>JARHVA010001807.1:2285000-2780000 GCA_037957365.1 Torreya grandis
TAATTTATTGGGGTTGCTCCTCAGGGGATTCCCTTTCATTAGTACCTTCTTCTTACTGGGGTGAAATATTTCCTAGGGCCAAAAATTGATCCCAAGTGAGGTCAAGTCTGAAAAAATATATTCCTTGTTTAATTATGATCCATATTAGGCAGTGGTGAGATAGGGATATTTTAGTGCCCTTCTGATATTCTTTAGACATTGTTTTCAAGATATTCCATAAAAATTTGGGAACATTAATGACTTTATTATGTCTTAAATGATTTAAAATTTGAACTAGAGAGTGTAAATGAGGGAATACCTCCCCTCACATGTCATGTACCTAATAATATATGATTTTATCTCTCTTTATTCTGCAAGTAGATTATGTCTTTCCACACCTCCTTTCTTTAATACCAATCTTTCATTTTCCTGGTAAAATTGTTGCCTAGCTTCTTGGCCATTGGGTTTATCCTATCAATTTTCCCCCATGCTTGGTAGCCTAGTTTCTTAGCTCATCGAGGTCTCAATAACTAGAAATGTGATGCCACACACAATGGTTTAGTTTCCAAATGAAATTTTTGGTGGTGTTCCTTTGACCCCTTGGTCTTAGTTGTAAACTTTGAAAAAAAATCACCAAAAACCCCTAAATTTTTTCATTAAACATCCAAAACAAAGTTTGTAATCAAATTTTAAGCATGAAAAAGTGATTTGAGCATGTTTTTAGCAAATATCCCACTTGGTCCTACAAAAAAATTGTTAGAATGTCCTTTAGCTTTGAATCTCTTTTTAGTTTGAAACAACAAACTTTAAAAACATAGCTCTTGGGTCTGTGTTTTTTGAAAAACACAATGATTAACATTGGTCAATACCACTGACATCAGTTACATCCAACTAAGATTTGATCGATGTCGATTCTATTGACCAATGTTAGTTAAGCTAAGTAATTGATGTCAGTATTTCTATCAATGTCAGTGACTATGTAAAAATTGTGGCAACCAAAAATGGTAAAATAAAATTAGAAAACTAATTTTCAAGAGTTTTAAAGGCTCAAATGATTTTTTTAAAGTTGCAAAAGGATCTCCTTCAAGTTTAGGATGCATCTAGTCCCACTAGGCATGCCATTATATGATCTAGAAATTGGACTCAAGAGAGGATGGTTAGTATGGTGTTAGTTCCAAAATGAAAACAAGATGAAATAAACACACTAATAGCATAATATCTCTAGGCCTAGACACTAGGGAGAGCTTAGTTAACAATAATCAAATGACAAGCACAACTAAAAAATAAGGAATGAAAACACAAAAATTCCTTTCACCTTCCTTGGATGCTCCAAATGCCTTTGTAATGGTGGCTTGCTCAGCTTGTGCTCATGAAGTCCTTGGCAATGGAAGCTTGAAAACCTCTATCTCTCCTTGGCACCTTTTGCTTGTGACTTGGCTTGGCCTGGAATCAATTTGGAATTATAACACTAGTTTCTTGAAGCTTTTTGGAACTAATCCTACATTATAACTTTGCACAAATTAAGCTTATAAATGATGTTGTCAGGCCTCCTATTTATAGATTTTTGGATTTGATCAAAATCAACCTCAACCGTCCATCTCAAGATTGAGATACATGGTTGAGGATTAATTCAATTTTGAAATTAAAATTTATAATTATCCTTATCATGTCATTGGAAGAATGGGTAATTAAGAGGTAGTAAGGGCATCATGGAAGGCATTGCCGAGGCATGGAGGGCATAAATCTTGATATTTGTGCCATTTATGGCCTAAGGATGTCTTCCCAAGAAATGAGGTCACTTGATGATGCAGATATTCAATATTTATTTCTAAAAACAAATATCCAAGAATTTTCCATGGAATTATTAATTAGGAATTGATTTGGGTTAATTATTTGTTAAGCATGATTAAGCACTTTATGCATAAATTACTCAAATTGATCAGAATGCCTTGTTATTGGTCCTAAATTTGACTAGATTAGAATTAGAAGTCACTGTCAGATGTGTTCGATGCATATTCCCATTTAATATGTTGCTAACAACAAATAACAATAACATGAATCTTGTGTACAAGATTTGATAGGAAAGAGCAATCCAAAGCATAAAGGTGCAAATTTGGAATTTTGACTCAAAATGGACTAATTAAAGTTAGTTGGCCTATAAATTGCATTGCCCCATTTAGGGATACCCTAGCCAAAATTAGCATTTGAATATGTTAGTTTCACATCACTTAGCATGTTTTAGTGTTTTTAGGCCAGATTGTGCATTTTGGGTAAAAATTGGTCAAAATCTTGGTTGGAGGTTATCGACAACCAATTTTAGGTGTCTACAGTTTGCCCATGTTTGGGAAGATCTTGCAAAAGGTAGGTAAACTAATGTCTTCTCAAAAAATTAGAAATTGCCTGTATGCCAAGAAGAAGATGATTACTGAAGAGAAAAGCTCCAAATGGTTTTGGGAAACCTATGATTATGCCCCCTCAAGAGAGTGGCCATCACAATTGTTGATGGATGGTCCCTCGAAAAGAAGTAAGAATAAAGGTGGAATTAACCCATGGTTGAGATTAATCCAAATGAGAAAATGCTTGCATGAATTGATGTAAAAAGGATGTTGATTCACTCAAAGGTGGTTATAATCAAGAATAAAATTCAAAATAATTATTTTTTCATAGGCGGTTATAATCATTAATCAGACCTAGATTGGCTAAAACTGATGGTGCCCCAGTTAGGGTTGATTAGAAAGCATAACTCAAGGAAATAACCTGGAATACAGATTAAAGATGAGTGGGCACAAACTAATGAAAGAGATGGATAGAGGAATGAGATTGATTAATAGAATGATTTAGTTATACCTATCAACGAGGAGATGCTCATCATAATTAACAATGATACAACTAGAATGGTCATTAGGTTAATTTGATCAAGGGTGGGATGGAAGGATTTGCCAAGGTACCAAGGAGAAACTTATGTAGCTCCATTGATTTTATACCTTTATGAAGCTAATTTTTACTATAGCATGTGATGGTAGGCTTCATGATAGAACACCATGAAGACTTGGCTAAAATATGTGTAAGTACTAACTCCTGATATCTAATAAACACTTGAAAATAATGTACCAATGATAAAAACCATGATGCCAATGTTGACATGTGAATATGGATAGAATAAAGAATAATGTGTGCAAGAAATCATCCAATGAACACATATATACTGAGTCAAGGAAATAGTGTTGAAAGCAAATAAACAAGAAAGTGAATAAACAAACAAATAAATAGAAAAACAAACAAACAAATAACCCAAAATAAACAAACAAATAGAAAACCTAAAAATAAAAGCAAAAGAAAGCATCCTAATAATGACAATGCCCCAGTAAGGCAGATCAAGGATAACTGACTAGGCTTAGACAGGATAAATATTTTTGGACTTTTTGAAATATTATGATTTTTTTTGGAATTTTGAAGTATCTTAACTCATTATAGAATGACAATATCCCTACTCGTAAAATAGTGAGAGTGTATAGAAAGGGGGACTAAGGTGACCTCAACATGAATTGAGCATGACCCACATAGTCCTAAAATAACCTTTAGTCATAATAATTCCATCCACACAAAAGGTGATGAAAAACCAACTAGGTCTCAACAAGTTCTCAAAACTTGCAAATGGCCAATCAAATGAAAACAATGATGGCAAAGTGATACGATAATGCATGGTAAACAAGTGTTGTCCCTAGTTTTCCCATAGGCAGTTATAACTAGCATACAATAACATAGGTCAGTGATACTAATTTTCCCATAGGCAGTTATAATTAGTAATAAGACTATTGAGACACTGATTTGCCCATAGGTGATTATAATCAGGCTCACATAAACAAACGTGGATATAGGATGAAAGATATCTTACCAGATCAACTATCACACTAATTTCATATATTATCATTATAAACATGGACTTGATTGATTATTAAAACTTGATTAGAATCCCCCCACAAAAGGTGTGGGAAGAACTAAAGTAACTAAGATTAAAACAGGATTAGATAGGATGACAAAAAATAGGCTTTGGTCTAAATAGGAATGAAATGATAGGATGGCATGGTCTTATTAAGGGTAATGATGGTTTTTGATAGATTAGATAAAATGATAAGAGGATTTCCCCCAAGTGATGGTGTAATTGGTAGGAGTATGTGATGATGGCAAAAGGATATGTAACAATGGTAATGGTATGGCAATGTGAATTGGTATGGTACATGTTTTTGGCTTGGGTGTGGTTTTTGATTCTATTGTTCCTATTGATGGGGAGATGCACATCTTAATCAACAAATGATACAAATAGAATAATTTATCATGTTAATTTCTATCCCATACCTCATCAAAATAATTGCTCTGTTAAGAATGGCCTATAGATTTGATTGCCAAAAATAATTTCATGATCTTCATTGGTTGTTGATTCTAATTCCTTCAAACATTAAGACAAGGTATCTTTGTAGCCTCTATAAAGGAAAGTGTGACCATGGATGGTAAATAGGGATAAATAATGGATGGTAGGTTTGATTTTGAAATGGAATGGTAGATGATAGTGGAATGTATAATGGTGGGAAAATAAATGAAGATCAAGACTTTCAGTCACATGTAATATTGTTGATGCTAGATTCAACATAATTTTGGTTGTGATGGGGTCAAAGACTTTTTATCTCGATAAGACCACCAAATTTTTATATTATTTGATCTTGAGAGTAGTTACCATCTAATTAGGCTATAGATAGGAATATATTTTGATTTGATATTTGATTTTGCCTTCACCAAGCAGTGAAGAACTTTTGTGCTCAGCTATTGGTGCCTTAATGAGGTTTTCACCAATAAATTTGTCTTGATTGTCCTGAAGCTCCTTAGAGAAGGTTTCGTTAAGGAATGTTGAATTTTGACTTTGATTTTCTTCTATCACTTTAAAAAAAGTCTCACTAGAAGATGTTGTGTTCTGACTTAGATCATCTCCTAGTGCCTTTGAAAAGGTCCCTCTAAGAGAGTGTTCTTTTGCTACATGAATTTTGTCTTAGCCTCCTTTCTCTTTTTCAACTTCTATGTTTCCATGGATGCATTTCAATAAACTGTGATTCTGTCAGTCCCAATTGACACTTGTGGGAGATGGAATGTCAATAATATGGCCATTTTGGTTGATGGTAATGGCCTATGGAATGGTAATGGAATGGGTGTTGGTTGCACAATCCTCATAAAAGATACTAGGATAACTTGTGTTGATGTTGAAGTACTCATCCTCAAAAACCATTGAAGGATCACAAATGTATTCAAATTGATCTATGAGGCATGTATAACCAATTTTGTAATAGCCATAAACATATTATTCTTCTGAATCTAATTTTGACCCAAAGGACTCTAAATCTGATGTCACAACTGATGTTGATTCTGATTTTGATGCTAAATCTTATGTCAGTTCAAGAATAGAACCTAAATCTTACTCTGATTCTTCATCTGATGGGTACTCTATTACAATGATGTCTTGTTGAATTATTGGTTTTAGATAAGTAATAGCCTATGATGCAACAATGGGCTCCACAAAAATTGGTTTGTCAAAGTGAGACTCCTCTAGGATGGGAAAAAGGTCAAGAGACAACTCCTTAGATACTGGCTTGTCAATAGGAGGCTATTTAAAAATAGGCACATGGTTGAGGTAATTACTTGCCTAAAGGTGGTTATAATAATTAAGAAGTGACTCAGTAAAGACTAACTCATCAGAGTGAGACCCCTCGACAATTGGTATATGATCAATAAGAGATTCATCATAGGTTAACTTATCACAAATGGCTGGTTCTACAAAAACATCTTGGATTGGTTGGTTATTTTGGCCTTGGTTTTCAATGAGTTAGAAAATACTAGTTTTGAACATAGCTTGGTCTTTGAATGATTGGATTGGTTGAGGTTTGGTTGGGATTGGTACTAGATTACAAGTGACTTGCGATTTGATAATGGTAGGGCATTAGGGAGCATGATTGATCTCATGAGCCAAAGGACAAAGAACTGAGATGGTAACTATAGGGCATTGTGGGGATTGATTTCCTATACAAGCTAAATGACTAGGTCTTAGAATGATGAAGGGGTGTTATGGATATTGATTGCTCACACAAACCAAAGGATGAGGTCTTGGTATGGGAATGGTATTCTTTGGATATTATAGATCTTGATGGCTTGTATAATCCAAAGGAAGGTTAGGTTTATTTGATGATTAGATAGTAAAAGGATGTCGTGAAACTTGATTGTTTGTATAAGCAAAAGCTTCCAAGTCTTCCTCATAAACCATATCATCCCAGGCATGAGTTGGCTCATAGTTTGGTTCTTGACTATGTTCCATGTATCAATTATTGTAAATAAGGTATGGATTTATATCTTAAATAACATTATCTATAGTTGGGTCTTCAAAGTCCTCTTCACAAGCCTCTTCATACCAATCAAGGTCTCAATTTAGATCATAATTTGCTTCATGACTTTGTTCCCATGAATGATTAATATGAGGCAAATAGAAATCAATCTCATAAACCATATTAGCGTCATTGGGGTCTTGACAAAATCCACAAAAGTAATTTAGTGTGGACATTATATCATAAGGTGGATTATAAGTGACTCCACCATAAGTTTAGTGAGACGTATCCATGTAAATGATGAAAGCTCTAAAAATAAAAGGAATTAGAGTTTTACAAAATCTGAAAAACTATGTCCAAAGGATAAATGGTTCAAACTTGGTCTAACTTGGTTGAAGGGGTGGAGTTGTATCTCCAATATGGTTTGAAAGTGGAGATGTATCTCCAAAATTATTTATGTTAATACTTGGCATAAAATAGTCTAACATCAAATTTCATACACATAAAAGGTCAAGTGAGTGAATAAAAATTGGCATGTTAAAGCTCTAGGTCAAAGTGTTCCAAACAAGGTCTAAACTAGGAAAGGGAAAAGTTGAGTTGCTAGGTATTTTGTCCAAATGTGGAGTCAAAAGGTAAAGCTCAAACAAATAAGCATGATGGCATAAGATAAAGGTCCAAATGGTATACACAAAGTGGTTTGAAACAAATGGTTTTGATACAATGGTAAACTAGTTTTGAAACAAATTAATCAACCTAATGGTGTAAGCATGCTTGAATAATGTGGTCAATGTTATGTTTCAAAGACCCAAAGGCAAAATGGTATGACATGATTTGGGTAGAATAAGACTACCCTCTGCAACTCAAATGAAATACATACAAACAAGTTTAGCAAAAATTTCAAGGCACAAGTGTGGTGTAAAATAGCTAGCATAACACCTCTTTAGACAAAAGAGTGACATATAGAGAAATTGGTTTTGACATGGCTTTATGAAAAAACAAACAAGTTTTAGTCTCAAAAACACCAACTAAGATAAATGACCAAAATACATTAAGTACAATCATCCAAATCCTAACAAGGGTATTGCATGTGGGGTTGACTAAACTATCAAGTTTTGAATGTCACTAAGGGAATCAATTACACAATGACTTTCACACCAAATAATACAAAATAAAATCATGAATTTTTGGTCTATATCACTTGGTTTGTTGTAAAAAAGTCTAGTCCTTTTTGCAAACACTACATCCTATTGTTCGCTCAGTGTAGTGCAATGTCCAAAGTGCCACTATGTCCTGTGTGTAACTCTAAAGGAGTCAAATGAATTCAATTCTAAGAGATGAAACCCTAGGTTAAAGCTTCCCTAGAGAACTTGAGAGAGGTGATGAAGTCCCCCTCACAAGCCAAGATGCATAAAAACAAAGAAAGCATGAAAATAGAAAGACTTTAGGGTTGTTTTCAAGGTCACCCAAACTTTGATGAGTTTTTGAGGAGTGCTTTAGATGAATTTAGTTTTAAGCCTTGGACTAGGCTACTTGCAATAGGAATGGAACTTTTGATTCCAAGGGTTCCTTATATGGGACAAATGGAAGAGCATAAATGCAAAATTATTCTTTTTTACAAATAAAACCCAACTAAACAACTATTGAAAACAAGAATTGACAAGTGTGTTCAATTTTAAACACAAATGAAATGTTTGGTGGTGTTCATTTGACCCCTTGGTCTTAGTTGTAAACTTTGAAAAACATTCACCAAAAACCCTAAAGTCTTTGTTAAACATCTAAAAAAAGTTCCTAATTAAATTTTAAGCATGCAAAAGTGATTTAAACATGTTTTGAGCAAATATCTCACTTGGTCCTAAAACAAAATTGTTATCATGTCCTTTAGCTTTGAAGTTATTTTGAGTTTAAAATAACAAAATTTGAAAACACAGTGTTGACGTAGTGGATTGAACCCTAGGCAGGAGGCAGAGCTCCTGCCTTCCACACATCAAAATGGAAACTCCCCTCTCACCTGTGGGACTGGTGAAGCTAGAGGGGAGAGTCTCTAGATAAGGGCTAGTGCCCTTTGATGCATCTAAGTTATTCCAATAAGTGATAATAAACACACACACACACACACACACACACACACACACACACACACACACACACACATAATGGGGGGGATGAAAAGGGAGAAGGATTACAAGAAAACAAAACCTATTCTAAGAGGGTGATGCACCAAATAACTCGACCTACTCACACTCACACTCTGAACCATAAGACACATACATAAACTTTAACTGGTAAAAGGACCAAGCTGCAGGAAGGTTAACAGGGAGGCTTTAATGGAACACATAGAAAAAAGGACTCACCATAGGTGCTGTAGAAAAAACACACTGTTTAGTAACCTCCTTCTATCTTTGTGCTCCAGGTATAGCTCTTCTTGTCACCTGCAAGAATGATGCCTTATAGATACTAGATGCATTGGTGTCAACCCTGTGAAAGCATTAGGAAGCAATGACTAAACACAAGACTAACACTCAGACACACTCAGAGATATCTAACCAAAATAGAGGTAAAAATGTGTTTTATTGATTCAAGGTGAAAATTGCTAGGGCTTCACCTTACAATGTGAAAGATGCTTCTCCAAATGAGAAGTCTACAATATATAGAGGAATAAAAGAGGCTTTTTGGTGCCCTTTTTACAAATGACCCATGTGCATTTTGATCATTAGAAAGAGCAAGCTGCTTAAACATCATATGAGAAATTATGGGCTGCACCCTTTGTCTACAAACAAGACCACTCCTTCAAGGCGATTACGTGGCTTGTTTGCTCATTAATGCAAAATGAAGAAAATGGGTCACACTGTTAGCCATTTACACCTCTTAATGATCAATTCATAGACACTGTATCACCTATTAGAGTAAATCCTTGAGTCGACACCTTCTTTCACCACTTGGACTACTTTGTTTGTTTTTGCACTAGGTCTTTCTTCTAGCCTTAAGCCTTTGGATTCCTTCGAGTTCACGCTTAAGTTTGCGAAGATCAACAACTACTTCATTTCCACAAATTTTACATCCTCAGTTCTATCATCCTTCTTAAAAATTTGTTCATGTCTTTCCCACTTGCCTTGGCTATTTTCCACTGATTTCAATAAGTGACACATGGCATGTTTCACTGCTGAAATAGGCAAGACACATGGTAGCATCTGCTGAGTTTATAGAAGATTCAAACACCTTTTGAGAGTCTTATCGAAGAGGACACATGGTAGCTTCTAATCTCTTTAGCAATTCATCTAAGGCCCACCATAGTTCTCATGGGACAAAAGGGAGAGACTGTAGGTGTTGACACTTGTCAGGCTCTGTCGAGCTTTACAGGGGACACGTGGCACAGTCTACTTCTTTTAGAGAAAACATGTCAAAGCCTTCCACAATTTCCACTTAGCACCTTCCAAGCTTTGGATTTTCCTGGTGTAAAAATTGACATTCGAGGGCTCGTCACTATTTGAAAACCAATGGCTAGTTCACCGTGCTTGATTTTGATGTCTTCGGGCCCGTCACCCCTTGGACTTTCCTTTGGCTTCTATCGCTTTTTCAACTTTCAAGATTTGCTTTGGACCCTCCTGAAGGGAAGGTGATCCTTCAGCTTTGGAGGAGTTCCCATCTTTTGGTAGCTGAGAGTCTCCTATAAGGGCACCTACCCTAGGGGATTCTTCAGTGGCCTTCTCTTTTCAGCTAATTCCCATGGACATTTTCCCCCACAGACTTTTTCCATGAAATTTTTTCCCACAGACAAAAGTCTGTAAGAATTATCTTTGCCACTTTGAAATTCCTTTGGGTTTTCTCCTTTGGACCCTCTAAATTCCTTCAGACTTTTTGTCTGAAGGAATTCGTTCAGATAAAAAGTCTGAAGGAATTGGTCCTTGTCTTTTCTCTGCCTTTAAAAGTGCCCTTCGAGAAGGTTGAAAAAGACCCTTCTAAGGGGTGATGTTGCCAACCAAGTGCCCTCCACAAGGGCACTTGTCCTTCAGGAGGCTCTCTTGAACTTTTTATTGAACCAACCGTTGAACCAAACGCTGAACCAACACTTTGAACCAAGCTTTGAACCAAGCCGACTGAACCAAGTCATTGAACCAATTGAGTGAACCAAGTGATTGAACCATCTAATTGAAACAAAGCATTGAACCAACTAAATTAAACCAAGCCTTGAACCAAGTCGATGAACTTTGTCTTTGAACCAAAGTGATGAACCAAGGCGTTGAACCGGTTCAATGGTTCAACGGTTCAAAGATGCTAACTCTTGGAAAGATCATGTCATTGAACCCCAATGTTGAACCAATTTTCTAACCTTAAGGAAAAGTGTCTTGAACCATTTTAGCTCTCTTTCCTTATGAATTTCTTCAGACAAGAGTCTAAAGAAGCTTTGTAAAACCTTACACTCTTTGAACTAGTTCTTCATTTACCAAAAGAAAACCTGCAGAGTCCATAGAAAACCTGTAGAGTCCATAGAAATGGACCTACAGAGTCCATAGAAAACCTGTAGAGTTCATATAGATTTGTAAGACTCGTGCAAAAATCAAAAATGAATTGGCTCAAAATAGTACGGGAAGAAGGGGACCTATTTTTGGCCTGTTGGGCAAAAAATGGTCAACAAATTGGTGACTCCCAGGGGAAGCATGCCTGCTATGCTTAGAGACTATTTGCCTTTTAGTCCATTGGGCACAGAGTCAGATGCAACTTTGAAAGAGTTAGAAACTATCTTGATATATCCAAGAATCAATCATGAGCCTTTACCCCACACACAAAAGAAAACACACACAAGGCTAAAAAACACTACTTGTGCAAACAACACTTAGGGAAAAAAAGAAAAGAAACTGAAAGCAAACTACTATATATAGCTAACCAGGTATATCTACCTCCCTCCTAGATCAAAATGAAATTTTCTTAAGTCCCCTCCTTGGCTAGGAAACTTATGGTGCTAAACAAGTGGCTAAATGGAAAGGAGATTTGGTGACCTGTTCCTCTTGCCTGCCACCTTGATTGGCTCATATCTAAATGAATCAGGGGCAAACATGCTTCCAACATATATGTATTCATCTTGTTCTTGGAAGCTTGCCTCCTGTTAGTTCTTCATGATAGTGTATCTTATCAAGAAATCAATCATTGTTGGCTCATCACCATAAGCCCCTTGATATGCATTATTGATTGGCTTGTCCCCTTCTGCCTCATGCTCGCGTTCCATGGCATGATCATCCTCCTTGATGACTTCAAAAAAAAAATCTTCAAATTCACCAACCTCTTGAAAGGGTAAATTTGAAAGCTTGCAGCCATTTTGCATACTTATTTAAATCCGAATGTTGCCTTCTCCACCCTTAGTCAGCTCATAGCCTCCTTGAAGAGGAGTGCAGCCTGCCCCAATGACTTTAAACAAATCATTCAAAACATGAACAAGAGATTGTCCATGCTCCTCCATGACATCTATGGTGATCTCCTTCTCATCTATACTCATAGGGTCTCCCTGATTAGTCATGAATTGAGTATACTCCTCTTTACTTGCCCCTTTCAAAATAGGTTCCTCCTTGAGAAGGGGTGAAGTGGAAGGCTGATGGATGAACTCATGTAGAAGAGGAGGTAGTCCTTGAGCTAGAATCGAATGATTCTCCTCCTTCCATTTGGCCAGCACTTCAACTATATCAGGCATGGCCTGATAGCTCTCTTGGAGGTGTGTAGATGGGGTGTGTTCAGACATGGAATCTGCTATTTGGTCTGAAACATCCATCACACATTAGCTGAGGAATCTTGCTCTGGACTCTAACTCTACAATTCACCTGTCTATGTCTTCTTGGAAGAGCCTTTCTTGGAGGTCACAATCATCATCATGATGAGTAGGAGCAGCTTTGTCTTCTTCAAATTTTTGAGCAAGACCTTTCTTCTCCTCCTCCCTACCCCATGATTCCACTATTTGCTTCCAACTCATGACCTTGGGATTGGAATTTTCCCCTTGTGTACAGGGAGTAACTTTATCCTCTTTAAGGTCCTGAATTGGTTCATGTTGTTCCTTCTTCCAGCTTGGGATCTGGAGATCATACTGAGAGACCTAAGGAAGTTGGGGAAGGTTAGGGAGGGTCTATTGATGTATAGGATGAGTTTCTTCAAGAGAGATGGATTCTTCAACACAAGAGAAACATTCTCCATTCATCAAGAAAGGAGGTGGAACACAAGGATTGTCAAAATTAGGTTGGGAATGGGAAGCAGGGAATCCTTTTAAAAACTTATGAGAAAATGGGGGCAGACCTTGGGCCAAAATCACTTGATTTTCATCTCTCCACTTTACCAACACTTCATCAATATTGAAATTAGCTTGAGGATTGGTAGAAGGGTTATATTTTGGCATAGGCTCCTCTACAAGGCCTGAAAGTTCCATCTCTCTTTCTCTAAGCAGTCTCACCTTAGCCTCTAATTCCTCAATTTGCTTAGCTAGATTATCCTGAAAGAGTCTTTCTTGGAGCTCATAGGAATCATCATAGAGATGGGGAGTGCATGAAGGTTGCCATGAAATACAAGAAGCTTCCTGAAGAAGGATGGTAGGGACTTGAAAAGGACTAACCTCATTTTGTACCTCACACTCTTGGACAATGTCTTTCTCTTCCTTGTTGTTCCATGACTCAATCACTTTATTCTAGCTCATGATATTAGGACTGGGCATCTCCTTTTGGGGTGATGGGGCCACAATGTGAGAAGGTGGTGAGGGTTTGGATTCCACTTCCCTTGCTGCCAAAATAGACTACTGCATTTTAATATTTGTCAATTCAATCTATTTATCAAGATTAGCCTTAAACACAAGATTTACTATTTTAGAACTCTCCTCAACATGATTGGGGAAAGGACTTTGATATGCTTGACTTGGCTTATAAGCAGGGGCTATGTATGACTAATATGATACTTGGGGCAGCGGGTATGCAGGTTGATAGACTTGGTAAGGCTACCTCTCATGAATACTCAGCCTCCCTTCCAAAGATGCAATCAAACCACTCACATCCAGCATCTCACTTGTAAGCCTTTGCCAATTGGCTCTTTCAATGGGAGTCCATTCACTCTTAACCAAATCCAGTGCATTTCTCACTTGATGGATGACATGATCAGGTATTTCTTGGCCACATCCCCTTCTGGTGTCAAGCTCTACTACATAATTTTTGTATCCCAACAATGCTCATTTGAAGGTGGAAATGGGTTGATTGGCAAAGAGATTAGGTTGAGTAGGAAAAGTGACACATTGAGAAGACTGGGCATAAGGTTGATATAGCTCATGACAGGGCTGAGACTGGTCATATTGGACTTGATAAGGATCAACACAAGGCTGGTAAGGATCATAGCCAAGCTGGCCAAGGAAAATAGGGTCCATGGTTCTAAATGATGGAATTATACATACCAAAATACTATTTCCTGATGGCACCATAACTGCTTAACCAATTTATTTAACTCAGAGTCACCATTGGTGTTGATGAAAAGCCTCCAAAGGCTGGTTGGTTAAAGAACACACCAAAATTCTTCAACTCTTTGGACAAAACTTGTCCTAGTTGGTCCCACCTGGTGTGCCAAAAATTGTTGACGCAGTGGATTACACCCTAGGCAGGAGGCCAAGCTCCTGCCTTCCACACGTCAAAATGGAAACTCCTCTCTCGCCTGTGGGACCGACGAAGTTAGAGGGGAGAGTCTCTAGATAAGGGCTAGCACCCTTTGATGCATTTGAGTTATTCCAATAACTGCTAATACATATATATATATATATATATATATATATATATATATATATATATATATATATAATGGGGGGATGAAAAGGGAGAAGGATTACAAAAAAAAACCTATTCTAAGAGGGTGATGCACCAAATAACTCGACCTACTCACACTCACACTCTGAACCATAAGACACATACATACACTTTAACTAGTAAAAGGACTAGGTTGTAGGAAGGTTAACAGGGAGGCTTTAATGGAACACACAAGAAAAAGGACTCACCATAGGTGTTGTAGAAAAAGCACATTGTCTAGTAACCTCCTTCTATATCTGCGCTCTAGGTACAACTCTTGTTGTCACCTATAGGAATGATGCCTTATAGATACCAGATGCATTGGTGTCAACCCTGTGAAAGCATTAGGAAGCAATGACTAAACACAAGACTAACACTTAGACACACTCAGAGATATCTAACCAGAATAGAGGTAAAAAGGTATTTTATTGATTTAAGGTGAAAATTGCCAGGGCTTCGCCTTACAATGTGAAAGATGCTTCTCCAAATGAGAAGTCTACAATATATAAAGGAAGAAAAGAGGCCTTTTGGCACCATTTTTAAAAATGACCCATGTGCATTTCGATCATTGACAAGAGAAAGCCGCTTAAACATCATATGAGAAATAATGGGCCACGTCATTTGTCTGCAAACAAGACCGCTCCTTTAAGGTGATTACATGGCTTGTCTGCTCATTAATGCAAAATGAAGAAAATGGGTCACACCATTAGCTATTTGTACCTCTTAATGATCAATTCATAGACACTGTAATACCTACTAGAGTAACTCCTTGAGTTGACACCTTTCGCCACTTGGACTGCTTTATCTGTTTCTACACTTGGTCTTTCTTCTACCCTTAAGCCTTTGAATTCCTTCAAGTTTGCGCTTAAGTTTGTGAAGATCAATAGCTACTTCATTTCCACAAATTTTACATCCTCGAGTCCATCATCCTTCTTAACAATTTGTTTGTGTTTTTGCCACTTGCCTTGGCTATTTTCCACTGATTTCAATAAGTGACACGTAGCGTGTTCTGCTGCTGAAAAAGGCAGGACACGTGACAACATCTGCTAAGTTTATAAAAGCTTCAAACACCTTTCGAGAGTCCTACAGAAGAGGACATGTGGTGGCTTCTGCTCTCTTTAGTAGTTCATCTGGGGCCCACCATAGTTCTCATGGGACAAAAGGGAGAGACTGCGGGTGTTGACACTTGTCAGCCTCCACTGAGCTTTACAAGAGACACGTGGTGCATTCCGCTTCTTTTAGGGAAAACATGTCAAAGCCTTTCATGGTTTCCACTTGGCACCTTTCATGCTCTGGATTTTCTTGGTGTAAAAATTGACATTCATGGTCCCGTCACTGTTTGAAAACCAACAGCTAGTTTGTCGTGCTTGATTTTGACGTCTTCGGGCCCGTCACCCCTTGGACTTTCCTTCAGCTTCTATCACTTTTTCAAATTTTAGGCTTTGCTTTGGACCCTCTCGAAGGGAAGGTGATCCTTTAGCTTTGGAGGAGTGCCCTTCTTTTGGCAGCTGAGAATCTCCCACAAGGGCACCTACCCTTCAGGATTCTTCGGCGGCCTCCTCTCTTCAGCTAATTTCCATGGACATTTTCCCTCGCAGAATTTTTTCGTGGACTTTTTTCCCATAGACAAAAGTCCACAAGAATTATCTCTACCACTTTGAAATTCCTTTGGGTTTTCTCCTTTGGACCCTCCGAATTCCTTCAGACTTTTTATCTGAAGGAATTCCTTCAGACAAAAAGTTTGAAGGAATGGGTCCTTGTCTTTTCTCTGCCTTTAAAAGTGCCCTTTGGGAAGGTTGAAAATGACCCTTTCGAAGGGTGCTATTGTTGAACAAGTGCCCTCCACAAGGGCACTTATCCTTCAGGAGGCTCTCTTAAACTTTTTATTGAACCACTCCTTTGAACTAACCGTTGAACCGAACGCTGAACCAACACTTTGAACCAAGCTTTAAACCAAGCCGACTGAACCAAGTCGTTGAACTGACTGAGTGAACCAAGTGATTGAACCATTTGATTGAAACAAAGCATTGAACCAACTAAATTGAACCAAGCCTTGAACCAAGTTCATGAACTTTGTTGTTGAACCAAAGCGATGAACCAAAACATTGAACCAAGGCGTTGAACCGGCTCAATGGTTCAATGGTTCAAAGATGCTAACTCTTAGAAAGATCATGTCATTGAACCCCGATGTTGAACCACTTTTCCAACCTTAAGGAAAAGTGTCTTAAACCATTTTAGCTCTCTTTTCTTATGAATTTCTTTAGACAAGAGTCTGAAAAAGCTTTGTAAAACTTTGCACTCTTTGAACTGGTTCTTCATTTGTCGAAAGAAAACTTGCAGAGTCCGTAGAAAACCTGCAGAGTCCATAGAAATGGACCTGCAGAGTCTGTAGAAATTTGCAAGACTCATGCAAAAATCAAAAATGAATTGGCTCAAAATAGTAGGGGAAGAAGGGGACCGATTTTTGGCCTGTTGGGTGAAAAATGGTCAACACATAGCTCTCAGGTTTGTGTTTTTTGAAAAACATAGTGATCAATGTTAGTCAATACCACCGACATCAGTTATGACTAACTAAGATCTAATCTATGTTGGTTTTATTGACCGATGTCAGTTAAGCCAAGTAATCAATGTCAGTATTTTTGCTGACATCAGTTATTATGTAAAAACTATGGTAACCAAAAATGGAAAAATAAAGTTAGAAAACCAATTTGCAAGAGTTTTAAAGGCTCAAATGAATTTTTTTAAGTTGTAAAAAGATCTCCTTCAAGTGTAAGATGTGTCTAGTCCCACTTTGCATGCCATTATGTGATCTATGAATTTGACTCAAGAGAGGATGGTTAGGATGGTGTTAGTTCCAAAATGAAAACAAGATGAAATAAACACACTAATAGCATAACATCTCTAGGCCTAGACACTAGAGAGAGCTTAGTTAACAATAAAAAAATGACAAGCACAACTAAAATGTAAGGAAATAAAACACACAAATTCCTTTCACATTCCTTGGATGCTCTAAATGCCTTTGTAATGGTGGCTTTCTCGACTTGTGCTCATGAAGTCCTTGGCAATGGAAGCTTGAAAACCTCCATCTCTCCTTGGCACCTTTGGCTTGTGGTTTGGCTTGGCTTGGAATCAATTTGGCATTATAACACTAGTTGCTTGAAGCTTTTTGGAACCAATCTTGCATTATAACATTGCATAAATTAAGCTTAGAAATGATGTTGTGAGGCCTCCTATTTAAAATTTTTTGGATTTGATCAGAATCAACCTCAACCATCCATCTCAAGATTGAGATGTGTGGTTGAGGATTAATTCAATTTTAAAATTAAAATTTGTAATTATCCTCATTATGGCATTGAAAGAAGGGGCAATTAAGAGGCATGGAGGGCATTATGGAAGGTATTTATGAGGCATGGAGGGCATGAATCTTGATATTTATGGAATATATGGCCTAGGGATGTCTTCCCAAGAAATGAGGTCACTTGATGATGTAGTTACTCAATATTCATTTCTAAAAAAATATATTCAACAAGTTTCGATGGAATTATTAATTAGACCTTGATTTGGGTTAATTAGCTTTTAAGCATGATTAAGCAATTTATGTACAAATTACTCAAATTGATTAGAATGCCTTGTTGTTGGTTTTAAATTTAAATGGATTGGAATTGGAAGTCACTGTCAGATGCATTAGATGTGTATTCCCATTTAAGATGTTGCTAAAAAAAAATAACAATAACATGAGTCTTATGAAAAAGATTTGATAGGAAAGAGCAGTCTCAAGCATGTAGGTGCAAATTTGGCATTTTGACTCAAAATGGATTGATCAAAGTTAGTTGGCCCATAAATTGCATTGCCCCATTTAGGGATACCCTAGCCAAAATTGGCATTTGAATATGTCAGTTTCACATCATTTAGCATGTTTTAGTGTTTTTAGGCCAAATTATGCATTTTGGGTAGAAATTGGTCAAAATCTTGGTTGGAGGTTATCGACGGATAGTTTTACGTGTCTACATACCCTGGTAAGAGGCTCTAAAAAATGTTTCAACCATTCAAAATAGGTAGTCCAACTAGCTCTGTAGAAGACAACCCAATTGGCTTAGTCTCTTCGTAAGTGCCTATGGTCTAAGGGTTCTCTCTACATGACTGACCCTCCCATTTTAACTTCTTTTTCAGTCCCTTCAACCAATAGTCAGCTACACACTCTTTGCACCTATAGAAATCTATCTATAGTAGGTTTGTTCTAAAATGGAAAATATGGGGTTTGTAGGTTGCAAGATTTGGCTCAATAATGGTAGACGTGAGGTTACATGTTATAAATTATGGTGTCTCAAGGGTTCCCATGATGTGTGAGGTTTAACTCATACCATTCTCCCCCCCCACTTGAGTTATCATGTGTCCTCAGGTGATGTGGACTGAGTAGGAAGTACAGGATAAGATGGGTCATCGTAAGGAATAGAAGTGTAGGTTTTAGAGGTGATGTGATATATTTTTTGAATGAATGACTAAATTCATAATTAAATATGCTTTATTAATACCATATGTTTTATATTAGAATAATGAATGATATTTTCAATGATGAAAGATATGGCATACATTTTAATAAATGTGTTCTGAATGTGACACTGAAAAGTCACATGTGTGTTGACATACAAATATTTGCATGTGAATGATTAACAAGTGCAATGATTGGGTTGGTAGTTAGAACTAGAGTGAAGTGGACCCTTTGTGAATTGATTGGGAGATCACCAATGGTTAGGCATTGATTATGCCTATAGCTCATGTGAATGTGATGTAGGCTAGTCTGCATGGAACAAGGGTCAAAGACTTGGAGGATAAATGATTGTTATCATACCATAAGGTACAAATTGAAAAGTTGAGTAATCCAAGTGATGGGCTGGAAGATCTTGAGCAGGTAGCTAACGACATTACTACCTAGTGACCTTCATCTAGATAAGAGTCTAGATGTTACTTATGCCCTGGAGGTTTTATGGTTGGTGGATTGGCTATAGTAATCAATAAGGTCTTAAATATAGAACTTATATGCCAAAGAAATATGATATCTCACTGGTGAACACAGTGAAATGATCTTCATAAAATGACCAAAACTGAAAATGAATCATGAGTGTTCCTGTAGGAAAAAATTGTGATCTACATCATTTCTACATGGAAAGGAAAGTTGTATGTTTTTTTATGGCTCTATAGTTTGGTATTCATGGGTAGTTTTAGGCAATAGATATGACATTTGTTGCCCCAATCTTCCTTCATTATTCCATGAGGTTGTCTGATGACTTTCATGCAATGCCCAAAAGCTAATAGCCAAGCCATCGGTGAGGGTTGTAGGAGGATATATCTTATATACTATATAGAAAGGTGAAAATAGGCATGAGAGGGTACCTATAGTAGCTACAAAAGTTCTCGTAGAAAGCTACAAAGTGATGGCCAATTGTGTAGAAGGTGCCCATAGTAGCTACAAAAATGCCTATAATAACTAGAGAAAATCCATGTGAATAGTTGGGATTTGACGGATTACCTTCTCTCTATTTCCTTTTTCATGTTCCCTTATTTATTTGTTTTTATTTTTACCCCTAAATAACTATGAAGCTAGTTTTTCACTTAGGCTCTTTTTATAGATCTGGGTAGCTAGCAGGCTGGTTTTCTACCTAGAAGCTACCAACAATGCCCAAAAATGGGTTTTCATTGTTAGATTTTTTTTATTTTTTATTTTTTTGGCAACTTTAACTACTATTTACAATAGAATGTTTATTTAGGGTCCTGACCAAGTCACCTAAAAATGTGATGTGTCAAGGACTAGGTGGAGGTCTCATTCATCATACTAGAGGAGGGCAAGGATGTTTTCCTCTCCTTTAGTTGAGTGTGGACTAGTACTCTCATTATCTAATCAGGCAACATGCCTATCCAAGATATCATTTTATCCATCTTATACCTACTAGCGTATGTGACTAGTAAATTTTTCTTAAGTGACTTTTTGTACAACTTGAGTCTATGGCCATTGACCATCAGATGGAATCTCACTAGATCAATGGTTTAGAGTTGAACTGTTCCATTGTCAAAAACATGCTCAATCTCAAAAGGACCAAGCCAACTATTCTAGAGTTTACCCTTGTGGTCCTTCTATTTGGAGTCAAAAATAAGGGCCCAATATCCTGTATGCAATTACTTAGTCTTAATGTGCTTGTCATGTCATCCAATCCATTGCTACTATACAAGTTTTATGTTCTATAACACTTTTTTTTATATTCATCTAAGGCATTCAATTATAGAATCCTTTCTTTCTAGGCTTCAATTATATCCATCCCAAGTTTTAGTGTTGTCCAGAAGGTCTTATGCTCAAATTCTAATGGTAAGATAGGTTTATTTCCATAGGCCAACTCATATGGAGTGAAGCTTGTAATTATCTTCCATGTGATTCAGTAAGCCCATACATCTTCAAGAAGCCTAGCCTACCAATCTTTATGAGATAGACTGATAGTCTTTGTCAAAATATTTTCTAACTCCCTATTGGTGACTTTCACCTATCCATTGCACTATGGATGTTATGGATTTGATTTCTTATGCCTACTCTCATACTATTGGACTAAGGCAGTAATTAAATTAGCAGTGAATTGAGGTCCTTGATCAGTGACTATTTCACATAAGACACCATATCTAGTAAATATTTTTCATAGAGAAAAGCTACCACCTTCTCATCCCTGACATGTGTAAGAGCATTTACTTCCACCCATTTAGTGATATATTTAGTAAAAACAAGGATGTACTCTTTGTTATTTGATTTTGGTTCAAAGGGTCCTATAAAGTCTAATCCCCACTTTTCAAATGGTTCAAGCACCATTTGGGGCTATAAAGGTATTTCATCTAAACTTTTGGGTCTCCCCATATGCTAACATTTATCACAATGAGTAATATATCTTATTACATATTTATGGAGTGAGGTTCAATAACATCTTATATTCAAAATTTTGACTATTGTATGCTTGGCTACAAAGTGTCATCCACAGGGTTCATCATGATAGACTTTGAGGATATCTAGAATTTTGTCTTTTTTGAGACATCTTCTGATGATAAAGTTAGGCCCAATATAGAAAAGGAATCCAAACAACCATGAATATCTAGCACTTTTGTGAATCAATGCTCTCCTTTGTTTGGGGAGGAAGTGTTGTGGAAGTAACCCTATTACAAAGGTAGTTAGCAATATCAACATACTAAGGTGTGGGAAGTGTGAGAGAGAATAGGCGCTCATCTAGAAATGAGTCATCTACTATAGTATCCTCTTTAGGGGTTTGTAGGCATGATAAAAATTTAGCCACTACATTTTCTTTGCAAGGCTTATCTACATTGATGATATCAAATTCTTGTAATAAGAGCAGCCATCTTATCACTCTAGCTGGAATAATTGGTTTGTTCATAAGGCACTGAATGGCTACATGGTCTGTATGAACAAAAATTTGATACCCTATAATGTAGTGATATAACTTGTTGATAGCATAGACTACCACCAAAAACTATTTTTTAGTAACTATGTAATTTAATTCTACTATCTATAAGTTTTTGCTTATAAAATAGATGGCATAATTGAGTGCTTCTTATTTTTGGCTAATCACAGATCTGATGGTATTATCTGAAGCATCTATGTGAATGTGGAAGGAAAGCTTCTAATCAGGACTAAGTAGAATAGGGGTGGTGGTCAATAATTTATTCAATTATTTGAAGGTTATATCACAAGCAAGAGTTTGGATTAATTTAACATATTTAGCCAGAAGGGTGAACAATGGTGCTACTACTTTACTAAAATTGTTGATGAATCTCCTGTAGTAACCAATATGTCCTAAAAAACTCTTAACATCTTTCTATTTTTAAGGAATAGGTAGGTTTTTTATGATGCTAATTTTTGCAAGATCAACATTAATTCCTATAGCAGATATGTGGTGGTCTAAGATAATACCTTTTATCATAAGCATGTAGCATTTATTGTGGTTGAAGGATAGATGGTGCTCTTGACAATGTTGTAGCACTTTTTCCATTTTTTGAGGCATTCATCAAATGTCTCTCCATAGACAGTGAAGTCATCCATATATATTTCTATACATTCATTGACCATATCTGTAAAGATACTCAGGACAACCCTCTAGAATGTCATCAGAGTGTTACATAGCCCAAAGGGTAATACAGGACAAGCATAAGTACCCCAGATACAAGTAAAGGTGGTCTTTTCCTGGTCCTCAAGAGCAATTCTAATTTGGTTTTAACCACTGAAGCCATCTAGAAAGGCAAAATATTTCTTCCCTACTAGTGTGTCCAACACTTGGTCAATGAAGGGTAAAGAAAAGTGATCCTTCTTGGTTGCTGTGTTGAGTTCCTTATAATCAATGAATACGCATGATTCTTCATTTTTCTTTGGTATAATTACCAAAGGTGACACCCATTCACTGTCAAAGATAGGATATATAAATCCAATAGTTGAAAATTTTTCTAATTCCCTATGTGACTATTTATTGAAGAGCTACATTGATCCTACGTTATGGTTGTATAATTGATTGGCACTCTTTGATGTAAATATGATGTGTGCATGTTTTTGGGCTGACTCCTTGCATATCCTCATAATCCTATGCAAAAGCACATTGGTTGGCATGCAACATGCTGACTAGGCACTTCTCTTCTTTTAACTCCAACTTGTTGTTAATAAGAAATGTTTTCATTAGAGAGATTTTAATTTTTTGTGAGTGATTTCATTATTTACATATTTTTGATAGATCTGGTTTGGATATAGCTATGAGGCAATAGTTGGTGGAATGTTTTATACAGATGAATTAGAATTATCTAATTTCTAGAAGCTACAAAATAGGCACTCAAAACATTACAAGTGATTGAGATATGTAAGAGTTTGGTAATTATGCTGAAGAATATTGGAGAGGATGGTATCTTCCTCCTGATCAGCCAATGTGCATGTCTGGTCTATGGTAAATACAAGAATCAAGGAAGGTTGATCTACCTCATGTTTTTCAACCCATAATGTAGGATTTGGTGTAAAAATTGGTTGTGCTGAGGGATAAAGAACTAACTGTTTAGTGTGGTAGCCATTGGATATCATCATGTTACCTATTCTATTACTGATGAAGGCATCAGTTATTGTAAGCCAAGGTGATCCTAAGATAAGGGGGTATCCACCCAAATTAGACTTAAGTTATAGCACAATGAAATATGTATGATACTCCCAAGAATCTATAGTGATGAAAAGATCTTCAATGATTCCCTCTAGTCTGACTATAGACCTTTCATCCATTTGTAACAGTGTAGATGTGGGACAAATGTTATTTAGTTGTAGTTTGTGCATAGTTTTAGTTGTCATTACATTTATTACAACCCCCAGCTTGATCAATGTGTTAGACAGCTACTGGTCATAGATCTAGAATATTACTATCAAGCATCTAGGATATAAATACTTCCCTAGTAAGTTGTTTCCTAGCATGATGTTTGTTAGCTGGCCAATCACATGCACAATATTGGGATATTTTTTCTTCCTTCCTAGTTTTTGCAGATAGAGGTCTCTAATATCTTTGGAATATATGGGTACATCTTTGATGGCCTATAATAGAAGGATTTTGATGAAAATGTTCTTAAGTTATCCCATGAAATCAAACTCAAGTTCAATTATATGGCGTTAAAGGCTGAGACATTCTGGAAATGGGGGGTTATTTCATCAATAACTTTATTTATTGGTTTAGAGATTCTTGAGGTGATGGATGAGGGTTAGCATGTTCTTCTAGGGTTTCATCATCTAACTCCATTATTATGTGTGGTGTTGGGGCTGGTATAACTTTCCCTAAATAGAGGTGAACTTTATTGATGTTCATCGTATATGTCAAGTACTAAACAGGTTCAGTATTGAATGTGGATTGCACCAGCTTATTTATAAGATTCTATATGGGTTGGGTAGGTAGCTGGTTAGGCTTGGGTACAACTTGTGTATTGAGCATAAGAGCAAGAGGTTGTTGTTGTTTTTTGGAGTACATCCTCTTGGAGAGATTCCCCATGGCTGGTTAGGTTTCCAAGGCTATTTCCATTAGTTTGTGAAGGGTGGGCCTTGGGGTGGTTGCCAAGCTTATGTCTAAGATGGGGATACATTTTTCATAGGTTTCCAAGAGGTGGTAGGGTAGCTTGATTGAGGTGGATACCAGCTATAATTAGGAGGTGGAATGTTCATCTAAGGACTAGTCCAATTAGGAGTAACATTTGCAAATTATGGATTAAAGGAGGTAGAATTTGAAAAAAGTGGATTTTGCCCCATACCTTGATAAGGTGGTCATTGAACCCATGTCTTTATTTATTCAACATAGAAAACCTGGTCACTATATCCTCCTATAACATGTATCTCTATCATTTTTGGTTCTTCAACTATGATGTGAGCTACTTTATCCCAAACCTCGTGACATCTACAATCAACCTTTTTCTTCTTACAATTTGGATAGTAAATGGTCAAGGCTTGATCCAAAGTTGATCACTTTTGTCTTGATTTTAGGCTATCCAGTTGGGTTTCCAAATGGCTAATGATATCCTAATTCATGTCCTGTAATAGGTTACTAACCTTAGTTTTTGATAGGTCATTTATAGCTGCTAATAGAAGCTTACTACTCCCAACTTTGTTTATGACAAATCTAGAATAATTATTGCTTGGCTCTTTGATATCTAAGAATGGTAGGGGAGAAATATATCCTCCACTCATTAGGTTCAAGGATTCTAGATAATCTTTTCTAACTCCTTTCAGGAAGATGAGTTTTAAAGGTTCTTCTCCAAGTGCACTTTGCTTGAATTTTTGTACACTAAACATGAACCGTTCAACATAGTCCTCCAAGGATTCATCCCCCTCTTGAGTCATTATGAAGATGTCATTTCTTATATAACTTCTTCCTCTTCCATATTCCTTATACTTGGCCAAATTGTTTTTTGATGTCCTCCCAAGTGTGGACCAAATTACTACCTAGTCCCATAAACCAATGAAGTGTTGAGTCTTTGATAGTAGCTGGAAATTTTTTTAATTTTTATGCATTCTACCTACATTCATAACTTCTATAGAGGATATCAAATTCAAACAAGAATGTGTCTAGGTCTTCTGATAATGTACCTCTGAAATTGGGCAAGGCTGAGGGTGACATGTTTTTCATTTGTGTTACACCTATTGCATCTAGAATAGGAAATTCAAAAGTAACTATGTTTGGAGTCCCATTGTCTTCCACAAAGTCTCCTTATCTACTCATGATGACTCTTCTTGTCATATGGATACCAAATTTACTCATGATCTCATCCTCAAACTCTATGGCAATCCCTTAGTCAACACGATAATAAACATTTATCTACTGATCCTCAATATTTGTACTGCATGAAGGGTCTAAAGATTCTCCTGAGCTTATTTTGATTTGATCAAGAAAACCTTATTGAAATATTGTAAATATGTTACTCTCTAGAGTGTCTGGTTTATGTATTTCCTCTACTTTATTTCTTCTTACTAGCTCAGATAATGGTTCTTCTACTTCTATTTCCTTTCTCAGAGCCAATAAATTTATTCTGTAAGCTGCCTCCTTTGATTTGTAGTGTTCTATTTTTCAAAAGCCTTCTAGCTTATGGTATATTCTTTAATAGGATTCTTAGTTGTTACAAATATTTGTGGTTCTTTCCCAGTAGTAACTTGTGACTTGTTTGGTAGGAACCTCCCTCAAGAATCTCTTTCTCTTTGCATAAATGTTATGCCACTCCTTTAGCTATCATGTCCCTTCCTGCACAAAGTTAGTTTTTTAATTTTTGTGTGTTTCAAGGGGGTTGTTTTAGACCCATTTTTTTTTAAATGCATAAATAAAGGAATATTGAAATCAAAATAATAGGAATTGAAATTCTACTTCTAGAAAGTAATAAAAATTAACTACTGAAAGTAGGAAAATTTATTCTAGAAAGTAGGAAATGAAAGCAAGAAAATTTATTCTAGAACGAAGAAAAATTTATTTTAGAAAGAAGGAAATGAAAGCAAAAAAATTAAAAGCACACTTTGCCAAAAATATATCACTTTTGTAGGAAATAAATTCTAAAAACATGAATTAAGTAAATTATGCACTATTTACTTCTAAAAACTTAGACATCTGGCATAAGACACCATAGTGCCCTCACTCGACTTGCCCGGTTGGAACTATATGTCCAGGAACTTAGACATATAGCATAAGACATCATAGTGTCCTCACTCAACTTGCCCAATTGGGTAGAATAGTGCATTAACCAAAAAAAAACTAATGATTGATTTTAGAAACAATAATTGACACCCTCCTCGATAATGGTGCCAAAATGTTAATTAGACTAATTACCCAATGATTACCAAATTCACTAGTCTGATTAAACATTAATTGTCAACCTAGGATGTGTAAGCTTTTTAAGAGTGTCAGCACTATATATGCATTACTAATTAGAAATCAACTTGCTTTTCCATTTGCTTGTATAATGAATTTATGTTGAATTTACCAAATAGATATATTATGAAACTTCTATGAAAAAATTACATAACTATTACACACTTTGTACCATACATGCATCACACTTATATAATCAAACTTAACATTAAAATCAACTCACACAACAAACTAATAATTAAACATGATCTTTATAACAACTCATTTTGAGGGGGGGCCTTCCTCATTCAAAATTGAGCTCCAATCCCTCTTTGAGAGAATTCACAAACTTATTACAAATTCAACTTTCTCATTACTCAATTTTGAATACAAATTCTATAGTTCAAAACTTCTACTATTACCTTCTCAAAATTATCTAACTCCTAGTCTGATCTAGGTTCTCCCTTTAAAATACAAAAGGTAGTTTATTGACTCTTAACCAAAAACACTAAACTAGGAAAAAATACAAATACTTAGAAACTACCCTAGTCAACCTTCAAGTGGTTAGTAACCAAAGTTACTTATTTTAGGTTTGACAAGGTTAGAGATAAGGCATACTATTTTGTGGTTTTATTTCATTTTGTCTTTTATCATTATCCTTGTCTTTTCCATATTTAGAAGCACATCCAATGTCTCTTGACATGTAGGAAATATGTACAACTATAATTCTTTCCAAATTTCATTTGGTTCCCTAAGTCAGTTGGATGTGTCTACAAGGTCTCCTCAATAATGAATCTGCTTTACATAGTGCCTGCAGACACTCTATAGTAGCTACAAAAAACCTATAGATAAAAACTTTAGTTTCTATAGGCATTCTATAGTGGTCACAGGTAACCTATAAGTGAAGCCTATAATTGTTGTGGGTATTATACAATGGCTACAAGCAACCCATAGGTGAAGCCTATAGTTGTTGTGGGTATTCTATAGTGGTTGTAGGCAGCCTATAGGTGAAGCTTACAGTTGCTATGGGAACTCTACAGTGGCTATAAAAAACTTATAGGTGAAGCCTACAATTTCTATGGTTAGCCTATAGTAGCTATGGCTTAACAAGATTCTATAGATTTTCATGACCCTTAAAATTCTTGTTAGATAAAGTCACACCAATATAATTTAATCAAGGAAAGGCATCAATAATTTATAACACACACACACACATACACACACACTCACATATCAATCAACATACAAAATCATAACTTCATTCATTTATTTGCATTAGTGATGGATATTTATTGGATTTACATATAAAAATAAATAGACTAAGCATGGATGAGGCTATAAAAGTAAGCAATTGGTGGCCTCATCATTTTCGATCAAGAATGACTCATCAAAATAAATAAGAGTAGGAGGAGGGAGTATAATAATATCTAAAGATACAATAGGAAGATGAGTAGGAGTAGTGATAGAAGGAGAAAATATTTTCTATTTTTCTAAAAACTTAATGGGTCTTTGCCACTTTTGGAGGAATCCTTACCATTTTTTGTAGATCTAAGGTTTTGTGTGTAGGTTTTTCCATTTCAAATGGTTATTCAACGTAGGTGAACTTTGGGAGCTCGAAGGACATTTTATCGTACCCAAGTAGGCATCGATTTCTTCTTTCCTCTATGTAGTTTTCATTAATAGGTTTCTACACCTTACCAAATGTTGACTCCCAAGTGGACATCTAGACCTCAAAAAACATTTTCACTTGTCTAGACAAGTGGAAAAATCCATCAGTTACCTAGACAAGGATCAGACTCTGGCCCATATTCAAATAATACTCAATACATGAACTCCATGATTTTATAGTGGGTGAGATATAAACCCCATTCTTACATAGAGGGTGGGATTTTAACCCCCTACTTACACAAAGGATGAGATCTAACACTCCCCTAAGCATTGAGGGTAGAATCTGACTCTACTATAGATAAAAATAGACTTCACCCCATACAAATGCATACCATAAGATCTACCGACCTTCTTTAAACATAAATGACATCTATGAAATGATCAATTTTAATGGAGTGAAACATGATACTATTCATGGGGAACTTGGAACTTTTAATGACATCACCAAATACACCAAATGTGACATAAGTAGAAGGGAAAGAGGCACTCATCCTAATCCTTATCCCTTGGTCACATGGGAGTTTATCCCTTGGTCAAAACTAACCCAAAGTGGATTAATATTTCTTCAAAAGGTTGTCCCAAACTTTTGCACACCCAAAAATATATGCAAAGTGGAGAATTATTTTTGTATGCAAGAACATTAAACTTCCATAAATTTAAGTTGATAACACTTTTTTAGGTGTTATTTTTTGGAAAATGAATTTTTTTGAGCTTTACACATTGGTGATATTCTCATGCCTTGTAAAATTGATCCTCTTTATATTAAATGGGTTTGTATTTACTCTTCTATTTTTCACACTTGTGTTGCTTCTATATACATGTTGATTATGTACACACAAAAATATAAAGTGCCAACTTATACAATATTGGGGATAATTTGGTGACTATTACATAGATTGACCAATTGGATGTATTTTAATTTGAGTCTAACATCCATCACATTGATCATGCATGGTTACTTATGGCCATGTTGATTCTCCTATCTCCAATTCGGAGATATCAGATGAGGATAGTGGATTTTACTCCAATGGTTCTTCTTAGGAATAACAACTATGCTTCATGGTGGATGTACATGGAATAAGACCTTATTACATATCTATGTGGACAAATTCCTATCCCCACTAACCCTTGTCAATACAATGAATTGGCCAAATCTTATGACTATGTTTATGGTCACTTATTGATGCACATTTCATGGGATCTATACCACGATGTGGAGTGAAAAAAGTGTCCCTCCACTATTTGGAAGACTCTTTATACTCTTTTTGGAGATCCTAATAAGGTTTTTATCACTCCTCCTCATCATCTTCTTATTATCCCTTAAGAGATTGTTTTACTCCCTCCTCATACTCCTATTTCTTATGATGAGTCATTCCAGATGGATAGTTCTCTTATTTATATGAAGCTACCACTAGTGGATGAGTTTTTTCAAGACCTTAGTTACCTTTTTGTAGAATCTACATTAGTTCCATTGTAGAATGTTTCTCTTCTAGAGTCATCATATATTTTTTATTTGAAAGATCATATCATCTTCATTGACAATGTGAGTGCACTTATTGAGAGAATCAATGACTCATATCTTCCTATGGATTCTCCTTCTTTGGTTAATGATCCATGCTTCACACTTTACATGGGCATTCTTTCAGTGAATATTCCATTCCCTTATTCTAATAAGTCTAATTTAGTGTCATTACATTCAGTTCTTATGCATGATCTTGACAGACCTATGCCACACTTCAATTTTAGACCATACTTAGAGATCTTCATACTTCTACTTTCATCTTCCATCATAGAATGGGTAGAATTTTAGTACACTCATCATGTTCTTCCTCTGGTAAAATGAAGAAAAATTATTTGATGTGGATGGAGCTTTTTAAGTCTTGAGGCAGAGGATCTCATCATCAACCTTGGTCATTTTATGAGCTATTGTAGATAACTTCAACATCTTCTATGGGGACTTCTTAGTTATCTATTTGTTTTATACTTGGGTACATTATCAAGCCTCATTATTAGGATATAATTATTCCACCCATATAATCTACACTTAAGGGGGGTGTTGGTGTAGGCTTTTTACCACTATGTGGTTCTACCTACATAGTCTAGTTAGCTTTCTTAGGTGTCAATTAGGTGTTTAATAAAGGTAATTAGGGAATATAATACAACACTCATGAGGATATGAGGATATATCTATCTTCCATCCACATCTTTCCTAAATTTATTTTGATAATTAACCTAGAATATGATTGCATTGAATGATTTACATGTTGTGAAGTTTCTTCCTCTCATGTGTTCATGATTTCATGACTCCATATGTTTTCATCTTCATGCATTCGATCCTATCCGACTATTTATCCTCAAGTGTGGCCCATTCCAATAATATCTTATTTCATTATCATTTCAATATCTAGCATAGTTGTACTTTTTATTTTTAGCATATCTCAATATAAAAATTTAGAATATTGTTTATTTGAGTTTGTAAATTAAATATATTATTATAGAGATATTTTATTACCCTTGTGCCCTAGGCTACCTCTATCCCCTTTAACCCTATATTCCCTAATCTAGATTTTAGGGATAAACATAATGGTGAAAATTAATAAGGATGATATTATTATTATTTTAAAAATTTGTAAAAAAAGGGTGTTAAAATGATGTGCTAGAATTTTTGACAAGGAAAAACATTATTTTATCATATTTTAAAATAAAAATTCATTTTTTATTCTTGGAAATTGATGCATTATTGGTTGAAATTGGCATCATGATGTTTCACATTGTGAGGTACAATTATAAAAATAAAACATAATTTGGATACTATTGAACTTCAATTTCAAATCAATCGAGTTAGCAGCAACATAATAGAGGATGGAGGCAAACAGAGCAAGGTGACCAAATATCAACTCTCATAATGCACTAATGATGGTGCCACACTATGATATAGTTGAATTTATGTTTTTATTTTATTTTGTGTGGTGTGATAAAATAAATCTTCTTTTGTGGTAGTATGTTTTAAAAAATCATATTAAAAAATAAGCTCACATTCTAAGGGAAGGAAAATATTTTGAGGCAAACTCAACATGGAATGTTATCCAGATAGTTTTAGGAGTTTGTAAATCTTACAATTTCATAATTTGAGAGTTTTGGGATTAGGATAAGGAATCTTGGAACTTGAGAATTCAACTTGGAAGATACACCTTTATGAGGATTGTAATAAAACCTCATGTAGTTATACATGGTTTAAGAAATGTTTTCAAAGAGAACCTTTTGAAGTATGTTATTATATTATCCCATGTTTTCACTAAGAGGGAGAATTTTAAGAATTAATGTTCCATTAGAATATTTGTGTGATTTATTAATATTATTGTGAGACATCTGAATATTAATAATATGTAAATGAGTTATTTGAGGAACAACTCATATTAAAGTGTGGAGTTAATTAGAGTAAATATAAGCTAGGAGTTTATAGAATAAAGTACATGATAATAAGGATATTGTGTGAGATAAATTAGTACTTAAGGAGATATTATAGGGATGTGTGATTAGCTTTAGCTCCTAACTTGTACGAGGTCATAAAGCTATATATTTTAATAACTTGATAATGAGTAATAATAATGCAATAATATTGTGTTACTATGTCCAAATAATTTCACATACCAATATTAACACAACCATGTGTCTATTGGTCTTACATTTCTTATATATCAGGACTCATGTTATGTTACGAATGCCTAGTCACATGAGGTACTACATAGATATATGGTGTCCTTCCATATCCTACCACATTGGGTATATAGATATGTTCACCTCACTAGGTTATATTTATGACTATTTATTTCTCCTCACCATCTCAGCCTCACATGAGGTTTCATCTAGCTTACATGCATACACATACACATATTATTGATCTCTCTTGTTACTTATATTAGGTAATATTATTTACCTTCACTCTTGATTATGTCATTCTCACATGAAACATATTATTGTTATCAATTTTACATGGTGATATATATCTATATTTATATACATGTGTTTAAACATATTTTTACAAATATTATAATAGCTCTAACTATATTTTTCTATGATAACACATGATGTGCATGACAATTTTTTTGAGATGAGTGATTATAGGAATAGGCACCAATACATCACATCAAAATGGTGGCATACATGCAAATATTATACTACTAGATATAAATTTTCAAAGATTTTGAGTTTACAAATAAGTACTAAGAAGTGCCATAAATCTATTTCCCTGATTAATAATTTTATTTTTACCCTTGTTTTCTTTGTGACCATTAAAGATTAAAGATTTTATTTTTTGTTAAATACCTAGAATATTCCCAAGTGTGATATATTGGTTCACATACCATCAAGTGTATTCATTATTATGCTCATTTTGGTTTACTATTTTCACACCAATTTAACAATACATTGACTACTTACATGCATTCAATTTTATTTGTAGGTGAACTAGATTTAAAAACTCAAGACCTGATTGGATTATATCATAAACATATAGATATTTAATCCTTTTATCCCTCAGGTAAGTGTAGATACATAATTCAATTTTTTTTTAAAGTTTATGCACACATGCATTCACATAGAACACATAAATTTTATACAAGACCTTTTTCCCTTATGTCATTGTCATGGTTTAGCACACTTGGTTCACTTATATACATTTGGATATTTTTGGGAAATTTTCCCTCACATTATAATCTCATTGGCCTTTTTCATATAAATTTACTAATATACCTTAGATCTATAAATTTTCAACACTAGGATCTCCTCTTATCATCATTTATTCATCTTGGTACTTGTTATGATCCTTTTTCCCTCTAGGTTAAATCATTGGTGCCTTGATTTTATCTTAGTTAGAATTGACCCTTTGCTAATTCTAACTATCATCCTTTTTGGGTCCATTACACCTTGGATTTTATTATCACTATTATATAGTGTCAACCTACATTCGAAGTGTCCTAGAGGACCTATATATAAAAACATATACTAAGTAATTTCATTTGTGAGCTTGGAACTAGAACTCATATAAGTCATTTATATAGTGCATAATCATCAAGCCTTATCAACATTTATTCACATTTATCCAAGTCTTTCTCACATTAATATTACATTGCATAGACATAAATCAAGTCTCATTCCATCACATATTATAGAAATGAAATGTCATACTAAAACATATAGTTTCATTTGATTATATAGGGAGAGAAGGTGAAGTCATTTCTCTCATTAGGTTGGGAATCACTCATAAGTATTATAACTAAATAGAAACTAGATTCCATGTGTGTGAGATGTTTATATATAACTCCTAAATAGGTTTATCAATCTATATAACTTACATGCATACATTTATTTAATATTATATCAAAATCAAAGGGTAATACAATCAAAAATTGGTCAAATCATTGAAGCAAAGCTAGGATCTAGGCCAATCTCATTTTTAAAAACCACCCTAAATGTTTTAGAGCTTAGAAAGTAACAAAAGATATAATCATAAGTAGAGGAGAGAATTGGTAGATAGAATTAGATCTCTTCCAATTTAGACCTAGAAATTATGAGCTCTCTTTCGATTCTAATCCAATTTTATATCATAACCATATTTCAAGAGCGCCTTATATTATAGTTGTAAACTATGTTCCCAATTTCATATTTTCATTTTCAATGCCAATATGTGTTGGCTTCAATATTATATCTTTCATTTTCATTCCTTGTTCAATCATTTCTTTGTACTTTTAGATGATTTCAAAGGTATAGTTTAGATCTAAACATTGTTTACTATTGTGTTAACTTAGATGTCCATTATGCCTTTATTTTAGATTATTGTGAAAAGTGTTATCAACCCTAAACACAAATTAGTTAAAATATTAAAATTTCTTGAAGCATAAGAAGATAATTATTCATACACATCTCCCTAAAATCAGGCACCAATGATTCTTCCAAATTTTGCACTACATCAAATGGTTCAATTGTTTCCACTTTCACACCAACCCAAAGTTTATTAGAGAGAAATAAATAATAAGCATGATTATCCCAATAATGCTCTATGTAATCACTTTTTTAATACAATAAATCCTCTTAGTAATGATTGGTGTAGAATGATCCCATGGCATACACACAATCTTCTCAATAGTAGCATGTGTAATAGAAACCCCAAACATAGTGAATGCCTCAACAAAATCCTACAAAAAATAGTAAAATGAACACCACATGGCTCAACCATACTAGTTGAAAAGAAGTTATTGATGAAGGAACACAACACACACTCCAATTACATGCAACTGATAATAGGGAAGTGGTAATATAAATAAATAGTGTTGGGATATTAATCCTTCTTATATTTTTGGAAGAAATAAGCATTCCATGTCCAATTTTAAGGTTTTAGACATTCCTAATGAAAGGATTGTGTATTCATTGAAATTACATTATGATTGAATAGACCTTGATAGTTGGATAAATATCACCTCATATATATAACATACTTAAAATCACAAATATTTCCACATTATTAACATGAGGTATTAAAAAAAATCCTATTTCACATCAGTACCTACATTTATATCTACATAAGTGCACCTTGTTTACATAGAAATTTGTGTACCAACACCTCTACAACTTTTCATTGTCCTTAAGTCATTTATTTTTTTTAGTAACATATCTTGTGCTCACATAGAAATATTCGTAGTTATTCTCAAATATAAAGTACACGTAGTTTGTGAACTTCACTCTTATATCAAAGTCTTGATATTGTATATCAAACTGATGCCAAGTATAGATAACCTATATATCAATCTCATGATATTCTAACTAGTTTGCCCCAATATTAACACCACTACAACGTTGGTGTAAAATTTATAATTTTTTTACCATATAACATCCATCTCACATGGATATGTGTCATTCATGTCTGTTATTTCATAGAGGGAGTCTTTCCAAATCCATTGATAAGGTAACATGAGTAAACATACAATCATTTCTTAGTGTTAGAGAAAAATAATATCACATAAATCTTTTTTAATTCAAAGAAATCCATGTATATTCTAAATGAGTACATACAAAGAAATAATAAACTCTTAAGCATGTGTAATATTATTGGTATCTCACACACTATGCCACGTTAGGGAACATAAACAAAAATGTACATCTATTCTTAGGAATTTGATGCCCTATATTACTTATTAGAGATTGGATTCAACATAAACATACCACTATAGTTTCTAATCTATAGCACTAGTTTAACACAATAGACCACAAAATCAAAACTAAAAAAATGGTGACCATTTCTCTCTAAGAGTTGACAAATGATCCAATCATGGGAGGGGTACCTTAATAGTACCTTACCATTGTGATACTCTTTCAATATTTTATAACTTAAAGTGTATTTTATGTAATATTTGCATTATCTAAATCATCCATATATCATCTAAATGGTGCAATAATATAGTTCCTTATAGGATTATTTTGATCTTTATGCCATGTATAACTTGCGCCTCACAGTCTCTAAGGGCTTCATGAAATCTCAAAAACTTTCCCAAGATCTATTATCACATTTTGACAATCCAAAATAATTCACAACATAATGTAACATTCATGCATTTCATGTATCAATAAAATTATTACACCACTTCATATTATCTTACACCATTCGAGTGGATCCCCATAGATCAGTAACATTTTATTCATCATTACTTGTTCAACACTCCACTTGATTGGCACAACTTGAGGTAGCACACAACACTAATGAATTATCAACATGTTTATTTTGACCAACCTCTGTGCCACCATCCAAATATGTTGGAATCTTCATCTAGGTATTTTTGAACCTGATTGAAATACCCTTAGTTGATGTGAAACACTAAGGAAATATTATTTGTACTGCATAATACCTTTCATACTCATGCATCATGTGCAGCCTAAAACCATTTTAAGCATATTTAATCATTTTTCAAGACTCTTTTCACCCTTATGGACATCCAAAACACCAATAGACATAACACACATGATCATGCATTCCCATTCATCTAGTGAATCACCATAATAATGCATGTCACTTGTATAGCCTCAACCAAATATGTAGTCTTCTGCAATGTTAAGATGAATAGAAAAATCCAATCACATTATTTGGGATGACCTAATTTTCTCTAAATACACTTAGAATCAAACACTTTGTGTTTATTTTAACTATCTACTAACATCATCCTAAATCATCTAATCAATTATTTTATTCTCACTAACATTCTTAGTATGTCACTATTCCCCCAAGCCTTGATCGATTAATATTTTATTCTATTATCAAATCCTATCCCACAAAATTCACATCACTTCCCATTTTTAACTATTATTTTTAAATTAACTTAATATTATTCTAATTTAAAAATCCATAGCTTTTGGAAATTCCTATTTTCTAAATTCATAAATTCTTAAATTCCCCATCACACAACAGCTTGCTAATTAAAAATTATTTAAATTTCCCTCTTTCCTAAAGAAATTGAATGGAATTGGATAGTGTGTAAGCATTTTTTATGACATATCTTACATCCCTCTGACACACCCAATCCAAATTATTCCACACTCTATGTCTTCTTAAATTGGACCTCTTACAATCTCAGCATCTCACATTTATGAAGTTGAGGATTCATTCTCCACCCTCCATATCAATCTAATATGGATGGTCCATATTCACTCACCAAGTATATAAATTGAGTATCCATTATCCATTGAAGACAAGATTTTTATGCTAAATGTATGCTATCAAATCTTCAAGAAAGCTTCAAGCATTTATTCCAATTGCTCATCCATTCATGCATAGTGCAAGGGGAGATGTTCTCTAGGTGACTTAACAGCATTGCCAAAGACCTCAGCCTCTATGTCCAAGCTAATCAAAAATTGAATTATAGATATAAGGAGACATCCATGAGGAAGGTATAATAATTATATCTTATCTTCTATTTGTTTATTTTTCACTTCTTAGACCTTTTCCAATTTAATGACATATACCTAAGATGTTTGTTTTATATTATTTTTGTTTGATTTTCATGCTAACAAGAAACTAATATCCTTTATAATCATGTGCTTCACATATGGCATGCTAGTGGTACCAACATCACACATTCTCATTTGAAACATCAAAGCATCCTTCTAATTACAAAATTAACTCAAGGTTGATCCTAGTTTTCCTCTTTTTCTTCTAAATTTACCAAATTTCCATTTTTAGGTTAGTATCAGAAACACTACTAATCGATAAAATCATTACCCATAAACAATGATATTGACCTAGTAATCAATGATATATCTTCTTCTATGTTTTATATTTTTTTATGCTTTTCATGAAAGTAAACTACAAATCAGTGGAATTTTATTGTGAAATGATAAAATTTCTCTCAGTTTTAAATTAGACTATGGTTTTATAGAAACTTGTAATTATAAATTAAAACCATGGAATTGACCTAAAAAATTGGTAGGATCGACCTACATATCAATATAATCATTAAGATAACTTTTCTCCTATATCTATTTTCATTTTTTTTGCACGTTTTTTAGAATCAACATTATCACCATGTATAATGATGAGATCACCTTGCTAATCAACATAATAATCCTATCTAACAATGATATCACATTACTAATTAGTTGAATTACCAGTTCTCTATTTTTTGTATTGTTTGTTTGTATATGGATGGTATTACATTTTGAATTGGTGGATTTACCTTGTTAAACAATAGAATCACCTTGTGATAGTTTCCCAATACCTAAACAATCAACATTTTGACATCCTCTTATTTGTTAAAGACCAAAAATCCAATCACTATTTTTTTGTTGGTTTTGATTGTCAAAGAGGTGGTTTATTTTTAAATAAAATACATTTTACAAACACATTTTGCTTTGGTGTTTAACAACAAACCAACATTTGAATTTGGTGCTTTAAAATATTTGTGTTTTCATATATTTTGAGTGTTTGTGTTATTTTTTATGTGTTTGATGGTAGATTATTGTGAATATGCTCTCCCCTTACCAAATTTTATGAACCTAAGTGATCAAAAGTACATAAGTGAATATTGACTATTCCCAAATTGAAACTAGAGTATTCTTTCCTCTTGACCACTTGTGGATCTTGAGGATCAAAAATAGTGAACCTTCCTTTTTATTTTATCTTCATGAAGTGGACTTCATCATAAACTTTGAGTGATTAGGGGATGGTGACTAGGATTTCATCCCACAACACATATACCAACCCTATTTTCTAATGGGGGATACAAAATGAGGGAAGTTATCATAAGAGCTAAGAGGAATTCCCCATAAAAGGTTTCATGAATCAAGGGGTTTATCCTTGACGTTAAACTACTAGATATCACCCTCAAAATTTAATTTTGATATCACTTCACTAAGGTCTCATGACTAAAGTGGTCTTAAATAGGCTAGACCCTCCCATGAATTTATCATTATTGTTATTCTTACACATAAATTTGATCCCTGCATACCATAAGGTATATCAAAGACTATCTAAAAAGGCTTGTAAAAAATTAGATTAAGACCACTTGCTTGTAAATGATTTATAGTGTGAGGGAAACCAAATTCCCCCAAGATCTCATGATGTACCACTTAAAGTGAGGGTTAAAATATTAACATATTACCACTTATTTTGAGGTATATACATGGGCTACAGTCACATCAAACACCCATTTTACAAGTAAACTATGACTTGTCTTATTTGTGTATCATTGTTTGTTTGTTTTCATATTCCTCATTTGGCATGTTGTACCTTACATCAAACAAGTCAAATTATCACAAGTCCAAACTTTTTCATTACATATTGGTATGATAAAGTGTTGTGTTGCCCAGTTTTGAGTCATTTTTATCGCATCTTAGGATCATGTTATCTAATTGAAATGGTATCATATCCATATTATATTATCTTTCTATCCATTTCAAAATAAATCTAAATCATTCAAGCTTTCCAAATCAATTGAATTTTCTAAATCAAGTCAAACATTTTAATACCAACCTTTCAATTCAAATTCAACTTTCAAAGTCAAACATTTTAAAATTAAAATTCAACCTTCAAATCAAGTCAAACTTTTTAAGTCAACTATTCCAAGTCAAATTCAAAGTCAAACCTTTTTCTAAAAAGTAAAAGTTAACTACAAAAGTTAAACTTAAACCTAAAAGTCAAATCTAGGAAGCTTTGACCAAGTCTAATTAATTCAAATCCAATAAAACTTGATAAAATCAAACCAAATCATGCAAATCAAGCCAAATCAAGTCTATTTTGACTAAGCCCAATTAGTCCAAATCAAATCATATCCAAAATCAAGTCATAAATTATCTTTGCATTCAATCTTTTACATGTGTTGATTGGGAATGGTGAAGTCATAACATCCATATTTTCTCTAATTTTAATCAAATCCAACATCCAAATCCAATCTAAGCTTAATCAAACATCAAATCAATTCACTTTGCTTGGGACCAATCACATCAAAACATCAAATCATGTGAACTTTGACCAAGTCCAATAAAAATTCAAAATTTCCAAACTCTCTTTTGAACAAATAAATAATTAAGTCTAAATTAAATCAAATACAACATAATCTAAGTTATGACATCTCAAAACCTCTTCAGAAAAAATCTTAATGACTCCAAAAATCCTAGTCTTATTTTAACATCCTTGTTCATTATTTAAGACATGATAGATAAAATCTTTGAGATTAGCCAACAAATATCCCACATAGAATCCCTTCTTGATAATTCATCCACTGGTCCAACATATAATCCAAACCTTGTGTCATAACAAATCTAATAGTCCATCCATATTATATCATTATCCTTCCAAGGGCCATCATCTACTAAAAACCTAAATACATCCAATTCTAAGAATCACTCACTAGGGATATGTCAAGATCCCTTTATAAATCATAATCAAACCATTCACTTCCAAACCAATATCAATATAACCAGCCAATATTCAACATTTTTGTCAAATCACCCATATATAGCCAATCCAAAGGATCGTTAGCTCACCCATATTTGATGAAAGACCCATTTTTGGTGAAGGACCCACCTTTGATGAGCTAATTTTTTGCGAACCATCACTTAACCTATCACCCATCCTTGGTAAACTTATGTTTGACCAACCTATCTTAGTTTAACATGTCCTTGGTCAAACATTATTTGACCTACCATCCATCACCCAACACCATCTACCTCCCATGACAATAGTACTTGTAGCAACAAACATCAAAGTGCCTTCCATTTGGACATGCCTAATGTCAATAAAAAATCAACATCAACATCTTATCATCTCACCAAAGCATCCTTTATTATATTTGTCCTCCTATAAGATGAGGAACTCAATAGTAATAATTATTTAGGGTTATGTAGGGATACCCCACAACTTGTTTTCAAAGTATAAAAGATCCTATAGCAATCATAATATTTCAAAGCATGAACTATAAAGGAAAATACCTTGGCATCCATGAGAAACAAATCATCAAACCAATCCATATCCATGTACATAAAGGTTATCACAACATCATATACAAACCATATATGAATAAACATCAGGGTGCTAGTGATACTTTCATGGTTTCTAAGGAATATTCATCTAGCATTGACATAGGCTTCATTGATAGTCCTTATAAGGGCCGTGATGCCATTAATAGTTTTAAAAACATTTTCATCCCTATTACCCTCTATACCAGTCAATATCCCACACCCATCGATTAGGATTGATAAAATAACTTACCATCAACATTCTTTCATCACAATCAAATAATTACAGAATTCATGATTGGCATCTTGCCAAAAGACCTAAAGTTGAATCACCATATCCCGAGGAACATTAAGCATTCCTCAATCAAAACCAAACCATAAATATAACTAGTAAAAATAAAAAATCAACATTCCCTAGAGAAAACTTTTTTGAGGCACTAGGGACAATCAAAGTGAAACATTGATATCCCCTAGTGAAGCCTTTTTGAGGCACTATGGGGAAATCAAAGTCAAAATCTTGGAAATCCAGTAGAAAATTCCCCTAGTGAAACTTATTTGAGGTACTAAGGGAAAATCAAAATCAAAGTTTAAAGAGTCAAAAATCCAAGTACCTTAGTGAAAACCTCTTTGAGTTACTATTGGACCAAAGTCAAAATAAAAATTCTAAAAGACAAATACCAAGTCCCTTAGTGAAAACCTCTTTGAGGTGTTATCACACCAAATTCAAAATCAAAATCAAATAGATGCTCTTAATTTCACAAAATGTGAGATTGTTAGTCCCAATCGCATTCACATCATGATCATATTCCATTTCTAAACCTTTCAAATAAACAACAACCATCCTCCATCCAATACAACTTTCACTTCACCCTCATTGGCAACACCCTCTTTCATAGGGGATATGTTGACATCCTAATTAGTTTAGAAGAGGTAAATATAGAAATCAATGAAGTTCACAATGACATGTTTGGAGTGCATACCTGAAGATAAAATACGGTCAACATTATGCATCTCATAATCCTCCATTGAGTTTAGATGCCAAAAAATCAAAATCAAAACTAAAAAATCAGAAGAGAAAGAATTCATCTAACAGTGAAGACCATTTCTTTGGCACCTTAAGTAAGTACCATGATAGAAACTAAGTTTTTGGTGTCATGCATAAATAATTTATTATTTGTAAGTACCTCGACACTTGGGGGTAGCCCCGTCCAACTCATATTTAACCATCCAAGTCCTCATCCATCCCATTTTAAACCATTCATATCCTATCAAAATCCTTATCCTTATCCATTTCATTCATTCCATCTTGGATCATCAAAATAATTATCCTTGTCTATTATTTCATTTATCCTATCATGCCCATTAGTCTTCCCATTTTGACCTTCTTAAGAAAGTGGAATAAATCTTGAGACTCATTTAGGAAACATCTTAGCATATCCTCAGCACTATGATTCAATTCCTAGATGCATTTGTTCTTATGAGACATTTTCCCTATAAATCCAACATTTATCTATATACATCCATATCCAACATTATCCTGAATCCTTTGCATCCAACATCACTTTCCCATCTTGGTACTAGAATAATTTTTCCCTTTGATAGTGACCCTTTTTATATACTTATTCTAGAAAAATTCAAAAACATAAGATATAAAGCCAAAAAATTCAAAAAAAAATGTCTTGTCCTAAATCCGATAAAAAATATTTAATCAAATAATTTTAACTACCATTGAGATGTGTCCTTTCCAAATATGCCCTATTTGGGGAAACACAAAGTTAGCAATCCAAGATTGTAGCTTTGGCCCTATTTGGGACAATTCATAGTGTGCAACTTATTTCAGGATATTTTTCCCAATCAAACCCCTTGCATGTATACTTGCTTTGGGGAACCATCTAATTATTAATATTATAGAGCCTTCACATGTAGATATTAACTTGATTAACAACATGATGATTTATATTTATTTTATTAGTTTATGTGTGTTTGATTGATTTATTTTTTTGTTGCAACTTGACATCATGGTTTTTCCATAACATGGTGTCTCTTATCATGTGATTTTACTTCAATCCATCCATTGACATATGATAACAACAACATCATGACTTTTCTATATCATGGTGTGTTTATGACATTTTTCTATTGGATCTAGGGTAAGTCCTTATGTACATTGTGGCTAGGTCATCATTATGTTTTATATCATGGTGTATATTGTCATGTGATACACCAAACATCAAGTGCTTGAGGATTATTTACAATGTCACACTACAGCAGTAGTTTATCCCCTTGTAAGATCATCCCTTTTCATACCAAATATTCTCAGCCCTATTTAACATTTTTCAACATCATATCATCATTTATATTTATCATTTCTCATCATATTCCTATATTTTGGGATAATTACAACATCATTAGGTCCATTTAGACTATATAGGTAGCACTCAATCACATGGATTTTCTAATGTTAGCTCAACCACCATTCTTATTCTTTTTTCATTCCCATTTCCATTTTCATCTTTCAACATCTCATTATTCTAATTAACAATCATCCTCATGGCCCACGTATGCATACATCATTTTGTCATGCCCCTATTGTATCCATTTATTTTCAAATCTAATCACCTCATTCTTCAATCAGTACCACATCATTATTTACTCATTATTTTCATCACTTTATGCATTCTCATGTACTTAGTTTTTTGCATATTTTTCATTATTTAAAAAGTCAGTATACCATCACACATATGTTTGCATCAATGTATTAGCTTATTCTCATTCATCAATGTGATAATATTATCCTTAATCCATGTAATAGGTTAACTCCTTGATTTATGCTTTAAAATTAATTAGTCAATCAATCTACTCTACCTGGGGTAATTCAATCATTCAGTCCTTCATCCAAGCACACAAATTTTACCATATCTAAGGCAAGTCAAAGTGTGCAGCTCATCTCAAGGTGTATCCTTATTGAGTCTTCCCTATTTAGGGGAAGTCAAGCTCATATCTTTCACTCTATTTGGTGCAAGTGAAAGTGTGAAACTTATCTTGAGATGTATCATTCCAAACTTTGCCCTGATTGAGGCAAATCAATCCATCATCATAAAAAAAATAAAGCATGCAATCATTAGTGAAAGTGAGTTAATATCACCCATGGGTTAATAATCATCACATCCTACATCTTAACCCTTATTTTTCCATCACCTACCCATTTTTTCTTTCATTTTATCATCTTCCTCTCTTTTTCGAGATCCCGTCTACATCCTTCATCCTTGAATGCCCTCTCGAGGGGGCATTATCCATTACATTATTTATTACATCATCATCTAATTTTAATCCACATTAATTTGGTTTATTATTATTTTGAAAATCTATTACTCCACTCATCATGTCTTGCAATGCCTTCTCAAATAGGGGCAAAATATACGCACATAAAATTAGACACTTTGTGTCAATTTTAACTATCCACTAACATCGTCCTAAATTATCCAATCAATTATTTTATTCACACTAAAGTTCTTATTATGTCACTATTCTCCCCCCACCTGATCAATTAATATTTTGTTTTATTATGACATCCTATCTCATCAAATTCAAATAAATTCCCATTTTTAATTAGCTTAATATTTTTCTAATGGAAAATTCCATAAGTTTTGAAAATTCCTAATTACTAAATCCATAAATTATTAATTTACTCATCACACAACTTGTCAATTAAAAATTCATTAAATATTCCTCTTTTCTAAGGCAATTAAATGGAATTGGATAGTGTGTGATTAGGGTTTATGACATATATTACATCCCTCTTACACAATCCAAATTCTTCCACATTCCATGTCTTCATAAATTGGACCTCTTGCAATCTCAACCTCTCACATTTATGAAGGTGAGGATTTAATCTCCACCCTCCATCTCAATCTAAGATGGATGGACCATATTCACTCACCAAGTATATAAATAGATGAGCCATTATCGATTGTAGACAAGCTTTTTATGTTAAATATATGTTGTCAAATCTTCAATAAATCTTCAACCATTGTTGAATCTTCAATAATGCTTCGACCATTTCTTCCAATTACTTATCTAATCATGTATAATGCAAGGGGAGATGTTGTATAAGTGACCTCATGACAATGTCAAAAAAGTCAAGTTATATATTCTTGTCAATCCCAAATTAAATATTGGATAGAAGGATACATCTATGAGGAAGGTATAATCACTTGATCTTGTCTTCTATTTGTTTGTCTGTCACTTCTTAAACCTTGCCCAATCTGAGGACATGTGCCTAGGATGTAAGTTTTATATTATTTTGGTTTGATTTTCATTCTAATAAGAAACCAATATAATTTTAAATCATGTGGTTCACACCATCCATGTCATCTTTTACCTTTAAAATAAAATTATGGTACCTTTGTATACATTTGTAACAACTTGAAACATATCATAAATTAGTCTAGTTGAATGTTTGACTCAACGACCACTTGGATACTATGTCACATTTTGATATGTAAAGTCACTTTCTATAAGTGTTCACCACATTATAAAATATATTGGCATGATACACACCTATATTTTCAACTACACACATGCAAAAATTCTAACCATCTATCGAATAGAAGGTGAACCATTCTTGTAATTATACACTTATGTAATGATTATTTTTATAACTTACTTCATATAATGATAATACGGTAAGATATCCATTAAAAAAGCATCAAAAATTAATCATCCATGAACCTAACTTGTATCTTAAATACTTTTATGCCTCAAATGTCATTTATTATATGGTTTCTCTCCACAACTTTGATCTAAGTATATGGTATTAGTGGATCATTCTGAACACAACTCCCATATTATGAAAATTAGTTAGGAATTATTTAACATTTATTATAATATGAATTTTAATTTTCATTATTTATTTTCATCTACAATATAATCAAATCACTTAGGAAGTTTCTCCACCTATTTAATCATGAGAGTTCTAATTCTTAGTGTTATTGTATATTATATGCATATGTACCATAGTTATTATTTCTGTTGAATATAAGTATCATTATTTTTCTAATCCATGTGCAGTCAAATGTGTAGTGGTTATTATGTGTCTTACTTATATTCCATTACATGTTTTAAAATATTTAAACTTGGTTTGAACATATTTTTCTGGTTTAAATAGTTGTAGTTTGTCCTCCACACAACCACCTAAGCTTTATGTGGATCATGTTTGATCCAGTAAGTAGGGTTACTGAAACTTATCTACAAACATCTCCTAGGTTTGATGATGTGGGTGAAAAACACATATAGGAACATAGATAAATCATATGGATAAAAATGTAAAAAAAAATTTATACGCTTCATTAACAATTATGAAATGGGAAAGTGGGTTACTTTTGTAATACACTACATTATACTAACAAGAAATACATGTGTAAAACTTAAATCTAAGAATAATGTATTAATAAAGTAGAAAAAATAGACATATTTTCATGATAGGAAAGTATTTAAATAATCAAATATGTGGTCTAGAGATAAATACGAAACTATATCAAACATATATACTATCAGAGTTGAAATTTGCTAAAAACAAATACATTAATAAAGGTGAACAAAACCCAAAAATCATTTTGCATTCTAGTGAATTTGAAATTTTGACTAGGAATGACATAAGATGTCCTAGTGAGATAATAAATTATAGAGAGAGAAACTGCTTCTAGAAAAATGTCAAATCCTAAGTTTTTTAATGAATGTCTTATTTTTCTCTTATGCTCTAGAATCTTTACTCATTTTATTGAAATCTACTATGGATCCCTAAAAAATAATTATCATTTATTAAAACCTTATTTCAATGGAATCATCTTGAAAAACATTTAAAAATAGGTGCATTTATTAGGGGCCTTCATTTTTTATTCACTACTTTTTAGTAGGTTGGAAAGTAAAATTGAATACAATTCAACAAGTAATTTCAATGATGAAATCCCTATATGTTATTTCACTGCATGATCAGTTTAATGATGTAATATGAATAATAAATATATAAAATCTAATGCAATCCCTAGACTCTACCCTTGCTTATCACTCTAGACCTAATCCTAAAATCTTATTAGTCTTTAAATTTTATTTTATTTTCCTTATTGATTTCCATATATGCAATAATGCACTTGTGTATATATAGGATTTGAAAATTCAAATTAGGAACCCATTGGATTGCTAGACAATTCAAAAGGGGTAGGAAAGTTGAAAACAAGGAAAAAATGTGAAAAAGGGGGAAGGGGTGAAAAATCCCACAAAAAGGATAACCATGAGTGCATTATCCCACTCATATAAAAAACCTAAGAAAATCCTAAAATAATATTTTTAACATGTTGGGAGAATCTAAGGTCAGAGGGGAATAAAAATAATCATGTTATAGGTTTTTTTGTGTTCTAATTTGAATGGTGGTATTATCAAGGGCATAAGATAAACAAGATATGACTTTTTAAATAAAAAATGATGTAGGGTAAGCAACACATGAACCATAACACAAGATAAACACACCACTAATACCTTAATATGATTCAATAATAAAAACATTCCAAAGTTACAAAAATAAATGAAAACTAGCATCTAAAAATAAAAATAAGGTATTTAAATAATATTCTATTTTGATGTCCATGTGTGCACATAAATATAAATTTAAAATAATCAAGTGTATTTATGAGGTATTGAATTAAATGCTACAACCAAAATCTATAAGAGTTATTAAAACATGTATAGGAAATGATGATGATATTAAATTCAAAAGAAGATATATGTTCCCTTATCTTAGAGTCTAGCTCCTAAAAAAAACCTTGTGATCCTCATAATATTGTTTAAGCATATTGATTGTCACTTTAAAGAGCCATGAAGGTCCTATAATAAACATTCATGTTCTTTTGTCTAGAATATGAAAACTTTGGGTACTTACAAACATAAGGGAACATTTGGAAGTGAATCAATGTATATATATATTTCTAATCAAGAAACTTTTGAAATGTGATAAAATAAAAATTATGAATGAATACACATAGTTATGTTTGAACTATGAATCCATCTCCATCTTATTCAAATCTCCAAATTTTTATCATCTCTAAGTGCATGTCTCATTGATAATACCTAGTTACTTATGCTTTATAATTATATAATGAATGCCTCCACATAAGAGAAAATACATTATAACTCTCTAATTATTGTGTATCATCATGTAACTGAAGATACAATGATTGAATAATATGTCCCATTTTAATATGTGAGATGAAATTTTGAATTACATATCTCAAAATAAAGGTATTATGCATATTATGTGTAAAATAGGTACAATAAAAGATCTAAGATATAATCATAATAATATGTCATCATTAAAGCTTGTATCTATAAAATAGTTTGCTATAATCATAGAAATATATCATTATGAATGCACACATGTAATAAAGATTTTTTTCTAAGTGTATTTAGTTCTAAGTCATATAAGTAGGATATATTCATGAAGGCGCATCTATAATTAGTAATTTGACTCATGTATGCATGAGTGGAAGAAATTTAGGAAATGTGGTAATGGTTTTCCCTTTTATGGGAAAGGTATAAAATGTATAAGCACACTCAATATGAGTTTTCCCCTATGTGGCCAAATTTTAATCAATGAAGGAAAAAATAATAGTAAGCCCCAATGTGGACAAGATATAGGTAATGAAACAAAATAATAACATGCAAAAATATGGACAATATGTAATCAATGTAAGTAATAGCATAACACATACCCTAATATGGATAGGATATACTTAATGTAAGTGTAAGAGTATCATGTCCCTAATTAAAAATATATAATCTATGAAACATAGGAAATAATATTTCCCATTATATGGAGTGTATAATTAATGAATCAAAATGATAGTATGCCCCAATAGATTCATGGTATGAACCATGACAATTTATGAAACAAAATATATAGCCAATCACAAAACAATATGCATGATATAGATCATGGCAGTAGTCATATAAAAAAGTAAATTAAAATGTACAAGAAAGATAAGCATGCTAAATACATAATAAACATACCATAAATAGAGTAAATATGGTAAATAATGTCACATAGATATAGTATACAAGATAATAAATGTTACACAAAGTAAACAAGTACATTCATGTCACACTATGTATAAAAGTCAAGCAATGTTAGACAAAGTAAACATGTAAAATTATTCTACATATATGATAAAGTTCAAGCAATGTCACATAGATTAAACAAGTTTAATAATTCCATAAATTATAGACAAGTCAAATAATTTATTGAACATTAAACAATTAGAATATGTCACATAGAGTATCGAAGCCAAGATAATCACACATATAGAACATATAGCAATCAAAGAACATAAATTAAAAAATCATAAGAATGTGTCAAAAAGTTGTAGACACCTAAAAATGGTCTTTGGAACAATAACATCAACTTTAACATAATTTGATACACTTGTAAATTGTGCATATATTTAAATCTTGAGAACACTTTCCCTCTAGTTGTCTACCCATATATTATCTTAGTGACATATATTTACCAAATACTTTTATTTAGGATCAATTGAGTCTATATATGAACCCTCTAAAATATTATACAAATATTATTCATAATTTATATCACTTTTTTCACTTTAAATAATTCCATAAATAATAGAAAAGTTAGACAATGTCTTGAATATTAAATAATTATAATCATGTCACACATCTTAGCCAAGCCAAGATAATAACACATATAGAAGAAATAATAATCAAATCACACAAAGTATAAAATCATAAAAAATGATAAAAAGTTGTAGACACCTAAAAATGGTCTTTGGAACTATAACAAAATCAACTTTGACATACTTTGATACACTTGTAAATTGTGCATATATTTAAATATTGAAAACACTTTCGCTCTAGTTGTCTAACCATATATTATCTTAGTGACATATATTCACTAGATACTTTTATTTAGGATCAATTGAGTCTATATATGAACCCTATAAAATCTTATATAGATAGTCTCCATAATTTATATCACTTTTATTCACTTAAAAGATAATTTATTGGTAATCCTGAATATTGTCAATTATTATAGGTGTCTCCCTTTACTGATGGTATCTATGGGCACTCAACAACTATTTTTAAAATTGGGAAGTCTCCACTAGGTTAACATATACATGTTTCATGGTTCAGTCATAGCTAGAATTAACAAAGAGTCATAGATAAATAAAAATCACCCCTAAGGTCAATATTTTCTTGAGAATCACTTAGAAGACACCTAGTAATCTCTTGGGATATTATCAAAAGGCATACACATATCTCAAATCTTAAAGGAGTAGCCCTAAATATTTTTATAGACCTAAAATTGAATCCACAAATTAAAAGATTCATCGTGCCAAGTATAAAAATAACTAAACATAATATTAAATTATATATTTTTCAAGATGTTACACATATAAACACACATAAATTTGAGAGCTACATATAATTTAATACCTCTTCAGAGTATTGAAATTCAAGTAGCACTCAACCATTTTGTAGGGAGTGGTTAGGGTTAGTATAATTATTGATATTTTTGTCCCAAAAATGTCAAAATATCTATTAACCTAAGGGAGACCCATTAATTTTTTGGAAAAAGGCCTTCAAATGACCCAAATACCCTTTTACTTATAGTCGATAGAAATTAGAGATTTGAATGCAATTTGTAACTTACAAACTTGAAAATTGCATCTTAACCTCCACTTCCTACTTTACTCATAGCTAGTAGAAACCAAATATTCAAATGAAATTTTTAACCTACAAACTTTAAAACTATATCCCAACCTCTACTTCCTGCTTTACCCATAACCATCAAAAACTAGAACCCTGCTTGTAATTTGTAACTCGTAAAGTTGAAATTTTCAAACAAAGCTCCACCTTCTACCAAACACCTTCCCAATAAAAATTGGAGATTAAAATTCAATTTACAACTTACAAACTTTAAAATTACAATCAAATCTCCACTTCCTATGCATCCAACTCCTATCAAAAACCAAAACTCTGGTTACAATTTACAAATTACAAAATTGAAAATTACAACTCGAGTCTCGCTTCCTATTGACTATCATTCCTCTATAAACCATAACTTCAATTGTAATTTTCAACTTAAAAAGTTTCAAATTGCACCTCAAGTTCTACTTTCCCATTTTAAAATCACCAAGTCACCCATTGGAAAGTGGAGGTTGGAGTGCAAAATATAATTTTGCAAAATTGCAAAAGTGTGCCATGACTCTGAAACTCCTCCCAACCACCAACCTAAGGGCATTAATTGTAGGGTTACATCTTATATTAATGAAATTAGGATTTTTATGAAGTCATTATTTAAATTACAAATCAAGGAATTGGAGATCTATGCAAATAAATCTTTGATGAAGCCATGATGTTGAGAAATGCCACACCTCATCCATGCGGCCCTGAATCATGACTACCATTTTGACCCTCTACACAGTATTCCTTTTCCTCCTACATTTTTTAGCTACGATTTTCTATATTGAGCTAGGCATAGATAAATTTCATATCTTTTTGCTATCATGTGAATATAGAGATTTTTCCTTTACTTGGCATCAATAGGTTTCTTCTTGCTTGTATCCTCTCAAGATTGTTTGTGTTTTTCAAATTTTTTTTGAGTCATTTCAAACATTTTTTATAGCATAAAAAAATACTATGGTTTGATGAAAACTAGTCAAAATTCCCTTAAATATTCCCTACATGGTCCCCATGAACATTTCACTTGGAGTACCAACTTCAAAACCTATGAAGTTTTCACCTACATTTACTACCCTATGACTCTAGAAAAATCCTATTGTATTGCATCTCTAAATCCCTATCAGGGATTTTACCTGCAGTAGCAACTTTAAAACCCACTAGAGTTTTCATTAGATATTGCAAGTGTGTTTTTCAACTCTAAATCCCACTAGATATTTTACTTACAATAGTAACTCCAAATCCCATCGAATATTTTACTTGAAATTACAACCCCAAAGCCTACCAACTCTGTAGTTGGTTTTCCCACATTAGATTTCCCAGAACCTATGTCTAAAAAAGAATAAATTTTAAATCTAAGGGACCTAGTGTCCCACTCAGCTTAGAATCTAACACCAATGAAATCATGGACACAGACATAGGTCACATAAAAATAGGTTATTTCTAGACAAGGGTAAATATTAAATTAAAAAATGACTAGATTCAAAGCATTTACAATTGTGGACTGCCCTAAGTAGAAACCTTCCCCTTATCAATACAGAGCCCTGAGCTTGTGGTCGCATTGGTGAAGTACTATGATGCATAAAATAGAGAAGTGTTGAATGACAAGGGAGAAAGGATTTTGAACCTAGACCCTAACTTCATCAACTCAGTGTTCGTAACTCCAGAGTATGAGAGTTATTTCAATATAACTCCTGACTCATCCAAGAATTTTTATCAGGATAATAACACTAGATGTCTAAGGGTATTTAATAAATAATGGACAAAATTCCCTAGGCCTACATCTACAAGATTTCCTAAAACCTTGGCCAAAATAGACTTTAAAGAGGAAGTGGTGACATCATCATACTCCTACATAGTCACTGGAAGCCTAAATGCTAAGAAATTTTAGGATTGGATCTACCAATACATATGGGTAATCTACCAAAATAATTAGTACTTCTATTGCACCCAGTTGATAAGTGACTCCATCCATAAACAATTGATAGAAGTATAAAATACAAGGAAGTTCTATATGAATTAATATCTAATTTACATAGTAGCAAATGGAAGGGCTTTCATATGGTTGAACATAGTGCCTAACTAAGTCAATAAGGTCTTCAATTATTACCCTAACCTCACCTTTGAGGTAATTAGGCAACATTTTAGAAGGTTAAATGATGCATTCATATCCTACATCATAATGATGTTTGACAAAGAGTTAGAAAAGAGAAGATTCTCTGATGTTTCTACTTTTGAGATCATAAATTAGGGATCTTATTCCATTCAATTAACTACATACTCATACATCAAAGTAGGATGATTTAGCAGTTGTCCTTACATACTCCTAAGGTATTTAAGTGATAAATGGGCTTTAATGGAAATTGTGAGGCAACTTGTAGAGACTCACAAATTATTATCAAGCAAACATAAGGCAAGAATCCATTTTCCCATTAGCATATGGAGGTATACATGCCCTTCCCTATCCAAAGCCAATTGTGTAGATGTTGAGATGCTTCAAATGACATTAAAAGATCTCAATGCAAAGCCATTTTATGATGTGAATGTTAGTGTTACCATTATATTGGGGGTCATAACATATTCCCATATTCCATATTATGAAGATTACTAGGAATTTCTACAACATGAAGAGGAAGTGAGACTAAAATATTATTCCAGTATGACCTTGGAGTAGATCAAATATTATAACATGGCATCAGTCCTTGAGGACTTGATAGATAATGAATCTCTAATGGACAAAGTCTACTATGATAATAAGATCTTTTTTCAACCTCTTCCATTAGTCAAGGGGTCCATAATTGAGTCCTCATTAATGGATAGGACCACCAATGTAATAAATAGGACAATCAACTAGATAAGGAGCAAAGGGGTCAAGGTGACCAAGGAAACTTTGAGCATCAGTGATAATTTTAAAGAGATCAAAGAAAAAGGTGTGCCACCAATAGCATAAGGTTCCAACAATGGAACCTAAACAAAATAGGTAAATAGGCCAGTGATATCACTAAAAAGAAAATAGAATCAAAAGGTTAAAAGAGGGTAATCTAGTAGTCAAGGAGTACTAGCAAATCAACCAATATTAATTTCAACTGATGATACATCTACCATTAAATCACAAATAATTTCTTCTCTTGTCTCTATCATTCCACTAGCTACAATACCTCCTCCTCCTATCTCCACGCCACTATCACCTTAAACAATTTCCCCTCCATTTTTATTAACTTACATATGCCAGTAAATCCATTACCAATAGTCTAATCAACACAATTAGACATCCAAGTTTCACTTTCACTCCTCCTATCCATAATTCCTTCCATCTCATCCCTAAATCTTCCACCACTTAGTTAATCACTAACACCACATAGTAGTACATGGTTTTGGATTCAATCATCCTGACTACAATCCCACTAGCCATCCTAACCACTGGGGTAACTACTACTTCATTTTCATCTCCTATCACTTTCCCCATTTTATAAACCTTGAGTGTCCCCATGACTTTGATTCATTCATTCATGGATCTATATTCCACATTCCCACATGTTCCCATTTTTCAACTCCTTGTACCTACCCTTCCACTTATATCACTTCTAATTCCCACACTCCTAATAGGCACATCCATTTCCACTACACCCATTTCTTCCATTTTCACAATAACCCAAACCCCCACTAATGAGGTAGAGATAGAAGAAATCATTGATACAACTATGGTTACTCAACCCATATATGTGGAAGAGATTTCCAAAACATCAACTAAATATTTAGTGGCCATATTAGTGATAGACATGACACTCATCACCATAACCACTAGTGTATCAACTTTAGCTATAGATTCATAATTGGTAGTGTCAGGATAACAGGATGCCACTCTAAGCTGATTAGTGCAACATGTGGGGAAGAAATGGAAATAAATGGTCTCTCCTAGCACACTAAATTTTGGCCATATAGAGGCATCAAAAAAATCAAGGGAAGCTCTTTGAACCATATCCAAAATACTATATGATTCAGCAGGGGAGAAATATGTATAAATTTTAGTCCCCCACCAGACAAATAAAAAGAAGATCTAGTGGTGGGGGATTACCAAATATCCAAAGTGCACCTAGTTTATCCTATGAGAGATGGATTGAAACAATATGTTCAATTAAGTATTAAATCTCTTTTTGAGAAGTTAGATAGTGACAAGGTCACAAAATATGAATTGAAGAATAAGGATGAACAATTGACATCTGTACTAAAGAAACTCTTTGAGTATGTAGCCCAACCAACATAATATATTACATAGTTCTCTGACAATGAAACACTTGAAGTAGTGATAGAGATTGGCAATATGGGGAGAGATACAAAGGACTAGGTTAAGGAGCTCATCACAAAGGGAAATAGATTCATTGAGTTATTAATGGACTACTACAAAACTCTAAAGGATGAATCAGCAACTTTGAAGACATCAATGAGCAAATACGAGTAAGAGATAGAAAGGTTGAATCTACTCTACCCAAAATTGTAAGTTCTTGACATGATTAAAACTAATACCCTAATTTCATAAAAGATATTGAAAAATGATGCAGATCATGAAGAATTGGATAGGGTAGCTAATTTTAGAATAAGAATACTCAGAGAGTATTCATAAATCTAAGGTTACATTTGATAAGGTCATAGATATGATCTATGACATTGAATATTTTCTTAATAAATTATCACGTGAAGCAATAGATCATCAAGACTATATATTTTTAGTACATGAAGTTCATGACAAGTTCAAAAGAGTGGTTGAGATAGAGTCAAGATGAGACACAACATTCAACTTGAGTTCCATCCATCAATTTATTAGGTATCATAATACACTGGATCAAATGGGGAAAGATACTCAAGTATACAGGGATCCATAAAGGCAACTCTCTAACACAATTGAAAAATGTGAGATAAGAAAACTGTATTCATTTAGTCCTGATGAATAATTTTATCCTAGAGATGTTTAATAGCTTTGATGCTTATATTGAGAAGACATAGGCGAATAAGGACAAAGAATATTCAGAGGTTATGGTTGTAGATTAATTCTTTCAATCAAATACATCTTGTATATTACATTCCTTTATTATAAAAAAACATTATAAAGTTATAGGTTAAAAATTACAACTATCATTTTGGTAGCTCTTTTTGAGAAAGAGCCACTTGTAATTTCCAAGTACCTTTTTGACGGGTTGAAAGGTTGTAAAAATCAAACTTGTAAATTACACTTTTCTTTTTGACAAAGTCTGAGTTTCTTACTTGTGAAAACTCATGTTGTAAATTGCATTTCTAGTTTTGTCAAATTTGGATGACTTACAAATTTTTAAGAGTCTCAACTAAAAAATACAAGTTAGGATTTGCAAGTTATAACCTAAATATCTAAAAGCTTTCTATTGATCTAAGGTTTAGATCATTTTTGGCACCTCATTTCATCAAAGAGATAACAACAACTAAATTGAGTATAAGGAGGTCATTGCATGAATATTTTATAAGATTTCCCATGCCTCCAGCACTTGTGAAAGCACCCAAAAATTGCATGATTCTTGTTCCAACCATTTACCTTGATAAAGATGTCATTCCATCTGAAGATCATGCCCCTTTCCATGAGGTTATCAAATTTTGATTTCTCTTTAATTGGGTTTAGAGTTTTGATAATTATCTCTATTTCAAAAGAATATTTTGAATAAATATGGGTACCATGGTGTAGCCCATTTATCTTTTTGATATTGGATAAATTATTATACATTTTGAACAATTGTTCTACATGTTGTAACCTAGAGAATGAGAATAGATTAAAGTTTTTCCTTCCTTGTCTATGTTATCTTTGTGTATGCAAGGTTATTTGTCCAATTTTTGAATTATTTCCTTCTTGTTTCAATCACAAAATTTCATCCGTGGTATTATTTTTCCCTTTTGAAAATATTGTTTGATTAAAATAAAGAATCTTATTCCTTATATGATATATGCCCAATAAAACCTTTAGTTTCATATTTTCATGAGTTTGTATTCCAATAACTTTCAATATATTTATTATTCTATTGTGTTCATACAAAGAAATCATTAAAATCCACTATAATTATTTGGTGCAATCATTATTTCCAGTCTTTCAAAATTCATTTATAAAAACCCTTTTCCTCATTGATCCGTAAACTCCACTGATTCAACTCAAAGTGAAGTTCAAAATACAAATACTGATTTCTCAAAACTGATACAAATATTGAAAAAACTCAAAAGAACTTGTAACATGTTTTGGCATAAATTATTCTCGGTTATTGAACCAATTTTTTAATAACATTGTGTTATAATTGTCATAATGAAAATTACTTGCATGAGTTCATTTACTAATTAAACAAAATCAGCAAACTGAAACAAAATCATGCATCAAAATGACAAATTACCAAGAAACACGAAATGTGATAATGAAGTTCAGCTCAATAAATGATACCTACATCTCCGGCTTCTCCAAAGGAGTGGACCGTTTCCATTAAGGGCATTTCAACAACCTGGAAACAATAAACAACTTTCCTACAAGTTGATCTCTCAATACAAAAATTCACCTTCACCGTGACTAATAATCAAGCTCGGCACCTTCGAATTCTATGAGTCTTCACACCTGCCAAGTTGCTCCAAAAGTCCTAAAAACCTCCTCTATGGGCTTAAAAATATTCTTCCAATATACAAATTGGATAAAAAGAGTGTTAAGACTGAGTATTATGGCCAAAAAATGGATTAAAATCCATTATATAAGCTTTCTCAAAGCTTTTACAAAGTCTCGGCCTCTAAAATGAAAAAACACAGTCCAAAAACTGTTTAAAACAAATACAAATTTGTGCTTTTATAATCAGTTGCAACCCTGTGGCGTAGTGGCTAAGTCTCCTATTTTGTTACCACAAGGTTAGGGGTTCAAAACCTCCTCCCACCATCCTAGGCACCTAGCATGCAATTTGAAATGCCTCCTCCTTATTGGGCATGCTCAAGCTCTCCTCCCTAGGCACCAAGCATGCTTTGAATGCTTTGACTTCTTCTTTCCCTCCTTTTTGGTGCCTTGGACTTTGAAAAAATCAAAATACATGTGAATAAAAAACACATAAGCCAAATTTTTTTGCAACTAATTTTTTTGCCACATGTCAAATGGCTATTGGCCCATTTGGAATTTTAATAGTGCCATGTGTCAACCTCTGATAGGTCCAAATGTCGATACATTTTTTAATCATGTGCCAAATGTCGCAAGTGTTTTTTTGACAAATCTTCAAATGACCATATCTTGAGCATCTAGACGCTATTCTGCGAACCACAAAAAGCATCAAAAAGCTCTCAACGAGCTCTACAGTGTGGCACCATTGAAACTCTGACTTGAAACCATTTTTTAGAACCTTTAGTTTCATATTTTCATGAGTTTGTGTTCCAATAACTTTCAATATATTTATTATTCTATTGTGTTCATACAAAGAAATCATTAAAATCCACTATAATTATTTGGTGCAATCACCATTTCTAGTCTTTCAAAATTCATTTATAAAAACCCTTTTCCTCATAGTTTAAACCCTAGTTTAGGAGCAAGATCACTAAGAAGCAGAATTTTTTACATGAACTGGTAATATATCAGTTACACTAAACTTAGTTAAAGTAATATGGAATTCTCCAAAGGTTCACCTCAAATTCACCAAGGTCCCACAGCTTGGAGGTGATCCCATTTTATCATTAGATTTCCCATATTTTATAACACATACTGCACATCAAGATACAAAATAAAGATGGGTGCAAAATCTATGTGATAAAAATAACCCAAAATAATAAACTTAATTTTAAGGGTATCTTGTGTCCAATTAATAATAATTATAATTTATATGAAAGAGATATAAAATATACATTTATATGTAGGATCAAAGATATGTGCATACAAACAATCACATTGCATAGGTAGGCATATAGATCACAAAGATATCAGGCCCACACTATATGCAAGGACATTATTGGTAAACCCCAATAATGCCAATTGTCGAGGGTGTTTGAGTTTGACAGTTATAAAAAATTAGGTTTTCAACCTTCTATTTCTAATCTAAGACATCGATGAAGCACATATAAATCATTTCCATATTCAGTGATGGATTATGTGGGAAACACGTAATAAAAATTAGTTAAGTACTTCATTCATCTCTTACTTTGTCATTTCTAAATTAGGTAATTATAACATATCAATTTATTTCCATTTAGATCAACATTTTTAATTCCATATTTTACATATCTGAATTAGTTTATACTCCCCATATTTAAAATCTCTTAGATGTAAAATAAGTAAAAAATTTTGGTGGATCCAACCATTCATTTGAACACAAAAAACCCTAAGTTTAATTATATATTAATTATTTATTTATTTTCCCAAAGTTTCATATTTGTCCATATCAAGGTTCAAGTTTTAGATCTAATAAATGATTTTCCCTTATTACATGAGAATATATAATTTTATATTCTTTTCCATAGTTTTCATAGTGCTTTCATGCATAAATTATATTCCATGTAAGAATGTTAGGTATATTTTACCTATATGCCAAAGTTATAGATCAAGTGATATTTTAATTAATCATATTTAGAATCCTTTGACTAAATCATGTGTTTTTTCCTAGTTACAATGGTGAACATGTTGCATATTCTTTTGATACAAGCATTGATAGTGAACAAATAAATGTAGATGTACATATTGTTAATGATGTTATGCTTAAATTTGAAAATGATTTCGAATATCATATTAAAATTGATGGTGAATATCATGGCAAAATAGATCCTAATGGGCTAAATGGTATAGATCCTAAACAAGTAGACACATTTTTTAATTATTGAAAAAAAATATTAAACAAGATAATTACATAGATGTTATCTTAAATGTTATCATAGATGCTAAAAATATAATGAAATTAATTTTTAGGAACCTCATGGTGATATTTTCAATGATACTAATCAACTTTTTATAGGATTAGATCTAACATTAGGTGTTTATACTACTATTCATAATATTTATATTCATGTGTCTACATCTATAGTTACACAAGTGATGTTGATATACCTATTATGGATAACAAATTTTACTCCTTAAATATATATAAGTATTCTTATGCATCATACTCTTTTTTATGTTCCTTTTAGGTGTAGATGCTTAAATATGGATTTATATGTTAAACTAGTCTTGTACACTTGATAAATATATATCAATGCTCTACCTTTTAGTTTGGCATTATTTGTAACTAAAAGGCTCAAACTTACCAACTCTAGGTCTAATTACTTATTTCTTAGTCATACCCTAATTATTTTGATTATTTAGATCATGTGTACTATAGAATGCCTAAAATTTGATATATATCCTTCAATGACAATTACCAAACCTCAAAAACTTTCCTCCATCATGGATAGTTACATTTAGGGTAAGATAGTAGCATCGAAACTACTATCCATACTCATATGTAAGTGTCCTTACCCTAAAAACAATCAAATTTTCAAATTTTTGAAAGTGTACAAGTCAGCCTATGAATGCCATTAACCCTTCCATGAGGATTATTTCAAAAGAGATAGTGTAAATACAAGTAAAATCATACTCATTCATCTAGAAAATACCAAGCAAGTGCCTATTAAATATCAATAAATCAATTATATAACTTAGATATTGCGAGATATTCATCCATATTTTCATATCAAGCATAGGAGAAGTCATACTACAAGTCTGAAGCACTCAGAAGATACCCATGAGCCATATTTTTCAAGTTACAAGATAAAACATGGTACAAGCATGAGGAGTGGGAAACCAAATTTAGTATATGTTCTATCTAAGTTTCTCAAACAATTGGCCTACTCTAGAGATAGTTTACCATCCTCGTGCCTTAAGCTATCTCTACATCTTTAACCCTAGATCCCTCATATCTAGATTTTAGGTTTAAACATTTGGTGAACCTGATCTTTGAATATCATTATTGCCTAATCATACCATATAAGATATTTCTTACTTGTTTTGTCCTAATGTTTGGGTTCTTTATCTCTCTTATCATGGATGATATTAATTAATGTGATGACTATGATTATGAAACTCTCCATCTTTCTATCAAATAAGGGGTAAAAATTGATTACTCTTATATTATTATAAATGTTAAAGCATTTAATCTCAAAGATTTGAATGGTGGTAGCTTCCATCCCTCTAATCAGGTCTATGCTCCCACAATTTTAAGAGATGAGTTGATCCATATTAAGGAAGATAAATAGCCTTTACTATTACTCCCTACACCACCATCATATGATTTTGACCTTTGATATTTGATAAAATATGGATACAAAGGACAAGGGTTGGCTAAATATGAGCAAGGTATAACCCACCCTATATCTCTTAAATATAATACAAATTAGCAAGGCTTATGATTTTCAAAAAAATACATGAGCCACAAATAAGGTAAGTCATCTAATCATGCCCTTCATGCACATCCTACCACAAAATTGGTTACAAATCACCAAGATTCTCCTTCATATAATCATCAAAAGTTTCAACAAATACATACAAAAATTATGATTGATTTAAAAATAACTTATAAGGGGGATATTCCTTCAAATAAATTAATTCAAACCCCCATAATTCCCACACTTATAAATAATATCACCTTTAGAATGGGTGATGATTCTTTTTTCCCATAATTTGACATTGAAATTTCATGAAAGCTTAAACAAGACATCATGGAATCTTTACCAAACCTCCCTCAAATACCAGATGTCATATCTTGTTGGAGAGTTGTCAGTGATGTCATGATGATGTCATAGAGGTGTCCTAATGAGTGGATGAAGTGCTTTGAGAGTCTATGTGACAATGATAAAGTGTGAAATGTGATTGTTCTTGTATGCTTGAAGTATGATTGGTTGATCTTTAGTTTTGGCATGGTTAGATATGTTTAGGGATGAGTATGTATTATTAAGAATCTATAAGAGGTCCCTAAGATGTTTTAAAATATTTTATTGCTTATGTGTATAATTATAATTAATCTGGTTGTCCATAAATTTCATCTAAACACTCTGAGTCCAGTGGTAAAAAATATGAGTAGGCAGTTTGATGACATCACCATTTCCATGTGGGAATGAGTAAAGGGGAGTTGGTCTTATGTTGTGATCACATTAGTTCATAGTTTTTATGTGAAATATCTCAAGTCATGTGATGAAGCATAATTAAATATATGAGGATGCAAAGTTGGCTACTCAGACAGAATTCACTATGTTCCCATACTTAGCCAAATTTGCAAAAGGGCTTAAGTAGAGTCAAGTAAGAATGTTGATAAGGTCACCATTCATATGAGTGGAGGTGTCAAGATAAAATTATAATATGGGTTTATTTATTTTTGTGCCTAGTTTTTATGTGCTAATTCTCAAATCATGCAACTAAGTGTGACAAAAGATATGCACGTGCAAAGTTGGGCTCCTAGGCAGTTTGACTATGTTTTCCCATACTTAACCAAATTTGTAATGTGGCAAGAAGCATAAAGTAAGAATTTTGATGGTAAAATATCTCACATATGTGGATTTTTCAAGATAAGGTGATCATATGGGTTTGTTCAATTTTGTACCTACTTGATTTGCACTAAAATTTAGATCATGTGATGAAGCACATCAAAAGATATGATGAGCAAAGTTGGCCTTTTAGGCAGGTCTAGGCATAGTTGGCTCTATGGAATAAAATTATAAGTGAGAATGTTAATGATGTAATATCTCACATGTGTGTGGGTTATAGGAGAATATTGTTATATGGATGAATTCTCCTATGGGGGGAGATCATATGGTCCAAATTTGAGATCATGCATCAAAACGTAAAAAAAGTTATGACTGTGCAAAGTTGGCCTTCCAAGGATTTATGCAAAGGTTCCCATAGTCATTTTATGAAGGGTAAATACTAGTACTAAATGGAGATCCTATGGCTCATAGGCATTCATACATCTAGATCTATGATGCGTAGCAAGTCAAAAAGGTCAAAGTGTTAGAGGTTTGACACTGAACAGAGATAAAGATCAGGCTTCTTCTAAGATCAACGGTGAGTGGGTGTTTATAATAATTGAGATTTATGGTTTGCATTAAATTTAAGATGTCAAAGTGATAGTTATTTATCATTATTAAAGACTGAGCTCCATACATAAGATCAATGGAGCGCATTGAGTCAAAGTTTCCAAATTGCACAAGATAAGGTCAACTGTCAGATGTTTAAAATTTGAGAATTAGCATCTATGCATTAAATTTTAGACATGATCAATGGTGCATAATTGATCTGATCAGTGAGGACATAGATGCAAGAAAAGTGGTCTAATTTTAACTGTGACTGTTATCATTTAAATATTCAAATTTATTAAGGGAAATACTAGTGTCTAGTCTTTGAGCCATATCTTTTAATCTAGATAGAATTTATTCATGTTATTAAAATAAAAGATGAAGAAGACTCCATGTCTCATCTAATGAACTTAATTTGAATATTTAGAAGTGTGTAAAATCAAATATATTAAGGTTCCAAGTTAACTATGTGTTCGTACTTATTTTGCATGACCCAAGAAGAGTAATTGAGCTTATGTAGATGTTGTTTCAATGTTTCATGGTGAATTAGCTTTTGGGGAGTCTTGTAGACTCTATGAGGATGCTCTATGTGAATTTTAAAGGTTTTACCAATTATATGAAGTATGAACAGTGGTTTATAATGTGACTATGTGTTCATTCATAATGATTGTGTGCATATAATGTTGTTTGAGTGAATTATGCTTAAATAAAAGGGTTCTATGTTGGTTGTTGGCACTTAAGGGGGCACTGTAGATCATATGGAATGGTTCCATGTTTTTTATAGTGTTTATATGTTCTTGTTTTGTTCAATTAAGTGATAAAGGAGTGAATAGGTCTCCATGAGACCTATAAGAGCTACAAGGGCCTTATTAAAAGGTGTAGCTACTTAAAGGTGACCCATAAATGTTATGACCAGCCTATGAAGATTATTTTGAGTTATTTCTTGATGTGAGAGATGACTTAAGGATTAAGGTATGCCAAATGGATAGACAAGGTAGTGATTATTGTGTTTGCTCTATATATGGTGAAACCAAATGTGTTAGTTTATAGACTTAGTGCCAAACTATGGTATGGAAACCTGAGGCAGTAAAGACTAAGGAGACTAATCCTGGTGTGTCCAAGAGTTTTGATGGATTCATTGCCAATGGGGAAAAGGGATTATAAGTGAAGGAAAGTTAAGAATTTTTGTTGTCAACATATGTTGACAAGTCTGAAGCAAAGAATATGTCAACTATCTAGATACAAAATGAAAAATAAAGGTCATTTCAATTCAAGCTCAAGGATAAATCCAAAGTGTTGATTCAGGCTAGTTTTAAGCCTAAGAATAAGAAGAACTATCAATATTAGATGACCACGAAGGAAAAGAAATATGAGGAGTTGTAGGTAACTCCTGGTTCACATTGTTCTAGGACATTATGGGTCAAGGTGTCTATATATAAGCTTCAAGGAGACACTTGTGAGTCAGAGGAAGCTTGGTGGCTATAAGATATTATTTGATGAGATGGCATGAAAATAAGATATGTTTATCCATTCTTTTTATATATTTTTTGTTGGAGAAAAGAAGATTGTGAAGAATCTTAGTGGTCCTAACTTGAAAAGGAGTTAGGTTGTTGATCATGGTTTGGATGCTCTGGTATAAAGTTGAGTTTCAAATATCTATTTGCATATTAGTTTATGGTATATGCCAAGTGAGCTTATAAGTTTAAGGCCTTTCTTCTAGGCTTATGTTATAGATCTTGTTAATCATGTTAAATAGTTGTGTATGCCATATAAGTTTATAGTTTTTTGAAGATGAGGTATCTCTATATGAGTATTGACTGTGATTGGATAGTATTTGAAAACTTGTTGAAGATGTCATGTTCTTGATGAAGCATGAAGTTAGTGAGAACTTTGTAATTGGTCAATTTCTAGAATTAGGGGATTAAGTATTTGAATATGAGAAATAAGGTGTGGAGAAGAAATTTTGTGTGCTCAATACGATAATGCCAATTGAAAAAGGTCTTTGGTTAAGGGGAGCAACAAGTTCATGAGGTTGCTCTAAAGTTTTGTGGAGTTGTATTACAAAGTCAGAATGGGTGGTTCTAGATGGCATAATGAGTTTTGATGCATTGTTAAGTAGATATTGGTGCTTATAAATGTCTATTCATTTATTTTTAATGTTCTCCATGTGTTTTTGAGTTCTGAAGGTATGTTTGTGCCAATTGAAGATTTTTGAGTGCTCTCGATTTTCTCAATTTTTGTTTAAGGGCAAGAAGGCCTAAAATGGGTTATAGGAAGTCTATGTTCCCAAAAGTATGAAGGCTCAATTTTTGGTCTATAAGTATGTCATGGGTTTCTCAAGGTGTGCAAGATGTTTTAGGAGTGTACGTTGACCAGAAGGAGGTTTGTTAACCTTGTTGTTTTTAAGATTCTAGGGTTTTGGTCTATGATAGAAAAGTAGTCTGACTTATGATTTGAAGTATAAGGCTTTTAAATAGGTTGATTGGGCCAAATGGGTTATAAAATCAAGCTTCACTAATATTTGAAGGTTTGTGGTTTTTAAATTATTCTTGTTTTTTTCAAAATGGAGGGTTGATTTGCTAGTAGGTTTGTGAAGGATGTATGTTGCAGAGGATGAGATTGGTGATTCAAATTGGTGTGATTGAGGGGTCATATTAGAGTCCTTAAAATATGAATTTTTAGGTTTTGAAGTTGTATCTACTAAAAATTATGGGATCTGCAAGTTCCAAGTAAGGCTAAAAGGAGGCTAGACATGCCTAGTATAATAAGAGTGCCTTTTTGATCTATTTCTCCAAAAGAGAAAGTCATGAGTATTTCAAGGTGAGTTTTCAAGTTGGTTTAGTGCATTTTTATTGTTTTTTAAGTGGCATGAATTTTTTTTTGTGATCCTTATGATAGCTTGAGAGAGAAGGCTAGTAAGCCTGTATGGTGGTTCCTAATGGTGTGTGGAGTTTTAAAGATGCTCAAGTGGTGAAATTATTCAAATTTCTTAGGGGAAGTCCCCATTATATGTTTCTTGATGTGTTCCATCAAATTTTTATGGTTTTATGTGTTCTACCTTCATTGACTATAGTGCTTGATTGAAGAGAGTGTTGGCATGGAGTAAGAGAAAGTTGTCAAGACAAGCAAAAGTAGGATCAAGGTAAGGGTGAGTTTGTATCATATTTTTAAGGTGTTCCTTTCCTATTTTATGGTATTTTTAGGTCCTTGGGATTATTTGGTTCCCACTTTATCATTTTATCAAAGGGGGAGAAAGTTCCTATTGTGAGAATACTTGAAGAGAGAGAAGGTAAGTTATATATCAATACATATGGTGGTTGTTGACATCAATGACAAAGGGGGAGATTGTTGGAAAGTTATTGGTGAAGTCATGGTGATGTCATGGAGGTGTTCTGGTGAGTATATGAAGTTCCTTGATAGTCTATGTTGCAATGACAAAGTGTGCAATGTGCTTGTTCTTATATGCTTGAAGTATGATTCATTGATCTTCAATTTTAGCATGGTTAGAGATATTTAACGATGATTATGGATTATTAATCATGTGAAATAGGTCCCTAATATGTTTTATAAGCTTTTAGTTCTTGTGTGTATAATTGAAATTCATCTGGATATCCATAGTTTTCATCTAGACACTTTGAGTCCAATGGCAGAAAATCTAAGTAGGTATTTTGATGACATCACCATTTCCACATGGGAATGAGTCAAGCGAGTTAGTCATATTGTTTTGATCAAATTATTAACTATTTATTATGTTCAATATTACAAGTCATGAGATGAAGCATGATCAAATATATGAAGATGTAAAGTTGGCTACTCGAACATAATTAACTATGTTCCCATACTTAGCCAAATTTTCAAAAGGGCTCAAGCAAAGCTGAGTAAGCATGTTGATAAGATCAGAATTCACATGAGTAGAGGTGTCAAGATAAAATTATCATATTGGTTTGTTCATTTGTGTTCTTATTTTCTATGCGCTAATTCTCGGATCATATGACTAAGTGTGATAAAAGATATGCATGTGCGAAGTTGGGATCCCAGGCAATTTGATTGTGTTTTCCCATAGCCAAATTTGTAATGTGGAAAGAAGATCTAAATAATAATTTTTATGGTAACATATCTCACACATTTGTATGTTTCATGAGAAGGTGATCATATGGGTTTGTTTAATTTTATACCTAGTTGATTTGTGCTAAAATTCAAATCATGCGATGAAGTGTGTCAAAAGATATGCATGAGCAAAGTTGGCCTTATAGGTAGGTCCAAGCATAGTTGGCTATGTGGAAGAAAATTATGAGTGAGCATGTTGATGATGGAATATCTCTCATGTGTATGGTTTTTAGGAATAGATTTTTATATGTATGGATTCTCCTATGTGGAGAGATCATATGCTCCAAATTTGAGATCATGCATCAAAGCACAACAAAAGTTATGACTGTGCAAAGTTGGCCTTCTAGGTAGATATCCGAAAGTTCCCATAGTCATTTTTGTGAATGGTAAATAATAGGACCAAATGGAGATCCTAAAACTCATGGGCATTCGTACATCTATATCTATGGTACATAGCAAGTTAAAGAGGTTGAAGTGTTTGAGGTTTTACATTGAGTAGAGATAAAGATCAGGATTCTTCTAGGATCAACAATGAGAAAGTGTTCATATTGATTGATATAAATGGTGTGAATTAAAGTCAACATGAAAAAGTGATAGTTTTTTAGCATTGTTAAAGACTGAGCTACATACAGAAGATTGATGGAGCATATTGAGTCAAATTTTCAAAATTGCACGAGATGAGGTCAACCGTCAGATGTTTAATGTTTGAGCATTGGCACCTATGCATTAAAGTTCAAAAAATATCAAAGGTTCATAATTGATCTAAGTAGTGAGGAAATGAGACATGATCAAAGTGTTCAAAGTTTAATTGTGACCATTTTCATTTAAATATTCAAATTTAACAAGGGAAAAATCAGTGTCTGGTCTTTAGGCCATATCTTTTGATCTAGATAGAATTTACTATGTTGTAAAAAGTAAAGATGAAGATGACTCCATGGAACATCTGATTAACCTAATTTAAATATATAAAATTGTTTAAAATCAAATATATTAATGTTTCAAGTTGATTGTGTGTTTGTGCTTGTTCTAAAATTGACCTAAGAAGAGTAATTGAGCTTATGTAGATGTTGTTTTGATGTTTCATGGTGTATTAAATTTTAGGGAGTGTTGTATACTCAATGAGGGTTATATATGTGAATTTGTAATGTTTGACCAATTATATTCAGTATAAAAAATGGTATAGAATGTGACTGTGTGTTCATTCATAATGATTATGTGCATAGAATGTTGTTTGAGTGAATTGTGCTTAAACAGAAGGGTTATTTGTTGGTTGTTGGTATTTAAGGGGACATATAGAAAATATGTAATGGGTCCATTCTTTTTATAGTGGTTATATTTTCTTTTTTTATTCAATGAAGTGCTAAAGGAGTGAATAGTTCTCCACGAGACCTATAAGAGCTACAATGGCCTTATTAAAAGGTGTAGCTACTTAAAGGTGACCCATAAATGCTATGGTTGACATATGAAGATTGTTTTGAGTTGTGTATTGATTTGAGATATGACTTAATGATTAAGACATGCCTAATGGCTAACCAAGGTAGTGATTATCATGTTTTCTCTATAAATAGTGAAACCAAATGTGTTGGTTTCTAGACTTAGTGTGAGACTTTGAGGGTTGTGTGAATGTGGAGCCAAGTGAAGGTAAGAAATTTTAAAAGAGAAGGTATAGGTCAGTGAGGACCAATAGAGAGTGAAAATTATTAGACATGATTATCTAATTAAGTTGGTGTAGGAGGACATACAAGTCATTAGACCTAATGAGCATAAATGAGGCATAATGAGCAAGTTTCTTGAGAAACTTGGGAGAGATTTGAGAGAGGCTTATGTGTGTGGATTTTGGAATGAAGGAGGACTTAAGTTCTATATAGATGAGTTAAAGAGATGAATAGATTGAAGAATATTTATGTGATTTTTAGGTCATAATTCTGTTGGCAGAATAGTGCTCTTTCAGATTGAGTGTGAGCGAAGGTGAAGAGTGATAAGTAAAGGTCCATCATTAGGTGTTGTAGACATCAGTCTAAAGGTGGATGTGTTCATAGGTTTTATTGTGGCATCTCAATATCTAAGGTGGTTTTAGCCTCCTTACAAGGTGAAACTTTTTAAAAGTTTGATTATTGTTGCATCTCAGCTAGATAGGTGTTGAAGCACCTTGTAGGATTGTAGTCTCACTAAATAGGGATTTTAGTTCCTTGATCAATTACAACTAGTCTAAATTGGTTCTTGTTATTATAGGATAGTATTCCAATTACAGGTTCTAATGGGTTTTATTCCCCAAGAGGGTTTCACACATATGTCTTGTGTTATATGCTTGATCTTGTATTGTATTTCATATTCATTGCTATGGATGATGTGTATACCACATGAATGTATGTGTTGAATGATTAAGATATTGAAGGAATTGGAATTAAAATTAGATTATCTAGGCTCAATGATTCACCCCCCTCTCAGTGATTGTACCTCTAACATATCTCTACAAAAATTAAATGAACTAAGATCTTCAAATGATATATGAAAGGTACCATAATTAAGAGATCCAATACATTACCAAAGTATCTTAAATTTAGTGACTCTGAACTTACACTTTTTATCCATGAGGATGATGATACTCATATGCCTAGATTCAAGAGATTTGGTGGATTAGAATCGATGATAACACCTAATCCAAGCACCACCATTCCCATGGAGTATATTATTTATATGATAATCACTATTGGGTATCTTCAAAAATAGGTTTATATAATTCAAATGCAAATGATTTTTCATAATACTACTGCAAATGTTATCTCATTCAATAATAAACCTCTTCAACAATGTGTATTTGAATATCCTTATCCATAAGATTTTGAACTACCATATTTATCTCTCTTTTTGAGTCATAAGGAACCATTCAACCACATGATTAACTATGTACGTTATTTTGGTCAATAGGCAAAATATAACAAATTATTACTAAAAGTATTCTATATGAACATTTTTGATGAGGCTCATAATTGGTTATTTAGCCTAGCAAAAGGTTCTTTAACCACTTTTGCATAATTAGAATATGAATTATTCATAGCTTTTAATATCCATAAGATTCTAAAACTTACATTAGACATTTTCATAATTTCAAACAACATGATGATGAATCCATTCAAGATTATACTATTTGATTCAAAAGTGCATCATATGAGTTAGCATTTAGACCTTAAGACTTAGAGTTACAACTCATTTTTAGTAGATTTTTTCTTTCTCCATTGAAAGAAAGAGCATTTCATAAGAAATATGATTCTATTAACTATTTATATAAGGATGTGCATAGATATGCTTCATTCATCCTTACTCATCTAAAGGAGCTTAGCATATCCCCTTCTAAGTACCACAGTTTTATTCCTCACACAGAGGAGGGAGATAAATTACCAAATGAACATTATAAACAAAATTGTGGAATTTTTGATTTATTTATGGGATCTCTACAAGGTTTACTCAATATAGGAGTAATCCAAGTTTTACATCCTATGCAAACACCCAAAGGTAAAAAACTAAAAAACATCCATGCTAAAAAGATTTAAGAATCACATTATTCATGGATGGTGTTTATTTTTGGCATAACCATATTAATCCTATACAAATAAAAACTACTTGTAATATAAGACATTTACAATAGATTGGAATTGATAAAAAATATTTACAAAATAAATGAGGTTGGAAAGACTTCTTGGGAAACATAACACTTCCAAATTATTATGGTCCTAAATTTATTCAAACATGGGTTTGGGTTATGCCACAAAAATTGTCATATGCATTTATGTTAGGCACTCTTTGGTTATATAAATAGAAGCAAAAATTGGCCAAAATCACCAAGGTGTTTCATTTTCTCATGAAGGAAAATTGATCCATTTTCCAAATGATAACATGGGTTGTTCTACTACACATGTAAAACATGAGGAGGAACATACCATGTACCATTTCCACTTAAAAAAAATGATCCAAACAATGTAAAATATCCAACTTAAGGTTGTAAGGTCTCAAAAACCCCAAAAATACCAAAAAAATAAAAAAACTTCAAAAACACAAAAATATGTTATGCATTTACATGTTCTATTAGCTCCTTAGCATATATGTTTTTGGTTCCATGTTGGTAGATAGAATATCAATATTTCATATATACAAATGTATTTCACACATCTTTTCAGTGTGATATAGGCATACACACATACATGGTTTATGCAATTTTGGATGTTAGGCTTTCCCTTTACTCAGGTCACTAGGATTTTGGGGAAAATACCTCTTTGATCACGATACATCCAGGTTATATCATTCTATGGTCATTTCACATTATCATGTTTGAGCTCATATACTACACATGACTTTATCCATACTTATATATTTTGTAGTGTACTTGATATGCTATGTACATAATGTTTTTCGCTAACACATATCTAGGGACTAGTATGTTATGTTTATGTTGTTAGTTTATGCTGTCATGTTTGCACTTCCTTCAATTTTTTGCCTTGTTATTATCTTGTTTGAGATTTGAACATGTTCCATTGTTTGTGACCCCTATACCTTTATTTTCTTCTTTGACATTTTAATATGCCACTGCTTATTGTATATTGACATTTGAATATATCATTCTTACTTTTATAGACATTTGACTAAGTCATGTCCCTTTGATTGTGTGGCATTTGAACATGCCCATTGTGTTTATTCTCCTTCAACCTTTGTCTCTTGATTTTATTTTTGAGTGATCTTATGTATGTGTTTGATTACTTGATGAAATTACTATTACTATCTAGACATTGTGATGATCTACATCATGCATCTTAAGACTTGGTGTGATCACATTCTTCATGTTTCAATGACATATATACCTAGACATGTTCTATTTATATTCTACATGATACATTCATAGTTTACATAGTTATATTATCCTTTTGAGATAAGGTAACTACCAGTTTCTATTTCCCCTCACCTCAAAAGGGGGTGTATATTAGTGGGGGCATGCCATAGATGCATGACTTACACATTTATTCATAGATTTAGATTTAGTGGGGGCACATTTTGGAAAACATATTCTCCACACTTATTCGGTATTCATTAAACCCAAATTATAGTGGGGGCATGTTTTGGAAACATGTCCTTCATATTGGCACTTACACCAGTTCTCAAATTTAGATTGTAGTGGAGGCATGTTATGGAAACATGTTCCCCACATTGGTAGTTATATTAATTTTTAGATTTTTCCATATATAGTGGAGGCATGTTTGGAAACATGTTATTCACACTTACACAGTTTTCAAATAGGATAAATTACATAATTATATGATTCAAATACACATTTGTGGTAGAATTATATACATTGTGACCATTATTATACATATTTTTAGCATGAGACATATCTAAGGGGCATATGTTATGAAATGTACACCTAATATTTTAAAATCAAATCAATTTTAAATTATAAATACTTTTAGGGATTATCATCACCTACCAAGTTGGACTTTTACAAATTATATTGAGCCAATCTACTATAGTAGTTTGTTCATTTTTGGTATGTTGAGTTGATTAAATCACTCAATCTTGCCAAGTTTATAGGCTAGACTTGATTATAGCATCCATCCTCACCAATTTTATAGTGTGATTTGACTCAGTTCACTCACACTCACCAAGTTATAAGTATGATTAGGTTTCATGGTTGAGTTAATCTCAACTATCAGGTGGAAACTCATCTTTTGTCCAAGCTTGGGGAAATGTGCCCTCCAATATCTCTCTCTATCTCTTTAGATAGATGCAATTTATAGATTTATATTTGTCCTAATATTAGTTTTAGTGATTCATAATGATATATCTTTTAAATTAAATTGTTAAAAAGTAAGATAATTGTATTGATACATATATGTACTCACAAACCTTGCTCTCTTTCAATTACAATCATTTCAATACTCTCAATTTTATATTACATGCATTGATTATATATTGTAACATGTTATTAGTTATATTTTAATCTTAAAAAAAACACTCAATTTGAACTCAAGAAAAGGTAAGGTGTGTTATACACACCCAAGTATGCATACCTTTTCTTTTAAACTATAAATTTCATAACTAGATTAAAGAGGGGTATATATATATATATATATATATATATATATATATATATATATATCCTAATATTAGTTTTAGTGATTCATAATGATATATCTTTTAAATTAAAGTGTTAAAAAGTAAGATAATTGTGTTGATACATATATGTACTCACAAACCTTGCTCTCTTTCAATTACAATCATTTCAATACTCTCAATTTTATATTACATGCATTGATTATATATTGTAACATGTTATTAGTTATATTTTAATCATAAAAAAATACTCAATTTGAACTCAAGAAAAGGTAAGGTGTGTTATACACACCCAAGTCTTGTACACTTGGAAAATATATATCATGAATGTACCTTCATCTTCTAGACCTTTCCCATTTTTAAAAGGTTTTCATACATTATCTCTTTGTACTTAATTATTTGTCTCTTAGTCCAACCTAAACTATTTTGATGAATTACCCCTGTTGTCTTGCCTAGAATGTTATAAATTTGTTTATCTTCCATTTCTGTGAGTTTTAGACCCACCCCAATTTTCCAACTGCCCAGACATATGTCCTAGTTCCCTAAATTCATCAAATTTGCAAATTAAACATATCTTAAAGGTGGCCTTAAGTGCTTTACTGAAAGATATTCTCCAAAGAGATTGGTATAAATACAAGATCAACCATCATTCATTCTTAACCTAGAAACTATCTATAAAGACCAAAGCAACTAACCAAAATCATCCTATCAAGCACTCAAGTAATCAAGATTATATATTTTATTTTATTTCTATATTAGTCATAGGGATAACACATCTATAGGTTTATAGCACTGAAGGAATATCCAAAGAGATATATTTTCCAAGTTATAAGCTAGGTCACTATTGCACTTAATTATCACACATTGCATGACTTACACACAAGTGAACACATAGAGGATAACTACATAAGTCTGAAGCCCTCTTCAAAATATTGACTATGTATGTAGGACTTATTAACCAAGGGGTATTTGGGGTAGCTCAACATCGTGTACCCACTAACCCATTTTTCCCATAGATAATATGAAGATGAATAATTTGGGTTTTACTATTTGACAAGGAATGATAATCTATGACCTAGATCTGAATGTACTAAAGCAAAGGTGACATGGAACCTATAAGCATACAAGTGGTTGTATCTTATTTGAATAAGTATTCTATACTAGACACCTATGTCCAAGTTAGATAATTATGTTGACACAACTGTCCCAGGTTGATGTAAGTGTTCACAGTTATAGAGGTCAAAATTTTAGAATCAAGAAATTATTTTAAAATGCAAATCTAGACCAATTTTTACCTATTTCAAATCCATATATGTATTAGTATTATAACTAGATGAGTATCTTGTTTTCATTGTTATTACAATATCTAGCATATATATACTTTATATCTTTATCATCTCAACATAATAAATTTAGTATATGTTCTATTTAAATTTCATAAATAATTAACCAGCTCTAGAGATAGTCTATCATCTTTGTGTCCTATGCTATCTATATTCTTTTAATGCTAGATCCCCCATATCTATATTTTAGGACTAAACAAGAACATGTTCAAATGTTCCATAATCAAGACAAGGTAGCAAACAAGAAGTACACTCAAGTAAACTATGTGAAAAGATGAATAAGTTAAATATAAGCAACTAGTATAAGCATATCATACTAGTCAATGTATATTATTTAATCCTAAAATCTAGATTGGGGTTATCGGGAGTCAAATTGGATAGAGATAGTCTAGGGTATAAGGGTAATAAAATTATCTATATAGTAGATCAATTAGATATTAAAGTCAAAAATAAAATATGTTGAATTTATTCAACTGAGATTGGCTAAAAATAGTAAGTAAAACTATGTTAAATATGGAAATGATTAATAAACAATGTATTTGGCTAGTTCTAATGTTAATATAGTTATGGATCTAGAACAGGCAGGAAGCAAAGGAGAAGAAGGTTCTAGAACAATTACCAGATCTAGATTAAGTGCCTTTAGAGCCACATATACTAATGTCAGCCTTGGATGGTTACATCGACCTTATTATCTAAACTTGATGTAGGTGTCTTATATGGAATACTTATTAAAAAAAGATGCGACCACCTAGATGCTTCTAATTTTTTCTTCACCTTCACTCTAGTACATTCAGATCTAAGTCATGGACTATTTTACCTCATAAAATTACAAAAACATAGTTCTTCATCTTCATAAAGACCTCAGGAAAAATGGGTTAGTGGGCACATGGTGTTGAGCTGACCCCAAATACCTCTCTATTAATGAGCATTCTCTACATAGCCAATATTATGAAGAGGGCCTTAGACTGATGTAATTCTTCCTTATGTTTTGGCTTGTGCATGAATCATGTAATATGTGAAAAGTAATTACAACAATGACTTAGCTTGTAACTTAAAAAATTAAGCTCTTAGATCCTTCAGTACTTCAGACCTATGTATGTGTTATTCCAATGATTGATATGAGAATAATATAAAATAGGAAAGCTTTGATTTATTAAGTGCTTGATTGAATGCTTTAGGTTTCCTTGATATGTGCTAGGTTAGGAATGAATGAGGATTGGTATTATATTTATATCAAATCCCTTTGGAGAAATAACTTGCATTAAATCACTTAGTCCTACCATTAGGATATATTTCATTTTTAAATTATATGAATTTAGGGCATTAGGAAATTATGTCATATTAGGACACATGTGTTGATGTAGGTGTTTATTTAGGATGCTAGTGTCCAAGCAATAGGTAAGTAGGTACAGGATCAAAACTTGCAAAGGTGGGAGATAATCATGTTTTAAATATTCCAAGAAAGACACTAAGTCTGGCTCATCAACATAAGATTGGTTGGACTAAGAGATACGTCAAGGAGCATAAGACAGAAGAGATGTAAGGCTTTCAAAAGTAAGAAAGGTCTAGAATTGAGAGGAATATCCAAGGTTTGATTTTACCAAGTATACAAGACTGAGGTGATATATAATCCATAAATATCATCTATACCCCCCCCAATCTAGTAATGAAATTGTTGATTTAAAAGAGAATAAATGCATACCTGGGTGTATATAACACACCTTAACTTTACTTGAGTCCATATTGAGTGATTTGTTGGTAACTAACCTAAAACCAAGAGAAATTATAATATAAAATTAGTTCATATAATCTAAAATTGAAAATATTAAAAAATTTGAAATTGAAAGAGCAAGGTTTAGGAGTACACCTATGTATTGATGTAACTACCTTACCTATTAGCAAGTTGGTTTGAAAAGATATATCATTATAAGGTTCTAAAATTGAGATTATGATAAATATATAAATATGTAAAGTACATATATATAAGGAGATAGAGAGATATTGTAAGGTACATACCCCCAACCTTGTATAAAAGGTGAGTTGCCATCTAGCAGTTGAGATTATATCAACTATGTAACCCAATCATACTTATAACCTGATGAGAATGAGTGAACAAAGTTAATTCATACTATCAAATTATTAAGACTAAATGATACAATCAAAGTCCAACCTAAAAACTTGGCAAGATTGAGTGATTTAATCATCTCATCTATACCAAAAGTGAACCAACTAATGCATTAGATTAGCTCAATATAGTCTATAAAAATCCATCCTGATTGGTGATGATAATCCCTGAGAATGTTTTGAAATCTAAAACTGATTTGGATTTTGTAATATTAGGTGCACATTACATAGTATATACACCTTATAAGATTATCATGTTGAAAGTGTGTATAAAAATGGTACCAATGTATGGAATTCAGTCGTGACTATGAATTTAAATCATGTAAATATTTGCTTTGGTCAATTCAAAATTTGTGTAAGTGTGGGGAACATGCTTCCAATTCATGCCCCTACTATATATGGAGAAATCTAAAAACTAAAATAAGTCCCAATGTGAAGGACATGTTTTCAAAACATGCCCCCAGTCAATTCAGGTGTGTTTAATATTGAATAAATGTAGAGAACATGCTTTCAAAGAATGTCCCCTCTAAATCTAAGCAATATGCCAAATATGAATACATGTGGAAAACATGACTATAAATCATGCCACTAATGAATCTATAAATTATACCAAACACTAAATAAGTATGGAGAACATGCTTCCAAAACATGTCCCCACTAAATCTAAAAAATGTGTTAAATATGAAGAACATGCCTCTATGACATTACCCCACTAATATACCCCACCTTCAGGTGAGAGAAGAATAGAAACTGGTATTTACCTCACCTCAAAAGAATAAGACAACTATATAATTTTTAAATAAAATTGTTAGTGTAAGCCTTTTTTTCACTGAGTTTTGGCTACACAGTTGTTTTAGCTTGTTTAGGGCTCTAAAAGTCATGTTGGTTACTTAAAAAGATTAGTACCACATTCACTAGAATGTGTGATATATTTTCCTCTCCAACCTATATATACACCTCTCTCCCTTTGTATTATTCCTTGAGCTTCTTAGTTATGAGTTGTGAGAGTTGTGAAATTCATCTCTTTGGATAAATAATTCATCTCCATTATTGAATACATTATTTCAGTTTCTGCTCTCTTCTAAATTTCTTGATTTAACTATTGTGTGTGTTCACTCTAATATCATCGGTCTTGGATGTCTGATTCTAGACAACTCTTTTATGGTATCAGAGCTCTAGGTGTTGGTAATGATCACATGATTTTTTGTTGTTGTCATAATAAAATCTTGAGTAATTTCTATTTTGTATTTTCCATTGTTTGGCTTAGAAATTGACATTTTCTATTTTTTTTGTAAAGCCTATATCAATCCTTGAGGGTTTATGAAATTTTAAGGTTGTTTTGAATTAAAAATCTCAAAAACCTCAGAGCAAAAAATTGTAGGGGTTTTTTTGCATGTAAACAATTGGTGCAGATTTGGTCTGCATGCATGCCTTGCTGGTGAAAGAGGTGAACAAATACTTCTGGGAGGTTTCAACAACATGATCTGACTTGGATCTGAGGAGTAGGTGTCATAAGAGGGTGAAGTAAAGTGATGATCTATTTTGAGAGTGGTATCCTTTTCCATAGGTATCATTCATTATACATTGGTCCAATAGCTTAGCATCCTTATTCACATATATTTCCTATGTAAAGTGAAGAGATTTTCTCTTTCTTCACTCTACTCTTGGCAATTAAAACTCTTTGCTTCTGCATTGGGCATTTGAAAGCCATTTCATTGAGAAAACATTGGAGGAGAGTGGAGAGAAGGTGTTGGAAGAAAGATTGGGCATTTGAAAGGCATTTTATTAAGAAGACATTGGAAGAGAGAGGAGAGAAGGCATTGGAAGAAAGAGAAGAGAGTCAAGGCATTGAAGGAGTTGGAGTGTTGGACTACACTTCTTTTAGATCTACAATTCAAAATCTTTTTAATTCTCCTCCTTTTTTATCTGTGTTCAACTTAATCTTTCTAAATCTATTGTTTTGTGTTTCTTTCAAGCAAGAATTGCATTTTTCCTTCCTTTTTACATTGAAATCAGCCACAACTTGAATTCTTCTCAATCTACATTGACCTAGCCATTGCCATTCAGTCTAATTTGTTGTGTGGCAGATCAAAAATCTATGTTGGAAATAAGAAAACTAGCCTTTTACCTATATGGAGGAGAGACGAATGTTGTTTTCTTAGTTGGTTGCATTAATGGAGGGTATACTTCTACATTAGATATGTTGTAGACTACATTTTTATCCTATGATGGAAACATTGGCATCTTTCTTTTCATCTTTGGCGTTCTCATTATCTGTTGTGTGATTAGATCAGATATGCATTGTATTCCCACTATGAGGAGTGGTGTGGATCATTAGAAGCTAGAAATTTGTTTTCTACCTAAAAGAGAAGCTCTACCTGGTTTCCACTTTGCATACACATGTGCATTGATGAATGTGAATTCCACTTAGCAGCTCTAATGTTGCCCCTGCTAGATCTGGTATTAGCTTGGTGACATCATACAAATCACTTCCCTCTGCAAAATCTTGTAGACCTATTAATGCCCTAAAAAATTAAAAGTTAAAAGCATGTTTTAATTTTATTTTAAATAGTTTTTTTATTTTTTACCTTTTAATTAAATCACCTTCATACAAGCTTTTTCATGTAAAAACACATAAGGGTGTATGGGCAGGGTTATTTATGACATTTAATTACTTGAGGAGGTCCATGATTCAGTGCCAGTTCTAATGAGTGGTTGGAAGGCTAGGTAACCCCTTAACATTAGGCATATTTTAATCATTTAGTGTAATTTTTTATTAAAAATGGGATATTGATGGGAATGTGTTTTGTTAATATCTTGTAAATGGTAGCTCAAATTTGAGTGACATATTTTACAAAGTTGTGTATTTTTCAATTTTTCATGTAGTTAACCTATTTACATTGTAAAATGCACTAAATTATAAATTGCCAAAATTTGGGGGGGCTACTTGACTAGTTCACACATTTACTTCTCATACAGACGCATTATTATTAGAGTCTGATGTCCACCTGCTTGCCCTATTTTCATGTCATGTATATTAATTTGGCCAATCACACTAATTTCTCATATTTATGTATATATTGTTAGCTGAGTTTGACATCCATTCATTAAGACATGTTTTTTCACTCATGTACTAATTGCTCATACTTGTGTGGAGCCATTTCTATTAATTCTGACATCCATACTTAGAGTGGGCATTGGTACTTGATCATAAGCACAAATTCCTCATTATTTGAGCATGATTTATAATTGCAAACATAGGGGGGTCACTATTGATTGTCTTAGGGAGATTTTTGTGGGCCCTACATTCTCTCATGCACACATTCAATTTTTCAAAACTGTTACCTATGCCCACTTTGGTGCCAATTGAATAGATTTATATTTTATTACTAGATGTATTTTTAATATATCCTACATCCATTTGAGTGTGCATTGTCACTTATGCACAGATTTCTCTCATTTAATTTGACTTATTTTTTATGTTGTTCGAAGTCTATTTATAGAGATTGCACTATTACTACTCTAGATGAGGAGATTTAATTCATCTCCAGTGATCCTTATTGGAAATTAAAATCATGCTTTGTGATGTGCTTATATGGAACACTTTCTCACACACAAGAATTGTATTTCATTTTTATATGGATAGATTCTTGAACCCATTGATACTATTTTGTTAAATAAGTATACTAATACTTATGACAAGGTTCTTGCCACTTTGTTACTACATGTTTTCATAGATATTCATTGCCATGTGGAATATACAGAGTGTCCATTCACTATTTAGAGCATCCTACAATCTCTTTTCAAAGATCCAACTAAGACTTACATCACACCTCCTCCTCTTCCTATTGTCTCTTTTGAGACTGTTGTACTCTCACCTCATGCTTTTTCTTATGATGATACATCCATGGTAGACAGTGACCTTCCTTATGTTGAGCCTCCACTATAGGATGATATTTTTTCAAACCTTAGTTATCTTATTGCAGACTCTACTTATGTTCTTATGTTGATTGTTGCTCTTTTAGAGCCTTCATAGCCTTGCTTTTCAAAGAACTTTTCCAGTGAGAGTATACACATTGAGAGTATTGACGACTCATATGTCACTATGGACGTTCATCTTGTAGATCTGAGTGCTTCATCTACAAACTAGTCTTTAGTTTTGATGATTATTGAGCCTTGCTCTGCACTTCCCATGGGCACTCTTTTAATGAATGTTCCATGTCTATCTTAATCTTTGGTTCTTCTCTCCTCTTCATTATATGTTTATTCATTGCCATATTCTACTATTAGGCTTATGATACCTAATAAAAATTTGGCACATTTGAGCATTATCAGGGAGACATTTGAACATTTTCCAAAGATCTACATTCCTAATTGCATTCCACTTGAGTGGGAATTCAGTTGTGTGACAGCTCAGGGTTTCTTTCTTCTAAAAATAAGAGAGAGAATTTTTTGTAGAGGGACCTACTATAGTATTAATCATGTGACATTCTACATTCACATTCTCTTTCTTCTATGGGGAGGCACACTTCATGTTTTGTAGGATATTGGGGATCATTGCTATGTACTCAAAGTGTTGATTGTTTTAGAATCATCTTCTTCTGGGGGGTCTTTTAGTATCCTCTTCTTATTTTCTATCTTTTTAGGGGGAGTTTTTCCCACTGGGTTTTCTTCTTTTATCTACTTTATGAGAGATTTCATTGTACATGGATAATTCATTAGGGATTGTTTTTAGGACTCATTTTTTGTATCATCACCTACCTAAGTTATGTTTATGGGCGTGTTGGTGTAGGCCTCTTTCCCACTAGGTTTTGGCTACATGGTTGTATTAGCTTGTTTAGGGTTCTAGAGGTTATGTTGGCTACTTGAAAAGATTAGTACCACATTCACTAGAATGTGTGATATATTTCCCTCTTTAACCTATATATAAACCTCTCTCTCTTTGTATTATTCATTGAGCTTCTTAGTTGTGATTTGTGACAGCTTTAAGAGATGTGAGAGCTATGAACTTCATCTCTTTGTGTAAATAATTCATTTAAATTATTAAATACATTATGTTTAGTTTCTGCTCTCTTCTAATTTTTTTGATTCAATATTTGTGTGTGTTTGCTCTATAGTCACCAGTCTTGGACGTCTGATTCTAGACAACTCTTTTAAAAACCATGTAGAATATATAAGAACGTGTCTAAGTAAATGTAGTATTAAAGCACATAGAATAATGTGATCACATGAAGGCCTAAGATGCAAGATAAATATCATGGCAACATCTATATAGTAATAGACAAGATAATTAATAAAACAAGTACACACACATAAGCACTCAAAATCAATTCAACATATAATGGTCAAAAGAGAGTGTAAATAAGGGGTATGTTCAAATGCTACACAATTGAAGGACATAACTTAGTCCAATGTCCACAAAATCAATAATGACATATTCAAATGTCCATACAACCAACAATGACATATTCAAATGTCAAAGAAATTACACATAGGCATAGGGGCCACAAAAATAGGAGCATATTTAAATACTCAAACAAGTAATACAAAACCAAGGAAAGGCACTCAAGGAAGTGCATAAAGGAAAGCATAAAAATATCATAGTAGCCCATGGATCAAATGTGTTAGCAATAAACATCAAGTGCATAGAATATTAATTACCTTGTGAAATATATAATCATGGATAAATCCATATGTAAGTACATATAAACTCAAACATGATAATTAAAATTTATCTTTGAACCATATAACCTATGAGTATCAAGAACAAATAAGTGAATGCCCCCAATGTGAATGATATGAGTAGAGGGAAGGCCCAACATCTAAAATAGGAATAGATAATGTATCTGTGTATGCCTATATCACACTTAAAAATAATCATAACACACATTGTATGTATAAGTAATTAATATGTCATCCATCAACATGAAACTAACACATAGATTTCAAGAAGCTAATAGAGTATGTAGGTGGTGGAAATGTTTTTGATTTTTTTAAATTTTTTTGGTATTTATGGAATATTTGAAGATTTTCAAACTTAAGTTATATTTTTGACATTATTTGCATCATGATTCAATAATTTTAAAAGGTACATAGCATGTTCCTCCTCACTCTTTACATGTGTAGTATAAGAAGTAATGTTATCATTTAGAATATGGATCAATTTGCCTTCATGAGAAAAGGTAATACCTTATTCATTTTGATCAATTTTTTATTCCATTTGGTAAAACCAAAGAGTCCCTAGTGTAAATTCATATGGATATAAGGTAGTCATAACCTAAACTTGTGTTTGAATTACTTTAAGACCACAAGCAATTGGTATTATTATGTTACCCAATGAGTCTTTCTAGCCTCCTTTATTTTGTAAGTTTTTTAGATTGAAGCCAATTTATTGTAAGCATCTTACATTACAAGTAGTTTTTTCTTATGTAACATCAATATGGTTATGCCAAAAATAAGCACCACCCATGAATACCATAATTTTAAAATATTATTAGCATGAATGTTTTTTGTGTTGTTCACCATGGGGTTTTTTAATAGGATGCAGACCTTGGAGTGGTCGCATTTTTAATAACCCTTATAGGGAACCCATGTAAAGATTAGGAACTCCACATTTTTTTTCATAATGTTCATTTGGTAATTCAATTCCTTCCTTTGTGTAAGGAATAAAACTTTGGTACTTAGAAGGGGATATGTTAAGTTTCTTTGGATGAATAAGGATGAATGAAGCATATCTATGCATATCAACATATAAATGTGTAAATGACTCATATTTTTTATGCAATCCTCTTTAGTTTAATGGGGAAAGAATCCATATATTCAAAATAAATTGGAAATATAAATCTGGGGATCTAAATGCTAGCTCATATGATTTACTTTTGAATCAAATAGTATAATCTTGAATGGATTCATCATCACGTTGATTGAAATTATGTAAATGTGCTAATGTAAGTTTTGGCACCTTGTGGATATTGAAAATCACGAATAAAGTATCTTCCAATTGTAAAAAAGTGGTCAAAGATCCTTTTGGTAGGTTATAAAATCAATTTTGAGCCACATCATAAATGATCATGTGGAATACTTTTAGAAATAGTTTGTCATCTTTTGCCCATTAACCAAAATAATGTGCATATTTAATCATGTGGTTGAATGGGTCCTTATGACTTAAAAAGAGAGGTAAATCTGGTAGCTCAAAATCTTGTGAATAAGGATATTCAAGTATACATTGTGAAAGAGGTTGATTGTTAAATAAAGTCACATTTGCATTAAGGTTATGGACAGCCATTTACATTTAAAGTATAAAAAACTAATTTTAAAGATCCCCAATAGCGGTCACCATAGATAAAAGATATTCCATGGTAATAGTGGTGTTTGCCATAGGTGTTAGCATTGGTTCCAACCCATCACCTTTTTTGAATCAGGGATATGAGTATCATCATCCTCATGGATAACAAGTGTAAGTTCATGATCACTAAATTTAGGATATGGCTATAGTGATATTGGATCATTGAACTTTGGTACTTTTGATAAATCATTTGAATAGCTTAGACCATTGGAAAAATTTGGTGCACTCTCTTTATAATTAGTTTGTAAACTAGTCATAATTTACTTATGTATTTGTTGGAGCTTTTGATGATCATATAAAGGAGCATCTTGATCATATGCAACCATTTTTGTGGTAGAATATGCATGAAGGGATTGATTATATGACTTACCTTATTGGTGACTCCTGGATTTTTTTGAAAATCCCAAGCCTTGTTGATTTGTATTATATTTAAGAGATACATGGTGGGTTATACCTTGCTCATATTTTTCCAATCCTTAGCTTTTGTATCCATATTTTATCAAATATCAAAGGCCAAATATTATGATGGTGATGTATTAAAAATGGGTAAAGTATCTTTATCTTTCTTAAGATGGATCAAATCATCTCTTCAAATGGTGAGAGCACAAACCTGATTAGAGGGATTGTAGTTACCACCATTCAAATATTTGATATCTAGGGATTCAGCACTTGGAAGAATATAAGATTAATCAATTTTCACCCCTTCCTAAATAGAAAGTTGGAGATTTTTTTAATCTTATTCATCAAAGCAATTGATATTTTCCATGATGAGAGAGATAAAGAACACACAGATTAAGACAAAACAGGTAAAAAACATATTAAACGGTATGCTTAAGTAAGAATAATTTTTAAGGGTTGGGTTCACCAAATGCTTAAGCTTAATAATATAGATTAGGGTTATATATAGTTAAAGGGGATAGATATCATCTATGGTACAAAGGCGATAAACTATCTCTATAGCAGGCGAATTTGATGTTAAACTCATATATATAACATATGCTTAAATTTATTAAACTAAGATAAGCTAAAAATAGTAAGTACAATTATGTTAGATATGAAAATGATAAAAAAATAATGTACTTAGTTGGTTCTAATGTTAATTCAGTTCTAGATCTAAAACAAGCTAGAAATAGATTGGAAGAAGATTTTAGAACAATCATCAGGTTATGGATTAAGTGCCTCTAGAGTTGTAGACACTAGCGTCAACCTTGGATGGTTGTTTCAATGTTATTACATGAACCTAATGTAGGTGTCCTATATGGAATACCTTTTAGAAAAAGATGTAACCACCTAGATGCATATGGGTTTATCTTCACCTTTGTTTTGGTGCATTCATATTTAGATCATGGATTGTCGTTCCTTATGAAATTATAAAACCTTGATTTTTCATCTTCATGGTGACCTTAGGAAAAATGGGTTAGTGGGCACATGATGTCCAGCTAACCTCAAATACCTTTTTGTTAATGATCACTACCTACATAGCCAATACTTTGAAGAGGACCTCAGACTGATGTAGTTCTCTACTACGTGTTGGCTTGCATGTGAATCATGCAATATGTGAAAAGTAAGTACAATAGTGACCTAGCTTGTAACTTGGTAACATTGATCTCTTAGGTTGTTAATTTAGTACTTTAGACCTATGTATGTGTTGTCCCTATGAATGATATGATAATAGGATAAAATAAGAAAGCTTTGATTTATTGAATTTTTAATTAAATGTTTTTCATAGGTTGCATTGGTTTGTGTTAGGTGAGGAATGAATGAGGATTGATCTTGTATTTATATCAAATCCCTTTATAGAAATAACTTGCATTAAAGCACTTAGGCTGACCATTAAGATACATTTCATTTACAAATTAAATGATTTTAGGGCATTAGATGCTTGTGTCAAAGTAGGATACATGTGTCTATATAGGTGTCTATCTGCAATGCTAGTGTCTAGGGAATATGAAAGTAAGTACAAGCTTAGAACTAGAAAAGTGGAAGATAAATAGGTTTTAAGCATTCTAGGAAAAATATCAGGTCTATATCATTAACATAAGACTGGTCAGACTAAGAGATAGGACAAAGGTCACAAGATAGAGTAGATGTGAGACTTATGAAAGCGATAAAGGTCCAAAATTGAAAGGAAAAATCAAAGTTTGATTTTTCGAAGTGTACAAGACTGAGGTGATATATACTCCATAAATATCATCTACACATGCATGTTTTATCAACAAAATTTATAGCATATCATATATAAAATGTTGTGTATGATGTAAGCATAAGTATAGACACATGTAAGCATTAATATATAATCTCAACATGATAATGTAAAGTGATCATAAAATAATTTCACTTGTATAAATCATGATCAATAAAGTAAATTCTTCCAATGTAGTGTGTCACATAGGTAGAGAAAAAATCTAACATTTATATGCTCATGTATCATGTATCTAATGTATGCATGTATCACACTCAAGCACCCATGAAACATATGTGTGTATAGAAATAAAATAACATGCTATCTACTAACATAAATTAAAAAACATATAAAAAAGTGAGTAAACATGTGAATGCTAAGTATTTTTATATTTTTAATTTATTTGAATGTTTTTTGTATTTTATTGATTATTTGATTTTTTTTGTATTTTGTTGAATTTTTGCATATTTGAATTTAATTTTAGATTGTTTGAAAAGGCACAATATATATAATGATCTCAAGATGAGTAAAAAAATATTTGAGTGGTGAATGAATAATATTTTTGGAAGGAAATGTGCCATATGTATGCATAGCAGAATCAGAAAGTATGTCATGTTTTTTTTCTAAGATTGCACTTGTTATCTTTGCTTGAGAGATATTTTCCTTTGTGTGGTCTTGTTCTAAATATTTTCCTTATTTATAAAAATATATAACATTTCCTTCATGATCAAATGATTTTCAACCTTTGTTTCTATCAATCACTACTCCTATTGAGTGTAACCATGATTTTTTTAGCACAACATTATATGCACTTGGATTGTAAATAACATAAAAAGGAAGAGAAAATTATTATGAATCAAATCAAAATCTTAATTTAATTGATCCCACACTTGTTTTAATTGCATTATTTTTATCTAGTTGTTGATATTTATTTCTAAGAGACCTAAGAGATGACATGGAACAAAAATTTGTATATTGATAGTCCATAACTTTGATATTTATGAATTGCTTGTCATTTATATGAATAGTGATATTGAAAGGGTCATAATATGACGAAAGGATTGTAATTTCCCCATTTTTAACCATATTTGAAACATTAATGTTTATAGGCATCCCTTGATGTTTGACCTCTTTTGTTATAAATCTTTCTTTAAGCATGTTTGTTTGCTTACCTTGAGTTTGAGTTGTCAATTGTTCTTTTTGTAGCATTGCCTTTGCAATACATTATTTTTTTAATTGTTGTAGAGACCACAAATCTTATCCTAAAACACATTTTTTTTTCAAATTAGTGTTTGTCTATGAATATAATTTAGGTATATTTTATCCTATCAGATATCCTTTGCCAATCGAACAAGCATCTAACCATATGGGTTAGGCATCTATTATTCTTTATCAAATGGGTAAGCATTCTAACCATATAGTTTAGGCCTTCTTTTGCCAAACGGGTAAGCATTCTAACCATACAGGTTAGGCATTCATTTGCCAAATGGGCAAGCATTTAACCATATGGGTTAGGCATCTACACATGAGTAGATTATGTTATGGCTAGAGACTTGACTCATCGAGATCAAATTCATCTTGAATAACTCTTTATTCACCACTCATCTCTACTAGATAAGCATGGACATCGCCATGATAGGAGTATCTAACATATAATAAATACTTGTATTCTACCTTAAAATTTGGCTTAAAGCCTCGAGAATTATGATGATTCAACCGGGATCCTTCTGAGTATATCACATAATTTTTATTTTTGTTTTGTTTATCTAAACTAGGGTCTTATTATAATGGTTTTACCTTTTTAGTTGACTTTAATCTTGTTTAGTGCACAACCCCAACCCCATCCTATTCACTTGTATTCTAGAAGCATCATTTGCTTCCTAGACTACCTACATACCTACTTATGAATAGTATCAAGGTGTAGTATGCATGTAGTTTTGTTTTCTATTCTAAGTTTCATGTAAACTATAGATCTAGGTATGCAGCCTTTTCTAAGGCCCAATTCCTTAGATAGTTCCTCTATTATTGCTACCCAAATGGGAGCATAAAAGTATCATTTTAAGTGATTGATTACTTATTTAACTAAATTAGCCCTAAGTCCTAACAAGAAATAGAAATGAATATTTGCAAGCTACATCCCCCTTTCTACTTGTTATTTACATCAACGATATTTTTTTATTCTTTTTTTAATCAACCTAATCCTTAAAATTGTTGTTGCCAAAATTTTATTATCTGAAAGCCATATGGTTGGTGGTTTCTTGATAATAATTGGTTTAACATTCTCAATTTTAGTTCTCATTACTCTTTTTTAGTGGTACCAAGTTTTAAGTAAGAAATATACTTTCTCTATTCTGTTTTATAAGTTCACAAGTTAGAATCATCTAAGTTAGTTGAAGTCATTTTCTTATCTTAATTAGTGTTGTTGACCAAGAGGGATTATCCTACCCCTTGATCTTAATGACATGACATGGTCCTTATTTCTCCTTGATGGTTTATAGGGACAATGCCCAGACGTCATTGTTGCAGCTATGTTAGGCTATGGATGTAGTAGATCAAGTGTGATGGCATTACTCATAAACATGAGTCAGAGGTATTGCTTAATACTAAATGTTGCATAGTTTTGTTTAACCTTAAATACTTGATCTAAGTTTGAGATTTAAAAAGTAAAGAATACTTGAAATAAATTAATGCATTATATTTCAAAAGCAAATTTTTTAGTAAAAAAGTAAAAATATAATCTCTTAGTTTAGTCATCATGTCGATTTTCAACCATGTTTATTCTAGACAATTATATCTTTAATATATTTAGGTAAACTTTTCTAAAAACAATAACTTATGCACAAGGAGTTTATTGAACTTGAATTTAAATAGATATTTTATATATTTGAAAAGGAGGGTTCTAAAATTTGAGGGTTCAACCCCAGAATGAAGGATATTTATTTTCATACTAATCTTAATGATAATCAAATTCAACATCAAAGCAACAAAAATCAAAGTAAGGGTCCACTCAGAATATTATTTTATGATAACTTAGATTGCTTTATGGTAATTTCATGTATCTAAATCAATATTCACACAATCTAGGTTTACGCATGTAACTTTACAAACTAAATCAAATGTATTTCATAGATTTATAACTAAGTATATAGAAAATAAAACTCATTTATTTAATGTTATATTCTACTTTTTTTTCATCGAATCAGGAATAGAGATCATGTTAATGTTTTTAAATAGATGCATACTGTAAAATTATATATATATATCAATTAATATTATATGAACTCATATTGTTATTTGTTATATGTCTCTTGAATATCTGATTACTTTATTACATTATTGTTTGCTATTACAATCATTTACTTTCCCTAACAACAAGCAACGGTATCATTTTATTTCTAGTAATACTAAAATCATTCTATTGTAGACTTCTAAAAATAATTACATTATTATTTTTTTACAATTTAAATAGAGTATTATATTTATCTTACAATTTAAATAATACAAATTATTTACCTTCCAATTTAAATAAAATAAATTATTTGTTTTGCAATTTTAAATAAAATAATATATCTATCTCACAATTTAAATAATATAAATTAGTTACCTTTCGATTTAAATAAAATAATATATCTATCTTACCATTTAAATAAAATAAATTATTTACTTCCAATTTAAATAAAATAAATTATTTGTTTTACAATTTAAATAAAATAAAATATTTGTTTTACAATTTAAATAAAATAAAATTTTTACCTTACAATTTTAAATAAACTAAAATATTTACCTTATGTTGTTGAAATCCTTCACTGAAATGGAATGTGGATCCGCTTAAATTGAAACAACTAAGAAAATGGTGGTGGTGTTGATTTTGGCTGAGTTAAAGAATAGAACAAAACAAAACTTGATATGGAAATAACGTTAATGGTGTTGGGTGATTCGCTACCCCCCGTGGCATCGATCTCTCTTTCCAAGGCATCTCTCTCCCCCTCACCTTTTCTCCCTTCACTTCTACGTTCCTTTTTCTCCCCTTCTTATGTTTTCCTTCCTCTATTTATAACTGCTCTTCACAAAAAAATCTTCGCCTCATTTTGAGCGGTGATTGGCTATAACTAACTCTTATGTGGCAATCCCTTTTTTCTTTGCATGTGTTAAAGTGGGTGTATACTTAGGTAGGTGGAGCATTGATCTTTATTTATATCTTTTCTTCATGCCAATTACTTCTTTCACATAGATACCTCATAGTGTGTTGATTTGTTTTCACCCTTTAATTATGGTTTTTTTCTATTTCTTTATGTGGTAGTTCTCCAAGCACTATCCTCTCTTTTTTATTGGCTTTTAACTTGACTCAACGGTTTATTGACCATCACTTATGTGGTGATGATGTGGCAGATCCTTTATAAGTGGCATGAGTTTAAAGTGGTGACGGTTTTAGAGGTGGAGTGATTTTGATTTGAACTTGAAGTTTATTATTGTTTTCTCTCTATTACGTTAAGTTAGATTAGTCTTATCTTAACATTTGTTAGGTTTAAATTAAATGTAATAAATTAATAACTTAAAATTATCTATAATTTATAATTAATTAACAATCTTAAAAAAATTATTTACAAAAATATAATTTATTTGAAAGTTCAAAAATTAAAATAATTAAATAAAAGAATAGTTCCCTTTTTTATTAATTAAAATAAATTTTTATGATTTCCAATAATAATAAATTCGATAATAATCTCCTCCAATATTAAATTCATTCATTAATTATATTTTTGCAAAGAGAGTAATGAAAAAGACTAAATATTCATCTCATTAAATTTTTCTCTCGATCATGATTGTAATTTATAACAACATTGCATATAATTCTATGAAAATAAATAGCTTTAATATTTTAACAATTTAATTTCCTAACTCTTTGAAAATGAAAATGAGATTAAAATTTGTACCTTGCTTTCTTGCAAAATCTCGTCGATGACTTGATAGACTTTTGAAATCAACACAAAAGTTAAATTATCTTAAAAATCAACTCACCCTGTCACAAATACTAAATGAGGTCCAAAATAACTTAAAGTATTTGCACGAGTCCATAGTGTGGGAAGAGAGGTCATGACAATTATTCTTTTTCATGTTGTCTTTTGTAATTTTGCTTTTTCATGCTGATATTTTTGTAACATTGTTTTCTCTAGCTTTGCCTTTTGAATCTTTTTTTGTTCTAATTTTGCCTTTTGAATCTTTTTTCTCTATTTTTTTCATTTGCAATTGTTTTTGCTTTGAATTATCCTTTTGTACCCATACATGTTATTTTTTCACTTCTTCCTTAAGATATTTAATTTTATTACATTTCATGATTGATTTATCAATTATAAGATCACCAATATCTATATAACTTTGTATTTTATAATTCAAGGTAAAACAATAATTTATATGATGCCCATGCAGTCTATGATATGCACAATAGTATTTTAATCCTCTAAGAGGATTTATATGAGGTAATGTGATCAATTTTTTTCAAAACATTTCTTAGAATTTCATTTGAGATTTTAGTAACCTTTTGTTCACCTTTCAAAGCACTAGTTGTATATGTGTTTTGTTATGGCTTCCCATCTTGATGTGAAATCTTATCAGGCACAAAATTGCTAGGTGAAGATACAAACACATGATTAACACTAGCATATTTTAGATTCTTTGTATGTTTGTTATTATTTTTCTATGATGTGATATTTAAAACCAAATACCAATTTTGTTTTTGTAACTCTTTTATTGACCTTGTCATAGTGATGATTTAATTTTTGAGGTTTTCATAATTACAAACGCTAAGCACTTTGGATTAAATATGCATACACAAACCATCTAGAGGAGATGTGAGATGTGGAGGGACTTGAGGAATTATATGTTCATTACCTTATTTTGGCACTATAGGATGGGCTACCTTATCCCTTGAAGTAGCACTAGCATGGACATGGATAAAGGGAAATTAGTTATCACTCTCCTTAGGGTTAGGAGAAGGAAGATATTATTTTTTATCTATTTTAAATATTCCAAAGGCTAAGATGAGAACATGAAAAGATAGACATACAAATGCTAACAAATACTCTAACATGATAAAGAAAACAAAATTAAACTTGAAACCCTATAAGGTTAAAAACCCTAAGGCAAGCTAGGGCTACGTAGGAAGACTCAAAGGTTAGGTTCACCAAATGTATAACCCTTTTTAAAAAAGAGTTAGGGGGAATAACATAATCAACTTGGAGTAAGTTATTCTAAAGCAAGTCAATTAAATAATCAATTCTACAATATTTTGATACAATGTTGAATTATACAAATATGCTAAATATGGAAAGTACAATGCTAAACAATAAGTTGAATGCTTAAACATGAATAAAACATAATACTTATCTTATTCACTGATACACAGGTATATCTAGGAAATGCAAGTGTAGAAGAAGGTAGGATGATGCTCAATGGGGATTCATCATATTCTAAATATTTATTATCTATTGGACATTACCCTCAAATTTAGGACACTAGCATCGATGCTTTTGTATTGAATTTGATACTTTTGTCTAGTATGGAATATAGGTCCTTCTCTATAAATTCTAATTGTAACATTTAAGGTTCATTGTCACCTTATAAATTCTTTGTGTAGATCACGTACACAAGTTTTAGATATTAGTATGTAGCTCAAAAATCTTAGTCATCCAAATTGGGTATGTCACCTTACAAAATAGGGGTTAGTGGGCTCAAGTCAATTTGAGTTGACCTCAAATACCCCTCTTTCAATGAGTACTACCTAAATAGTCATATACTCTGAAGAGGGCCTCATACCAGTTTAATTCTTCCCCGTACGTGGGTTTATATGTGAACAATCATGCAATATGTTATATGTGAATGCATATAGTGATCTAACTTGTAACTTGACAAATATTGCTAATGGGCTACTCTTTGAATGCTTCAAACCTGTAATAAGACTTCTCCTATGACTGATTTAGAACTAGACAAGAATATGGAATTTTTTGTGAACCTCAAAGGTGATTTTTCTTAATATTAGATATATGTCTACTTGATTTGTATTTGATGATAATGAATGGTCTTTTACTTGTATTTATATAACACCTTTTGAAATTATATCATGGGAGGTTTAAAATAACACTATAGGTCAACCCATACATGTCTAAATATTTTTAAATTTGACCATTTCAAGGTTTTAACACTAGCATCAGACTTGGGACACTAATTTCGATGTTAATATCCTAATCTGGATGGTAGTGTTGGTAGGATAGAAAGTATTTGAAGATATGTAACTAAAAAAGTAGGATATAAGTTAGGTTTAAGTAGACTATGGGCTATATGTGATATGGGTAATCAAAATATCAGGATCAAACTATCGAATAAGCATTTATGCATAGTGAGATGGCAAATGTGATCCTTTTGATAGTGGAAAAAGGTCATGAATTGAAGGGTAGAGCCATGAGTGATATTTGTCAAGTGTACAAGACTAGTTTATCACATAAAATATAGATTTAACATCTACAAGATTACCATCACCTCCATGTGTTATTAAAGAATTTACTTAAGTGTAATTTATCACGTTTCTTCTTACACAAGAGCTTGGTCCAAGCAAGCCTAGACAAAGGAACTATGAAGCAATACATATTGTGATTATCATCAGATTGCAAATCATTCAACAAACATATGTTTCAAGCTAAGACATAAGATATAGGTTCTTATAGATGACAACATTATTGATTTAGGAGCTCCTACAGAGGGATTTAGACCATAACACTATGTAAATAAAAAAATGAATATCTTTAGTGATAATTGTCCTAAACATGAAACATTTAAAACTAAGGACACTTTAGAAGTACATTATACATAAAGCATGGATCCTTCACCACCAACATATGCTCATCTAGTAGATGTTATCATTGGTACACTTATCAATATTCCACTTCAGTAGCACATGATCACATTTTATGATAGTAAGATAATTGATGATAATTCAGATATTTATGTATTGTTCATATGAGCCTACATTGATAAACAACCCATACACAGTGTTACAATTGATAATGGTTCAAGTGAGAATGTTTTCACGATGACACTTCCCCCAGCCCTTGTATACACATGACAAGATTTATAAAATACATCAAAAGTGGTTAAGGTCAATCTACAAAAAGAAACATGAGATGGGGGTGAGGGATGGATCTATATAGAGGGGTGGGACCTAGATATAAAACTTCACACACACACACACACACACACACACACACACACACACACACACACACACACACACACACACACACATATATGTGGGGTTTTATAACTAGTCTTGTGCCTAGTATCTCCAATCTAGTTGGTCCAAAGTATATATATGACACGTAATATTACCTCTTCATGTAGACTCAACCATATTAGTCGCACTATTCCTGATTCTAGAAAGCAACAAGATATTTGACATATTAGGATGCACTTAGATGTAGAGACTTTTTGCAATCTCTTCTACAGTGCACTGAAGCTTAAATTACATATACTACAATAGGGTAATCATAATTCTAGGTTTTCATTATGAGTATCCTCTATAACCAATGATAGCTCCTCTTCCACCCCCACCACCACCATAATTAGTTGATACACATATTTAGAATCATTACACAGAAATGGTTGCTACATCTCTTCAAGATAATTGTATATATATTATTGATACACTTATTTAGGATCATTATACATAGATATTTGTGACACCTCTTCAAGATCTCTCTCTCTCTCTCTCTCTCTCTCTCTATATATATATATATATATATATATATATAGTTGTTACACATATACATGATTTATCTATATATCCAATTCAAAGGAACACAGTTGGGCCTACTATATGGATAGATATTCAATGTCGATTACATCAAAGAGTTATTCCAAGACTAAATAGGTCATCATATTCTACATCACATACTCATTTATCACCAAAAACAACTCAACATGTTCCATAGAGAACACAAACAACAAGACACCCTCATATTATACATCAAATCCCACATAGTCCTCAGCCATCTATAGTTACCCATGTTACACTAATTTTTATGAGTAGTGATCATGATAGATATGGTACATTGCATGACTCCTTATTAGACCTTGACCCACCCATATTTGGTACCTCCCATCCACAATAGAGGACCTCTCAACCATTTGATAGAGACACTTCCCATGATCCTTCCATTGATTTGATTATTGTTTAGCCTTTCCAAATCTCAAATATTCCAAAAAAATTTAAAAATAAAAAAATACCAAAATTATAAAATCATGACCTAAGCATGACATGATTGTCATATTACATTATTTACATATGTTATTTATCACATATTTGGTAGAGGACGTATTATTTACATACACATATGTATTTCATAGTATATGAATGTTATGTAGGGCATATAGGTTACATATGAACATGCATATGTTGACCCTTCCTCTACCTAATGGTTATTCCAATACAGAGGGGCATTTTATTCCATAGTTTTCACTATTATAGGTATATATTTTTATGACCTTTGTACCATGTTGAGCTACCTATATTGCTTGCACATGTCTTGCTAGTTGCTCATATTTTACATAGTGATACATGGATATGTCATTTTACTATAATGTCACACACACACACACACACACACACACACACACACACACACACACACACACACACAATTTTCACTATTATCGGTATATCTTTTTATGACCTTTGCGTCATGTTGAGCTACCTATATTGCTTACACATGTCTTGCTAGTTGTTTATATTTTACATAGTGAGACATGGATATGTCATTTTATTATGATGTGACATTGATATATATATATATATATATATATATATATATATATGTGGTGTAGACTAGTTCTTTATTTTATACTCCATTGATGTTATTATTTTACATGACAGGCTAATTTGTGTTTGACTATTGTGTGGGGCCCCTTGGCCTTATTTGATGTGACATCCTTAATGTGGACCTTTTTAACAACATTTTTGCATCCCCTTACATGTGGATTTTGACCTTATTTGTTGCAACATATTTATGTCCCTTATTTGTGGCCCTTGGTCTTATATATGACACTAACATTTGCGCTTACTGAGCTTATTGACATTGAGTGATGCCATTATCTATAGCATGCACCTTTATTGTGTAGTTTTATTCATAGATCATTATATTGTGTGATTTATTGATACATTTATCTAGAGATGGTACTTATATGACATACTTTACATATGTTATATACATACCTTAATTTAAAATACATTAATATGATGACATATTCTTCACATGTTCGCATAATATTATATGATGTTATCTTTATATATGACATGATATAGTTAACTCTTTTTTTAGATAAATGATTCACATAATACATACCTCATTTCAACAGGGGGCATTAAAGTGGGTTTTTTTATAGAGACATAAACTTCATGAGTAGAAAATCAAAGCAAAATATAGATTTAAAAAAATTAGAATGGTTTAGATATTGACAGATTGATACAAATTACAAAGGTGTACGTTATTCATATGAATTAACTTTATAGAAACTTGAGCACATATTCATACATTTAGGTGTACATGCACAGACATATGCACAATAATTTATAAGAACATGCCCACATACACACATATTTGAAATACAGGTTCTCAAATTTAACATATAGATGCACAACATTATATATTAGTTGATACATATTTAGGGGGCATTATACTTGTTCAATCCCACATATACAAATTTGTACATTCATGAGGCATGATATTAGTTTATGCACACATACATAATAGTACAATTTACAACTAAATATAAAATGGTTGTCATTCTAGTTCACCCTCATCAGATATGTGTTCATGATGGGGGCATGAACATAGTTCATTATATTTTGATCATACATTTTATTTTACATTGAACAAAACTATAAAACCAAACCTCTATTCATGATGGGGGTATGAACATTTTTCATTCTCTTTTGATCATGTTTTTCATTTACGTGGACTGATCTTGAAAAAAACTATACAATTGAATGTATAAGCCATCTATAGTGGTTGATTCACTTGCTTTGAGAAAACCTACCCTGGTGGTTCTTTCTTTACCTATAGTTATTTGGGTTAGTATATTATTTCATACTTTTCTCCACATTCATGAGGGTCGAGGCATGTTTTCTTCCCAATCCAAGAACCTGCATTTGGGGCACAAACACCTCAACTCTCCATGTGCTTCAGAAAGGAAGCATAAGTTTCTACAATGCTTCAACAAGGGAGAATCATCTCTAAAAAGTTGTAAGGGCAACATGTCATGTAACAACCCTCCTAGTTGTACTTATAAAATGGTGTGTGTGTGTGTGTGTGTGTGTGTGTGTGTGTGTGTGTGTGTGTGTGTGTGTGTGTGTGTGTGTGTGTGTGTTTATTTATTTAAAAAAACTAAATATTGAACATTGAATCAAACACAGTTGCTAATACACTTTAGCCAATCATATAATCAAAAACTTTAAGAAGTAACAGATTCAACATTTCAATACTATAAACAATAGAATAAAATGTAAGATACATAAAGTTTACTATCTCACAAAGAACATTAGCACAATCTGAATTCCTATACTAAGCATTAGTACTAATTTAACCATTTGCTCAGATTGCTATGCAATCAAGTCTACCCTAACCTAGCCTAAGGACCTAGACTCGATGCCCCACCACAAACTTGGGCAACCTACATATCCACTCCTCACAATCAGGGTCTGATGTAGTTCTCCTTTCAAATGTGATGCTCTCCTCCATGATACGTCACCACCGAAGGGATTAGAACTCTAAGCCAAATAGGAAACAAACTACTCATGACATAAATGAGCTTCTAAATCTTAGGTCTACAATCCCATAGCTAAATGACACACTCTAGCATAATACCATACTAATGCAGGCCCATGTGCTTACCCAAACACTCTCACATAAAAACCTAGATATTAGCAATGATGAATAAATCCACATTCCTAGATCCAAAGAGAATCACATGGTAGACACAACTAATTATAAATAACAAAGTGAGTCATACGGTACATAATATTCAAACCTATCATTCATTTATATTTGCAAGATTTTATGCACATGTACATGTCCTTCTAACTACTATAAACATACTGCTCAAAATAAAATCATTTGAATAATCAATTTAGATAAAAAATCAAACATAGATCTGCAGCATGTACCACTTGAGTACCTACATCTAAGTTGAAGTCTCCTATGATACCCCATACTATCATAATTCATGATCACTCTATCCAAATATTAACAACTATAACATATATATTTAGTTAGGAATGGGTCAAGATATAATGAATATAATATGTACCATTTTGGTACTTTTCATACTATAAAACTCTATGACATCCCATACTATCATAGGTCTTTGTGTTTAAGCACCCGATTCAACACTAACAATAATCTTACACCCAAACATAATAATAAAGCAAGTCAGGATTATACTATCTGAGTATACCTTCAGTAACAATCCAAATAGAACATAATCTCTAAGTACATCTCATGATGCATTATGTTATTCCAAAAATGTCTAGCCACTTGCACAATTAACTATCTCATGAAATATATTGCCTATAGTGTTCATCCTTATAAGATGTTATAAACTTGATTCTGATGACAAGTTTGCATAACAATACTATGCTACAAAAAGGTTATTTACTTTGACTATCATTCAAGCAAAGCTCTAGTAGATGTCACACTAAGGAACACCTATTAAGGTTAGTTTTCTATGCTTGCACTCACTTTTCAATCTACCATACATATCTACAATGTCTCCTACATGTACATAATCAGGGCTGGATGTAGTTCTACCAAACTACTAAAGGTAAAAATGTTTACTCAATAGTTTCTTCATACAAATGCAAACAAGGAAAAAAGGTATAAATGCAATCCTTAATTATAGAGAGAAGACTCGATGGTCTTTACAACCCTATCACTTACATCAAATAGGTATAAGCTAGGACTATTGATGTTCAACATCATTCTTGTATCTTCCTATACTGCCACACTATGAATTTTAACTCTCATACAAAAAGGGTATCAATTAGTTTGCATATCGCTAAGTAAATCCAAATCATAACATTATCTTCTTAGGTATAATATCTGCATACAGATGGGTTACATATCCATAGAGTAAGTATGCTTTGGTTCTTTATTCAAGAGTCCTTACATAACCATACCAACTGGGTATACGTATTAAAGGACTTTAAAAACATACATGAAATATCAAATGTCAATAAATACTACTCAATATGGTAGTACACCCATGTGTTGTAAGATTTTACTACATAATATGTATCATAAAGAAAAAATACATTTTAATTATGATATCACACAATATGCAAATCATACATATGAATTGACAATGTTAATCTCATATTAATTTTACCAAAATTTTTAAATAACATATGATCATTTAGATCAGTCAAATTCATAACACATCACTTGATCAAGGTATATATACCCATCATGGGTGTCAGGATCGAGAAACTGTATCATTGCTTAGGTAGTATCATCAATGTGGGCTCCATAATATACATAACAAATAAATAATCCAAAGCATAAGCTCACCATCTGGGTAAACTAATCTAAGAATCATGATCACATATACATGTAATATCTGATATAAATAAGTATACATTGACAAAACCATGCCAACCAATATGACAACAAAACTCTATTTTAACTTAATTATAATAGGTAATTTTAAGCATAATTCAATTATTTGTACTAAATAAGTACATTTAAGAAAACAAAGGTTCCTCAAACATTTTATAGAATGGTTAAGTTTGGTTTTCCCCCTAAAACCAATAAAATTAAGGAAAATCTCTAATTATGAACTAAGAATTTGACTAAGAAGAGGAGATTAGTATTGTGTTAGTGAATGAAATCAAATCAAAAACACACTAAACTAACATCTTCATGTCTAGTTACTAGGGTGAGCTTAGTGAAGAAAGATAAATGAACAAAGCACAACTAAAATGCAAGAAAACACACATTCCTTACCTTCCTTGATTGTCCAAGAGTATTCTTTGATTGGCTTGCTTGGTTTATGCTCATGAAGTCTTTGTCAATGGAAGCTTGGCTATCCTACACCTCTCTTTGGCACCTTTGGCTTTGGCTTGGCTTAGCTTGGAATCAATTTGGCATGGTAACACTAGTTTGCATGAAGCTTTTGTAACCAATCCTGCATTATAACTTTGCACAAATTAAGCTTTTAAATGATGTTCATAGCCTCTCTATTTATAGATTTTTAAGATTGATCAAAATCAATCTGAACCATTCATCTTGAGATGAAGATGTGTGGTTGAGGATTCATTCATTTTTTTGGAATTAAGTTTATAATTATCCTCATCATGACATTGGAAAAAGGGGCAATTAAGAGGCATGGAGGGTATTGATGAGGCATAGAGGGCATGAATCTTGATATTTGTGGCATTTATGGCCTAGAGATGTCTTCCCAAAAAATAAGGTCCCTTGATGATGAGATATTCAATATTTGTTTCAAAAACAAGTTTTCATAGAATTATTAATTAGGCCTTGATTTTGATTAATTAGCTCTTAAGCATGTTTAAGCACTTTGTGCACAAATTACTCAAATTAATTAGAATGTCTTGTTATTGGTCCAAAATTTAACTAGATTGAAATTAGAATGCAATGTCAGATGTTTTGGATCCATTATCCCATTTAGGATGTTACCATCACCAAATAACAAAGGCACATGTCTCATGTAAGAGATTTAACAGGAAAGAACAATCTAGAGTACCTAGGTGTAAAATTAGTATTTTGACTCAGAATGATCTGATCAAAGTTAGTTGGCTCATAAATTGCATTGCCCCATTTAGGGATACCCTAGCTAGAATCAGCACTTGAATATATCAATTTCAACTCATTTAATGTATTTTAGTGTTTTTAGGCCAAATTGTGCACTTTAAGTGGAAATTGGTCAAAAGCCTCATTGGAGGTTATTAGTGGCCAGATTTAGGTGTCTATAGTTTGCCCCTATTTGGGAAGGTGTTGTAAGCTATAAGCACAGTAACATCTTCTCAAATAATAAGAAATAGCATGTATGCCAACATGAAGATGATGATTAAAAAATAAATCTCTAAATGATTTTGGGAAGCCTATGATGATGCCCCCTCAAGGGAGTGGTTGTCACATATGTTGATGGACAGTCCCTCAAAAAGAAACAAAAAGAAAGGTGGAATTAACCTATGGTTGAGATTAATCCAAATGAGAAAATGAATGCATGCATTGATTTAAAAAGGATGTTGATTTGTCTAAAGGCAGTTATAATCAAGAATAAAACTTAAAATAATGATTTTCCCATAGGTGGTTATAACCATTAAGAGGACTTGGATTAGCTAAAGATGATTGTGCCCCAGTTAGCATTGATTAGCAAGCATAATGTAAGGATATAACCTGGAATATAGATTAAAGATGAGCAAACACAAAATGATGAAAGAGATGAATAGAAGAATAAGATTGATCAATAGAAAAGATATAGTTATACCTACCAATGAGGAGATGCTCGTCTTGACTAGCAATGACACAACTAGAATGGCCAATGGGTTAATTTGATCAAGGGTGGGATGGAAGGATTTTCCAAGGTACCAAAGAGAAATTTATACAAATCTATTGATTGTAGACCTTATTGAAGCTAATTTTTGTTGTAGCATGTGATGGTAGGCATCATGGTAAAACACCATGAACACTTGGTTGAAATATGCATAAGGAATGACTCCCGATATCTAATATTCAGGTAAAATAATGCACCAATGATAAAAACCATGATGATAATGTTGATGTATGAAAATAGATAGACTCACGAAGAATGTGTGTAAGGAATCCCAATGCATACATATGGACTGAGTTAAGGCAACAGTGCAAAAAGAAAACAAATAGGTAAGTGAACAAACAAACAAACAAACAAACAAAAATTCTAAAAACAAACACAAAATAAAGAATCCTAATAAGGACCATACCCCTGTAAGGCAGATCGAGGATAACTAAATAGGCTTAGATAAGAAATTTTTTTTTGGATTTTTGAAATGTTATGAATGTTTTTGGTTTTCTTTGAGGTATCTTAACTCGTTAGAGAATGACAAGATACATACTCACAAAATGATGAGAGAGTTGGCTTAGGTTGATTGTAAAATGGTGAGAGCGTATAGAAATGGGGACTAAGGTGACCTCAACATGAATTAAGCAAGACCTACATAGTCCCAAAATGACCTCAAGTCATACTAATTCCACCCACACAAAAGGTGAGGAAAAACCAACTACGTCCCAACAAGTTCTCAAAACCAGTAAATGGCCAATCAAATGAAAACAGTAATGGTAAGGTGATATGGAAATGCATGATAAATAAGTGCTGCCCCTATTTTTCCCATAGATGGTTATAACTAAGATACAACTACATAGGTCAATGATACTAATTTACCCACAGGTGGTTATAATTAGTAGCAAGACTGGTGAAACATTGATTTGCCTATAGGTGGTTATAATCAAGCTCACAAAAATAAACTTAGATATAGGATGAAAGATATCTTATCAGATCAATCGTCACACTATTTTATATACTATCATTATAAACATGAATTGGATTGATTGTTGAAACTTTATTGTAATCCTCTCATAAAAAGTGTGATAAAAAACTAAAGGAAAAAAGATCAAAATAGGATTGGGTAGGATGACTAGAACAGGCTTTGGTCTAGATAGGAATGGAATGATAGGATGGTATGATCTTGCTTAAGATAATGATGGTTTTTGATAGATTGATAAGATGATAAGAGGTTTTTCCCCAAGTGATGAGGTAAATGGTAAGAATATGTGATAATGGCAAAAGGATATGTAACAATGGTAATGAAATGGCAATGTGAAATGATATGATACATGTTTTTGGCCTGAGTGTGGTAAATGGCATATGACTCTATTTTTCCTATTGAGATAGAGATGCACATCCTAATAAACAAATGATACAAATAGAATACTTTATCATCTGAATAGCTACTTTGTCAAGAACTTGATGCAGATCTGGTTGTCAAGAATGATTTTATGATCTTCATTAGTTGTTTATTTTGATTCTATCAAAATTTGAGATAAGGTATCCTTATATCCTCTAAAAATAAAAGTGTGGTTGTGGATGGTAAACAAGGACAAATAATGGATGGTAGTTTTGATTGTGAAATGTGATGGCAAATGATAATGGAAAGATTAATGGTGGGGAAATAAATGAAGATCGAGACTTTTAGTCACACATAATGTTGATGATGTTGTATTTAACATAACTTTGGTTGTGGTAGGGTCAAATACTTTTTCTCTCAATAAGACCACTAGATTTTTTTGTTGTTTGACCTTGAGAGTAGCTACCATCTGATTAGGTTGTAGATTGGAAGCTATTTTGATTTGATCTTTGATTTTGTCTTCATCAAGTAGTGAAGAAATTTTATGCTTAGCTATTGGTGCCTTAATGAAGTTTTCACCAATGAAGTTGTCTTGATTGTCCTGTAGTGCCTTTGAGAAGTTTTCACTTAGAAAAGTTGACTTTTGAATTTGATTGTCTTCTAGCACTTCCAAAAAAGTTTCACTAGAAGATGTTGAGTTCTGACTTTGATTATCCCCTAGTGCCTCTAAAAAGGTTTCACTAGGATAGTGTTATGATATATGAATGTGGTCTTAGCCTCCTTGCTCTTCTTCAACTGTTATGTCACCATAGATAGATGCATTTTAATAAAGTGTGATTCTGTCGATCCCAATCAAAACTTGTGGGAGATGAAATGTCAATAATATGGCTATTTTGGTTGATGATAATGGCCTATGAAATGGTAATAGAATGGGGAAAGCCTACACAATCCTTGTAGAAGATACTAGGATAACTTGTGTTGAAGCTGAAGTACTCATCCTGAAAAACAATACAAGGATCACAAATATATTCAATTTGATCTACGAGGCATACATAACCAATGTTGTAATAGCCATAAACATATTCTTCTTCTAAATCTGATTCTAACTCAAGGGACTCTAAATCTGAGGTTGAGACTAATGTTGATTCTGATTTTGATGCTAAATCTAATGTCAGTTTAAGAATATAACCTGACTCTGACTTTGACTCTTTATCTAATGGGTACTCTATTACAATGATGTCTTATTGAATATTTGGTATTAGACAAGTAATAGCCTTTGATGGCATAATGGGCTCCACAAGAACTGGTTTGTCAAAGTGAGACTCCTCTAGGATGTGAAAAAGGTCAAGAGACAACTCCTTAGAGATTGGCTTGTCAATAAAAGGATTTTGAAAAATAAGCACATGGTCGAACTAATGATTTTCCCAAAGGTGGTTATAATCATTAAAAAGTGACTTGACAAAGATTGGCTCGTCAGTGTGAGACTCCTTGACAACTATTATAGGATCAATAATAAATTCATCATAGGATGACTTATCACAAATGGTTAGTTTAACAAAAATATCTTGGATTGATTAGTTATTTTGGCCTTGTTTTCTAATGAGTTGGAAGATACCAGTTTTGAACATAGCTTGGTCTTTGAAGGATTGTATCAGTTGAGGTTTGGATGGGATTGGCATTGGATGAGGAATGGTATATGATTGGATAATGGTAGGGCCTTGGGGATCATGATTAATCGCACAAGCTAAAGGACAAAGTCTTGAGATGGTAACAATAGGGTGGTGTGGAGCATGATTGCTCACACAAGCCAAAGGACAAGGTCTTGGAATGAAAATGGTGAGATGTTATAGTCTTGGAATAGAAATGGTATGATGGGTGGACCCTGATTACTTAAACAAGCCAAAGCATCCAAGTCTTCCTCATAAACCATATTATCCCAGTCATGAGTTGGCTCATAAGTTGGTTCTTGACTATATTTTATGTATTGATTATTGCAAACAGGGTATGGATCTGTATCCCAAACAACATTATTTATATTTGGGTCTTCAAAGTCTTCCTCATAAGCCTCTTCATGCCAATCAAGGTTTTTATTTAGATTTTGTGGATTTTGGCTATGTTCCCCATATGGAGTATTGTATGGAGAATAATAAAACTTCTTATAAAATATTTCTCTATAGGGGTTCCTAGTGGGATTTTGTGCAACTATTCTATCATAATTTGGATTGTATGTGACTCCACCATAAGTGTAGTGAGACATATCCATGTAAATTATGAAATCTTCAAAACAAAAAAGCTTGGAGTTTACAAACTCTAAAAAACTATGTCCAAAGGACAAATGGTTCAAGCTTGGTCTAACTTGGTCAAAAAGTGGAGTTGTATCTCTAATATGGTCTAAAAGTGGAGATGTATCTCCAAAACAATTTGTGATAAGGCTTGATAGAAAATAGTCTAACATCAAATGTCTAATGTCAAATGTCATATGCACAAAAGGTCAAGCGTCTGAATAAAAACTAGCATGTCGAAAGTCATGGTCAAACTGTTCCAAACAAGGTCTAAACTAAGAAAGGGAAAAGTTGAGTTTTTAGGTCTTTTGTCCAAATGTGGAGTCAAAATCTAGGCTCAAACAAACAGGGATATGCTAGGACTTTTGGCCAAATGATGTCAAAATCTAGACTTGAAACAAAGGCATGATGTGATTTGACTTAATCTAACAAGTTTGGAAACAACTTCCACATAGACCCAAGACATGAAATCAAACATAAACATGATCAATTGGCATAAGGCATAAGGCAAAATCCTCTTTGAAGAAAGACTATATTTTCTCAAATAAAGTCATAAACAATGATAAAGATAGGTACTGAACAAATAAACCATCAACAATTTTCAACTTTAGATAATTGATTAACCGAAGTTATGTAACCCAAAAGAGAAAGATCAATGTATCAACCCCATGAATTGAGGCCTAAACAAAAATCAATCAATGATTGAATCCAAACTTTGATAAGATTAATTGAAAACTAAGATTTGACCAAACATGATAAACAAGATCGGACAACATGATAGCACATGATAAAGGTCTAAATGGTATACATGACATGGTTTGAAAAATGGTTTTGATATAATGGTAAATAAGTCTTGAAACAAATTGAGCAGCCTAATGATGTAAGCTTACTCAAATAATGTGGTCAATGTTATGTTTCAAAGACTCAAAAGGCTCAAAATATTTTGACATGATTTGGGCAGCATAACGCTACCCTCCGTAACTCAAATGACACACACACAAACAAGTTTAGAAAAAAAAATTAAGGCACAAATGTGGTGTAAAATGGTCAACATAATGCCTCTTTATATTAAAAAAATGACGTATAAACAAAGTGGTTTAGACATGGTTTATAAACAAACAAACAAGTTTTAGCCTTAAAAATACCAAGATAAATGACCAAAATACACTAAGTATAATCATTTAAATCCTAACAAGGGTATGGCAATGTGGGGTTGACTAAACTAATAAGTTTTCGAATGTTTCTAGGGGAATCAATTGCATAATGACTTTCATGTCAAATAATTTAAAATACAAGTACATAAATTGGGTGATCGTGTTATTGGCTAGTTGTAAAAAGGTCTAGTCCTTTTTACAACCACTACATCTTGTTGTTTGCTTAGTGTAGTGCGAAGTCCAAATATAGATACGTCTCATGTGTAACTCAAAAAGAGTAAGTGAAGTTAATGCTGGGAGATTAAACCCTAGGTCAAAGCTTTCCTAAAGAACTCATGGAAGGTGATGAAGTCCCCCTCACAAGTCAAGTTTGCATGGAATAAAAGACTAAAAGAGAAATACTTTAGGATCATTTTTAAGGTCACCCAAACTTTGATGAGTTTTTGGGGAGTGCTTTATATGATGTTATTTCTATGCCTTGTACTAGGCAATTTGTAAATAAATAAAGTGTTTTTGATTCCAAGGGTTTCCTAAAGGGGATAAATAGAAGAGCATACATGCAACATCCTTGTATTTTGCCAAATTAAAGTGCTAATTGAAAAAATAAAAATAAAATTGACAAGTGTATTTAATTTTAAACTCAAATGAAAGATTTGGTGGTGTTCATTTGACCCCTTGGTCTTAAGATTATGAACTTTGAAAACTAATGCCAAAAACTTACTTAAGCACCTAAATGTTACATTAAGCACCAAAATAATGTTCCTAGTTCATTTTAAAGCATGTAAAAGATGTTTTAAACATGTTTTAGCAATTTTTTAAGTTGGTCTTGTAATAAAAATGTTAGCAAGTGGTTTAGCTTTGAATCATTTTTAAAGATGAAACAATCAACTTAAGAAAATGAGCTCTCAGATTGACACAGTGGTGCAATACCACTACTTGACAGAGCAATCTTGTTACTTTTAGGATAATCTTACAACTTTAAGAGTTACGATATTATAACTAACCTCTAACTTTTTAGTCACAATACCGTGACTTTAAATGACAATCTCACTAGTTGCAGAATAATCCCACAACTTTTAGAGTCGTGGTATTGCAAATAACAATCCTGCTACTAGGGGTAAAATGATGTTTTATGAAAAAAATATATAACTTCAAGCTAAACTAATAATATATTATGAAAATTCAAGAAAAAATACATGGGTTTAAAAAAATAATCATCAAAAATGGATTTCAAATGACCCCCAAAAAAGCTCTATAAAATGGCATGTTCTGCACACTACAATACCGTGACTCATAGTGACAATATCACCACTCTATCAATTTAGAGAGTAGCAGGATTGCAATACCACCACTTGAGAGTAGAAAGATTGCAATATCACTACTTATGAGTAGTGGAATTATAATATCACTACTTGCAAGTAACGGTATTATCAATATCGCTAACAGAGAAACAAAACAGGTAGAACACAATAGCGGTATTGTCACTTAACCGTTAACAGTTAGTCACAATACTGTGACTTGGTTAGACAAATCTGTGAGTTGTAGGACAATCCCGTGACTATGTCTAGTTAAACCTGCCACTTACATAAAAACATGTTTTACTTATTTTTTTCACTCTTTTAAGCCTCCCACTCCAAGATTCTACATAACAAAGGTTAGTGAGTTGCTTGAGGGAGTATTGTGTTAAATTTTGTGAAGATATTCACATTCCACCGGGCATACCATTATGTGAACTAAAAATTTGACTAAAAAAAAGAGATTAGTGTTGTGTTAGTGAATGAAACCAAATCAAAAACACACTAAGCTATCATTTTCATGCCTAGTTACTAACGTGAGTTTGTTGAAAAAAGACAAATGAACAAAGCACAACTAAAATGCAATAAAACACACATTCCTTACCTTCTTTGATGCTCCAAAAGTATTCTTCAATTGACTTGCTCAGTTTGTGCTCATGAAGTCCTCATTAATGAAAGCTTGGCTACCGCCATCTCTCCTTGGCACCTTTGGTTTTGGCTTGGCTTGGCTTGGAATCACTTTGGCATGGTAACACTAGTTTGCATGAAGATTTTGAAACCAATTTTGCATTATAACTTTGCACAAATTAAGCTTTTAAATGATGTTCATGGCCTCTCTATTTATAGATTTTTGAGATTGATCAGAATGAACCTGAATCATCCATCCTGAGATGAAAATTTGTGGTTGAGGATTAATTCAATTTTTAAGAATTAATTTTATAATTATCCTTATCATGACATTGGAAAAAGGGGCAATTAAGAGGCATGGAGGGTATTGATGAGGCATGGAGGGCATGAATCTTGATATTTGTGTCATTTATGGCCTAGGGATGTCTTCTCAAGAAATGAGGTCACTTGATGATGTAAATATTCAATATTTATTTTTAAAAACAAGTTTTCATGGAATATTAATTAGACCTTAATTTGGATTAATCAATTCTTAAGCATGTTTAAGCACTTTGTGCACAAATTACTCAAATTGATCAGAATGTCTTATTATTAGTCCAAAATTTGACTAAATTAAAATTAGAATATGATGTCAGATGTGTTGGATCTATTATCACATTTAGGATGTTACTAACACCAAATGACAAAGGCACGTGTCTCATCCAAGAAATTTAATAGGAAAGAGCAATCTAGAGCACCTAGGTGCAAAATTGGCATTTTGACTCAAAATGATCTGATCAAAGTTAGTTGGCCCATAAATTGCATTACCCCATTTAGGGATACCCTAGCCAGAATTAGCAGTTGAATATATCAATTCAAACTCATTTAATGTATTTTAGTCTTTTTAGGCCAATTGTGCATTTTAGGTGGAAATTGGTCAAAACCCTGGTTGGAGGTTATTGGTGCCCAGATTTAGGTGTCTACACTAATTATCTATTTCCCATAATTCTAAAATAATACAAAATATGTATTGCCATAAATCATCATTTTCAAATATATTCTGATAATTTCCTCATAAGCTTTATACTATTTTCATTGCATATAAAAAGAAAAACCCCATATATTAAGAAATGATATAATTTTCCCCGCCTCTATATAATTTTACTTACTGGGTATAAAACAAATCATATGTTTCCAGGGCATTTAATTTATAGTCATCTCAACAAATTTCATGTATGCTATGCTTTTAAAAGGGAAAACCCAATTATAAATTACATATATTGATCTCAATTTATGAGCTCATTAACTTTTACATAATTTTTGATTATGTAATAATCGATATAATATAGTATTTAATATTATATTATCTTCGATTTTCTACTTAATCAATTCTCTAATCATATTAATTATTTATAAATATATACTTTTAAAACCATGTTAAATATATATGTATGCATATAAAATTTGATAACTATATTGATTAAATATTTATACATATAAAATTTAATAACTAACTAAATGTGGTTTCACACTACCCCTTCCCGTCAGTTCACAATAATGTAAAATCAAATATGCATCGGCCAATATAATGAGTGTAAAATCAAATATGCATCGGCCAATATAATGAAACTCAGGACGGATTTGAAGAAAGTTTTTACGATATAATTGTAAACACAGGAACCAAGCATGAAGCGACTTGTGCCTAGATATAAACACGACCACATCATGTGTGTGTGTGTGTGTGTGTGTGTGTGTATATATATATGAATGAAGATAGACGTATATTAATAGCCTGCTAAAATCGTCGAAGTGTTTGATGAGTCCACTGAAATCCTTAACTAAAATGGGATGCGATTCTGCTTGAATTGAAGCAATTGAGATAAAATAATGGTGGTGGTGTTTCTCTTGGGTTGAGTTAAAGAAAATAAAAGAATAGAACTTGATAAAGACTTTACCATTTGATTTGTTGCATATTGCATAATTTGATTATTATCTTACATAAAGCTTGCAGATCGCTTTACCCAAATTATTTGATATTACATACCATTCTAATGTGTCATCCAAACCTAGAGTTACACCATTTATATCATTGGAGGGGTTGAGCTAGGCGACACCATGTAGAAAAATACTAGGTTTGAACAGAAGATAAGCAACCATTTTATTGTGAATGAGAAATAACTTCCACAAGTTAGAAAAATTAGGGGATGTTATAGGTAATAATAATACCTTTAATCATCATAAATTTGATTCCAAACCAGACGCCATGCATATGGTTGGAAATTAAAATGTAATATGACTAGATAAAATGGTCTGCCGATTACATAGCTAGGCAATCCAAATTGGGACGATGTCAGGCTTAAAATGGTGAGCTTAACACATACAATAATTCATTATAATATACTTTGGTTGGTATAACATACTGGATTGATGCCAAATTTTCTTATCCTTCAGACTTTATTAAACAGTCTAGATTGCCATATTTTATTAACTTCCAACTTATAAACCAATTCAAAGGTGAGACGACACATAGAAAATAATGTCAACAAAATTAAAGTCTGCAACAATCTTACGAGTCAGGACAAGCAACACACATGGTCATATTGATTCAATATTAGTCTATACACACAAGACAAACTTGTGTCTTAAGCGACACCAATATCCTGCTGGAAAAATATATAATTTTTCTATATGTTAGTTACAGTAAAATAAAGTATTAAGATCAACAATATATAGAAATAAAAACACCACTTACCTCTTGAATCCGTTATACATTATATACCCGTTCTCTAATGGTTGTGCTTTCCTTCCCTCCTTCGTCTCTTCTCTTCCTCCCTCTTCTCTTTAGCATTCTCTTCTGTCAACATTCCCTTCTAATGCTACACTAACTCTTTTACCTTCTACCAATGGCTGCCATTCAATCCTCTTGTGATGATGCTTTTGAAAGCAATTCATTCCTCTTATACTATTATCTCTTATTTGCATGCCACTTGAAACCAAAGTTGGAGGCTTTGTTCCAAAACAATTAACTGGGAGTCCCACAAGTAGTTACCGGATAAATTTCTAATTTATCACTCTTGATTTCCCAATAAGTATTAAAGTAACCCAACTTCCTTTGCCAAGTAAAGCCATTATAAAATTTCATGCATTTATATTAATAATCAATTATACTTGACTATCACCAGATAAGTCTTTTTAAGTATATGTTCATTCTAATGTTTAGTTTGGATTTATACTCATTTTTAATTAATGTAATTAATATGTTGAATATCATAAATTAATTATTGTCTAATACAATAATTAAACAATGTAAAATTATATAAATCTTTATTTCGACAATTTAAATATATCATTACTATTATTTTAATTTCCCATTGAAAGATGCATTAATAACACAATTTTATAGAGTACAATATAAAACATCTCATAACGTAATCATTATAACCAATTTCAAATCAATGGATTTAAAGGTAAAAACACAAGGTGAAATCAAAATGTGACAATGTTTTTCACTGACACACAGTGTCCCCTAACCCTTGTTCTTTCAAAAGTTCACAAAACTAGTTTTAGATTAGAATAGTGAATCTATGAACATTAACTACACATAATTATAAGTTTTATTATCGAGTGACCTACACAATTGGAGCTTTATACCAAAGACAAAGTGTGTTGTACACACTTAGGTATATTTTATCATTTTACTCTAGCAATTCCATTACTCAAATAAAAGAGGGGCATTTATAGATACTAAAAACTAGTCTTCAGTACTTGATAATTTGATAAGCTTGACACACATTTATCATGCATGACCTGAGCACTCAAACAAGGTCATAATCTATCATTTTCTCACACTTGCATGTTATTTTATGAGTAAACATTTCTATTTTGTTGTTACACACCTACAAATATCTCACTAACTATTTCAACCCTGCTAAATATCCTGCACAAACATCTCCAGACTTTCAATTCAATTCACTTGTACATGTATGTTTTGTCAAATTCAAATAATATTTCTAGTCAATACTACCCTGATTTAGTCAATGTCGCCCTACTCCCAACAACTACTATTTTATAAAATCAAACCCCTCCTTAAGCTCAACGCATTTTCTTAGCATGTCGGTGGCATGATAAATTACCCAATTGGACTCATATATAATAAAATTAAGGTCTCATTCAAAATGGACTTGACACTTATCTAGATCACAAACATACATTATTGCACATTGAGCAAATTTGCCCTATTCTTCTCAAATTAGGGATCTATCACTAGGAGCAATCACAAGCCAAGTCTGAAGCACTTTAAAACCAAGTTAAAACAAGTATTGTGAAGTATCAAAATTAAATCATTAGTCATATCCATATAGCAAATGAGCACAATTGCACAATCACACTAGGTGGGAACGTTGTGTGGCTTGATTTCTCTACTTAGAGTATCATATATATGCGTAATAGTCAATCATTAAATGTGAGTGATTGGGGTTGACTCAACACATTACATTTTCTCTATTTTTGTAAGGTTTTGGCATTCACAAACACATATAGGATCTTAAGGTAATGGACACTGATTTTTGGCACTACATGTGTCATCAAAGATTAGAATCACGAATACATAGCAAACATAAATATGCACAAAAGACCCTTACTTTCACATTGGTCACTACCGACGAGCAAGTCAATATCGATTGATGACACTAATCCGATCTCAAAAAACCAAAACTACACAAATATATAATTAGTAACAGAATTGAACAAGCCATAAACCTACTTTATTTTAATTCACTTCCAAAATACAAACATAATCAGATAGTCAACTAAAAAAATTAAATATTCATCATTTTGTTATATTTACATTTTACATTCAATGTCACATGTAATGCCAAAAAAATAAAAATAAAAATCAATGTCACTTATCAAATCAATATGTAGTGCTAAATACAAGCCTACTTTATATGTCACTTGTCAAATTAAGAAAAACAATCTAAACATTTTACATTCAATTATATACTTAAATGTCATATTTTAACACTTAAAATATATTATAAAATTCTATTTTAATTAGATTAAATAATCCATTTTAATTTGGATTAAGGTGAAACACCCTGCTCAAGAGGTGACTCTCTTGGAGGAAGTCTTTCTATTCTGGAACTGCTCACTAATGAAAAGAGCCACACATTTTTTAACATTCATGATGGAGTGAGTATCATAATATTCCTCAAGAATGTGTAAAGAGGCATTGGTATCAACTTCATGGTACAGCGTACTACCACCCACAATAATCTCTACTCTACGGATTTAAACTCGTTTGTTTAATCAAGAATAAACAGGGCAACCTTCAACTACAATGCCTTTGGCAGTTGGGCATGAAGCCAATGGGCATCCGTCCAAATTTTCTCCCCACCAATCCAAGGTAATGTTTTCCAATCCCAAGCACAAATATATCAGTACTGCCATGAATGCCAGTCCTGCATCCAACCCACCTGAAAGAACGTAATTGTTCCTTTGCCACCAATCTTTCTTGTATCTATAGATAACAAAGCTAAAAATAAATCCCATAAGTATCCAGCTAGTGTAATTGACCGCAGTTGCAGGGGGCATCATCCCTGTGGCCCCGATTAGCACTGGCATATTAATCAATCTGATCCATTCTTTGTCTGGATATGCCTTATGAAACAGCCATACCACAAGTGGAGCTATTGCCCCACCTAAGAAAAACCAGTTAATGGATTCATATATACCAAGGTCGCCAAAAATCCTTCTGGGTCCTATCAATCCCCATATCACAGAGGCATCATAGAAAACACGGTCACTTGGGCAAGTCCAGGGGCTGTTTGAAGGCAAGACACTTGTGTCACAGATATTGGGAATGGTATAAATCATCCACCATGCTGTTCCTAGGTACACTATTGCTGCAATCACTGTGCCTACTACCTATAGAAAATCAAAATAAGGATCACGTCAGTTACATGAAGTTTATGGATTTGGAACCTATGAAAGTACCGGACTAGTTCAATTATATACCTGTGCCAAGAACATATTTCGTGGGGGAATTTTCATATAATGTCCCAGTTTAAAGTCCTGCAAGAATGTGAGGGCTTGAGTCATGCTGATGTAACCATATACTTTGAAGCATATGTTTGCAACCGGTCTTCCAGGATAAATGTAACCTATGATGTATTCTGTGATCACATTCAGACCTGGAGTCTGCAACACCCAGATAAGAAATGTATTTAGTTTGTAGCTGAATTACTCTCCAATTCTGCAAAGATGTTATAATTAAGATCATTGACATTGCCATTTTAATAACACAAATAAAAGTCTTTAAGATAATACTAAAAATGAAGAGTAATAAATTTGCAAACAACATCTACAAAGCCACTAAAGAGATCAGTTTGTTCTTTCATGTATACGGATATTCACAGGCATCAAGACTATTTTGTTCAGTTGGAAGTAATGAGATTCAGAAACCCAACATTTAAAAGGCTCTTATGAAAACAGAGTCCTTAAGAAACAATGGCACCCCAAGACACAGCTGGGCTGACGAAAAAGGTACGCATAGGATTCAATCAAGCTTACCTGATTGGTAGTTGCAGTAATAATGCCAATAGGAAGTGTGAAGACTAGGGCAATAACACATGCTAGCAGTACTCCCCACCAAGGCAATTGAAGCTGATCGATGTAGTACTCACATGCAAAGATGGACAAAGCAATAGTACCAATAAGAATTACTTGGAACCATAATTCTGGCACTTGTTTGTATTTTCTCATTAACTTGGTGTGCACATCCACCCTACGATCTCTAAAAGCAGACATGCTAAGCTGCCAAATTTCTCTGCATCATTAGCATTTTGATAAATACAACCAATCAGTCCTATAATGGTGACATCACAGAACTCTATTGAATTTAAAAACAAGATACAGACTTGGAGATGGATACATACTTTCCATGGAAAAGAAGCACGTGAACTATTGTGGCAGTCAACGCAGCAAAGCCCACTCCATATGTCATAGCAAAAAAGGTACTTAAATGTAATTTGCCATACTCTTCATAAGCCTTCAAATCCAGATGGAAATTTGAATCAACAATCTTGGAGATGTTGTACTCTTGGCCAGAGGGGGTGAAAAGATCTTCAGAAAATATGGGAAATGTCTTTGCATCAAAAACATTCAGCCAATATGCCAATGGTGTCATCACATACATTACAAACACAAATCCAACAGCTACATTGGCAATGGCAAACCAAGGACTGGCAAGTGGGCTTCCCAAGTAAGAAGAAATTGTCGACCAATCTATCCCAATAACACCTATACCAAGACCATACAGTCCTGAACCCAGTTGTTGTGCCAGCACAGATTTAGGAAATATCCAGCAGATCCATGAAAGGGATGTGATCATGGGAAACAAATAGCCAGGCAAAATATAATAGACGAAACTACATGTAAGAACTAATAAAAAGAACTGATTTCTCGTAAGGCCTCCCTTGGGCCTATTCTCCTTTTCATGAAGAGCTCTGCAATCATAACAATTGAAATAGAATGAATTTACTTAATGTCCAAGTTCCCTCTAACTCCAATTTGGTGTCTCAGATTCTAATATCATTTTAATCCTAAATGAATGAATATACTTCTTCATGGTAAAAAATACAAGTGCCTATTGCATATCTGTCCAACTAGAACAAGCAAGAGAAAGAAAAAATAAAGGGATAAGCAAAGGTATACAATGGGAGTGCCTAGTGGTTCTCTGTCCAAGTAGAAAAAGTAGGGAACGTCCTAGAGGGGTACAAGAGCAGACTAAATATGAAACAAAGAAATCTATTAAAAAAATCTCGGTCAATAAAAATGCATGTCATCCAGCACCACTCTTGAAATTTGAGGCTATGGTGATTTATATTTAGCTGACACCTTTGAGGTTTACTCTTGCAAAGTTATACAATGGGAGTGCCTAGTGGTTCTCTGTCCAAGTAGAAAAAGTAGGGAATGTGCCAAAGGGGTACAAGAGAAGACTAAAAATGGAACAAAGAAATCTATTAAAAAAATCTCGGTCAATAAAAATACATGTCGTCCAGCACCACTCTTGAAATTTGAGGGTATGATGATTTATATTTAGCTGACACCTTTGGGGTCTACTCTTGCCTAAGATGCAGTGTGATTCCAAGGTCTCTTGCAGAATGGGCTATCCAAAGTTTGTGACACTCGCGACTTATAAGGTTTGCGCTGATATTTCGCTGACACCTTTGTGGTCTACTCTGCCTAAGGAGCAATGTGATTCCAAGGTCTCTTGCGGAATGACCTATTGAAAGTCTTGCAGCACTCTTGACATTTGAACCAATTGATAAATTTTTAAGGTGTTTTCCAATATTTGGATGTGGCTTTTGATGTAAACTCTACCTAAAGATACAAATAGATTACAAGGCCTCTTGTGGAATAGGCCATCTTGTGTCACTGGAAATTTGAGGCCATGATGATTTTCAGGTTTAAACCAATAATGAGCCATGGCCTTTAAGGTCTATTCTACATAAGATGCAATGTGATTCCAACTGTTGTGGCATGGATTATGAAAAGTTTGAGACAATCTTGATGTTTAAGGCTGTGGCGAGTTATAAGATTTGTGGTGATATTTGGCTAAAGCCTTTAAGGTCTACATTATGGTCTACCTAAGATTCAATGTGATAACAAGGTCTCTTGCATCATGGGCTATCTAGAGTTTGAAAGAATATGGTGGAGCTATGGGCTTCCCACAACCCCAAAAGAGATGCTCACATTCTAAAATCTAATTTATATTATTGAAAAGTGCCTTCTATTAATTATACATGAAATACACCACTAATAGTACCAAAATCAAATGGATTGAATGGAATCCCACCCCAAGAGAAGACAACAATCCTAGTTTTCTTTGTCTTGTGTCTTGATATAAGCTCGAAAAGTAAATCACCTGAAGAGAGAAACCTGGACAAGATTTGCAGGCCACCACATTGCAGCAGGCTCCACCAAATGTCTTCTGAAGATGCCTGCCCATCCAAATCCCAGTATCTGCAAATAAAAAATGTTGTCAAATTACACCACAATCTACATACAACGAACCTTTCTTTGATCTATAATGGCTTCAGAAAGAAACCTGCGTTGTCAGAACGATGAGGAAAGCAACAAAGAGATCCAACTTCTTCTTGTAGAAAATTTTGACAGCACTGACTATGTGAATAGCATACACACTTCCGGCGCCTGAATTAGCGAAAATTGTGATAAGCACATGTTCCTTCATATTAAAGGGTCCTGGATTCAGGGAGAATTCCCACTTGCTTCCTGCCAAAAACTTCCTCTTGCTTAAGGTGGCTGCCATTAGCCGCCCAAGAGGTAGGACCGCAATCTGAGCAGAGATTGCAGTAATGGTGAGGGGCTCTGTTCTGTACCAAAAGAACTGGTTCAGAAATGATAAAAGCACACAAGACAGAACACCAAGCACCCACATCCTGAAGGTCAGAACAGGCATGTTTGGATCATCTGTTGTAGGCACAGTAAGTGCCACCTGCTCAATTGGTGATTGCTCATGTTCAGGTTCATCCCTTGAACCAACCAATTCTTTCTCTTCTTCCTTCTTGCCAATGGATTTAGCTGGATCCACATCCTCCCATGAAATTTTGTCTCCTCCTCCATCTTCTCTGCTGCTTGTGGAACCTTTTAGAACTGCAAATCAATTAATTTTTTATTAACATCCATGAAATCCCATGAAAGGCCCGGCAAATCAATGGGACAAAACAAAACAACTGAAGAATCTATGCAAAAGCCTTCTCTCTCAGCTCCACAAAGAACAAAACAACGCAATGTTGAGAAATTTTGAGAAAGAGATTCTGAATGAACGCCATCAAAGTTTTGGATTGAACTTTGAGACCCATCATTAGAATGAATTTTGAATTTGGATTGCAAATTAGAGCTCCTTATACTAAAATAAGGAGCCCCTGGAAGACCATTAAATGCCCTGAAGATTTATGAAACCGAACAAAACAATTGCAGATTCTATTCAATGCCCCTCTCCCACAGCACAACCAACGCACAAATCAAACAACACACTGTAAAATTTGTTTAAGGTAAAATTTGTTGAGTGCCTAAACTCTTTTCTCATACTTACCTGTTCTATAATTATCAAGCACAGTGCAGCCATAAGCAAAAACTCAGCAGACGCTGTTGAATATCAATACATAAGAAAAACAATTATGAGAAAAGGTTAAGTCCTACGTGGAGTCTTGGATGCATCTTCCATAATCCTACAATTTATATGTACAGAGTCTCTCCCAAGATTATTGAGGCCAAACTGCTACCTGATTAATTTTGAGCAATCCAAATTACATCTGAATATTCTCATGAAGAGATACAGGCACATGAACATTCACTCATTCACAGAGTAACGACAAGTAGATTCAGAATCAATTTAATAATGTATATAGATTCTATTTCAGCAATTTTTTATATATAGAAAAACACTACGTTTAGGTAGACAGGTTTTCGACAATTAGAACGGAAGGTGTGATTTGGCAACTGCCCACGTGTTGGCCCCTAACAGTCAATGAATATTCTTAAAGAGAGCTTAGATTGTGGGAATCTAAATTTACGGATGAATAGGGGAAGGAAATCAGTAGCTGAGCTTGAATTAATACATTAGCAGTAGTTGAGTCTGAATTAATACATATGCTAATAAAAAGTACGTGTAAAAGGTTGATGTTTGATTGAATACGTCTAATTAAAATTATTAAAAAAAATAGTTGTAACAGGTTTATATTCAATAGAATACGTTTGAAAATAATATGGTTTAATGATACATTAATTTATTAGTCAACATTTTTATATAATATTTATATATTTATTAAATTAAAAAAAAAAAAATCAAATGACTTTTATTTAGATGGTATAAATTATCAATTTATTCTTCAGTGAAATATAGATTTGAGGTTTTTATAATATATGATATTAGAAAAATGAGAGATATAGGAGAAATGTTCCAATAGTTGTGCATATTCCAATTGTTGAATAAGGCTTTTGTTAATATATGTTTTATTGACGAAATATATTGGTGTGAATAAATATTAAAATGCACTAGAAGTTGAACATGTACTATCTAATACTTGTTCAATATTTATTCTATAAAATTAAAAGTAACCAATCACATTTTGATAAGTACGACTCAAGTATTGATATTCTAATGCATTGCTATTGGTACTCTAAAGGTTAAGTTTTGGTCATAGGTTTAAAAAATGTATTTTATGTCTTCTCATAATAAAATCGGTTATATCGTAAAATGTTTAATGTGTTAAACCTTGAAACTTAAGTTATAAATAGTTAAGACGACATATTAAAATGGGTAAAAATTTCGAAGTCTAATGTGATGTTATGACACCTTAATTCATTGTATAAAATCAGGGTACACGACTACTGGGACCTTTCCCCTAATGTTTTTACATTTTTATAAGAAATATGAAATAATTTTTCGATTATTTAATGAATCATATTTTATTATTTATTATTAGATAGAGAATAGTAATGTAAGAATTTTTAGAGGGTGTTGTTGCTCCTATTTTTAATAAATAGGTGGTTAGAAGAAAAATAAAAATTAAAGAAATAGTGTAACATTTCTATAGAAAGCTTTGTCCTTTCTTCAATAAATGTTATAAATTGAAAATTTAAAAAAAATTAAAATTAAAATAAGGAATGGGAATTTGTTTTAAGAAAAAGTTTGAACAAATAGAAAAAAGAAAAATTAGAAGTTTTTCATACTTACTCTTATTTTATAAAAAAATGTTTTATGAAATATGAATTTATGAATGAACAAATTTCTTTTAAATTTTTATTGTAAATAAAAATATAATAATTTTAAATATAGTTTTTTAAAAAAATGTAGGATATATTTAGAATTTTTATATCATATGATCACTTTTATTACATATAATTTTTTAAAAAAAATAATTCAACATCAATATTTTTTTGTAGAGTTATGTAAACACATAAAAAATAGCTTTCTTTGATACGTAAACACATAAAAAATAGCATTTTTTGATACTAAAGTTACGAACTGGATTTGAGACATAAGAAATGGCCTACTCTTCGAAAACCATACCAAAATTATAACAAACAAGAAACTATACTTCTACAATAACTCAACTACCTAGGAACAACCCTTACAAAAATTTGACAATACTTTCCCAACATACACTATCCAAAAAATTGGGAGTCCACTTTTTATAAAACCACGTCCGAAATTTTTTGTGATAACGAATTATTAAATATTCAATCTAAATAATTGATTAAAATGATATATACAAAAATTTTCTCATATACTATTTTCTATAAAAAAATATTAAAATAAGGAATTTTATTTTTAATACATTAAAACATTTTTAATAAATATTGCAACAACGTTTAAACAATGAAGTAAAAATAATAAATATATAAAATTATTAATAATTGTTATTTTTTAATTTAATTTAATTTATATATTGATATGCATGCGATTAAAAGTTTGGTACCACGTCCTTAAACTACTCTCCCACGCGATTAACGTAAGTTGTTTATCTTGTTTTGTAATGAAAACTCGCAGCTTTTCATCGCGTCGATTTAATACATTAACTTTTCTTTCAAAAGATTTGTAGTGTCAAATGCCATCATACCAACTTAATATTGTGATCATTATAGCATTTATTTGGCACATGCTTGTCCCCCTAAATGTTCAATGATAGCATTTATTTAGTACATCTTTGTCCACATAAATGTTATCAATCGACTTTTAAAAAAACCAATCAATTTTAAAAAAAAAAAAATTAATTAAAAGTAAAGAGTTGGGATTAAATTTGATGGTTGAATAATCGTATTTACATTTTTTAATCATAAATATAATTAAGTTTTTTGATATATCATATTAAATATATTATAAAATTTTAAAGACACAATAAAAAATTATAGATTATCTTTAATGTTTTTTTTTTTCTATTATGATTTATATTAACATTTGCAAGATCAGTTGTCAAATCGAGTTCCTAATAAAAACAAAGTAACTCAAAGCAAGTAGTATTCATAGTGACTAAGTGAATTTATATGTTGTGTATATATACCTAACATGAACCAGATACATTTATTAGTTGTTAAATTGCATATTTTTTAAATGTTGGTGTACTTATCTATTATTGGTTCAAATTAGAAGTTAATGGTGCATTTATTAAAATTTGATGATACCTAAACTTTCTCCCAGTGCCTTCGAATGTGTCTTTCTATCCCTACTTATTTCCCTCAACTCATGGTCTATATATAGAGTATCATTAATGTTCGTGGGTCCACTGAGAACATTAATGACTGCTCTAGGCTTCTTACTGTAGTCTCTTTTGGGTAATGATCACATATCTTCTCATTCCATGTTTTTTTTGTTTTTTTGTCTGGATAATGTCAATTTTGACATCAACAAGGTCCTAACTTAAATTCATTTTTTCAAAAAATACACAAGCATTGTAATTCATTTAAATCTAAGACATCAAAAAGAATCATAGTACATCCATTTATTGTTTACATGAATCTATTAAAGACTTACAAGTTTTCTAGAGGAATCAAACAATCAGTTAAAACATTCACTAAATCAACACACATGTTTATATTAGACACACATCACATAAAATTGGGGTTTGCATGTTATCGAAACTATTCCATTTATGAGGTTTGTTGTATTTTATATTATTATTATTTCTTAGGGCCTTAAAAAATATCAAGATAGTTTTTTAATTATTTATTTACTAGCAAGCACTTAAGCACATGTTTTCTTTAAACTTTTACTTGTTGCTCATTTAAAGAGGAAAAAAATATTTTACAAGTGGTAGATTCGCAACACAAAAAATTGAGTCATGTTATTAGAGATCAAGACTACATGAACACAATTGTCGAATCAATTTGGATCTTCTTTCGTTTATTAGGGGCACCATTAATGTTTCGAATATTGTTAGAAGTGGGATCAACATTCCCTTGAAGACTTCTCCATTTTTTGTCAATTTTTTCGGTCAGATCTCTATTACTAGTGGATGCACATTTCCACCATTAGGATTTAACAAACACCCCCAGATCTCTAAATGAAATAGATATGTCTCTAAACCTTGAATGATCATTCTTATCTAGTTTTAGAATTAATTAATTAAGTTTATATTATTATTTTTTACATGTTATTTATCATACTTAAATGTGATTAAGTATTTATGTCACAATTTAATTGTTATCTATTTATACATTAAATTTTGGTGAAATATGCTCTCTTACACTTCTTTTAAAATTATATATGTTTACATCTTTAAAAAAATATAAATTTATCTAATTTTCTTCAGATTAATTCCATTGTATGTGTTTAGATTTAATAAGCACTCCTTCCTTGTGCTTATTTATAAACCTCAAGTTTTTTTTGTTTTTTACAAACCTATGGTACTTATGTGTGTATGTTCCATGTTTAATTTTAAATTATACCAGCATAAGTGATGGTTCAATTGAAAATATATTTATTACATTCATTTGGTTAATTTTAGATCATGCTTTAGGTTGACATGAAAAGAATGACACACTACAAATAGATAACAAATTTTATTTTATTTTTAAAGAAGAAAACCTTGCATAAAGTAAATTGTCATTTTTAAGTCTAAAAAAACTATAAATCTATGCTTAAATATGCCGTGCCATTGTTTACTCAACAACTTAAAGTGTGTTACAGTTTTATATTGTCACTTTTTAAAAAGAAAATGGAATATAAAAATGTACTATAATGTTAGTTGATTTTTTTTTGCGAAATATTATTCAATTAATAATAATGTTGTCAATGGATCTCAAATAAATTAATGTATATAAATTTGAAGAAGATTATGATTATGAGATTAAACTAGAAAAACAAGATAAGGGTAAAAACATTAAAAATCTTAAGAAATATGTCATAAACAACCTTAGGAAAATCTATAGACTTAAAAATTGATTCTAATGTTGTTTTTATTGATCCAAATACTTCTCAAAATGATATTTCTTCTCACATTCTTCTAATTTTTTAACATGTTATTATTGTCTCTCAAAATATGTCAATTTTTTAACATATTTCTATCCCTTATCATGTTCCTTTTATTTCTCAGTGATTTTTTGTTTAAAACATTCTTGCAATTACTTCACATGTTATTAATTTTTATATTTTACAAAAAAAATATGTTCCAACTTATTTTAATTCTCCTTCGATTTCAAATTTTAAAATGACTATTATGATACATATATTACATAATTTATGAAATAAAATCAAAATTATTTCTCAAATTTCTCAACAACTAAATAATATCTATGTGACTTCTAATAACATTATCTTAAACCTTTTAACTTATGAAAGTTTTACATATCCCTTTTCAATAATCTTTCAGTTTCAAAATTTAAATTAATCAAATATTTATAATCTATTTACCCATATTATTACTATTTACAAATTTAAAGATACAAAAATAAACATGTAATATAAAGTAAATAAAATAAACTATTTTATAAGTATGTTAATAAATAATGTTCATTTTAATATTTCAAAAAAATTATTCTAAAATAACTCCACTTAAATTTTCAGCTACCCAAATGTAATTCAATGTTACAATAATAAATAATGTTCATTATAGTATTTCAAGAAAATTATTCTATAAAATAACTTCACTTAAATTTTCAGCTGCCCAAATATAATTCAATGTTACACTAATAAATAATGTTCATTATAGTATTTCAAGAAAATTATTCTATAAAATAACTTCACTTAAATTTTCAGCTGTCCAAATATAATTCAATGTTACACTAATAAATAATGTTCATTTTAATATTTCAAAAAAATTATTATGTAAAATAACTCCACTTAAATTTTCAGCTACTCAAATGTAATTCAATGTCACAATAAATTAATATTTAAAAAATGCATATATATTTTGATTGTCACCATTTTGTTTGTGTTCTTATAAATTCAAATTATAAAGACAAACGTTGGGAGCCTAAGAACTACTAAATCTCAACAATGTACACATTTTAATGTGACATTTGCATCTCAAAATGGATAACAAAAGACCAATGTTGGGAATGTAGCAAATGATAAGTTCACCAAGAAAAAATGTATAATTAATTTCATTTTTACAATTATTTTTATTTTTGTTTAGGTAAACTTTTCATTTATCCAAAAGCGAGTCAATGTCAAAATAGATGGATGTCATCCATCTAATGACACAAATGACCCATAACTTTGACATGGCATAATTTTTATATTCAAAAAGATTTTTCAATGTTATTTTTTAAATGCGACATTTTTATAATTTTCACATTGATGCATTATGTTTTAAAAAACACTATATAGGTTTTAACTTAGTAGTTACTAGGCTTTCAACATTATTCTCAAATGTGGGAACTTAGTGGCAATTGGCTTTGATAAGTCAACTTTTTTATTAAAAAAATATTTTCAATAGTTTTTTTAAAGTACAATTTGTTTCTGTAATCTTTTCATTGGTGCACTTTTTTTGGAAAATACGATGTAGGTTAGAATATAGCGATCACTAGATGCCCAAGATTGTTCCCAATATTGAGAAGCTAACATCCGCTAGATTTGACAAGGCATAACTTTTTTATTCGAAAATATTTTTTAGTGATTTTTTTGAAATGGTGTATTCTTTTTTATCTTCACATCAATGCACTTTGTTTTGAAAAATATCATGTATGTTGTATCCTATCAGCTTATAGGATCCCAACATTACTCCCAAATATCAAAAATCTACTTGCCGCTAACTTTGACAAGTCATGATTTTTGTATTTGAAAATATTTTTCAATAATCTATTTGAAATGACATATTTTTTCATTATCTTCACATTGGTGCACTTTATTTTAAAAAATACCATACAAATTAAAACTTAGCAACCATTGGAATCCAACAATTATTTTCAAATGTTAGAAATCTAATGATCACTACTTTAATGGACATAACTTATATATATATATATATATATATATATAGCTATCAAAGTATATATATATATACACACTACTTTAATGGACACAACTTATATAGCTATCAAAGTATATATATATATATATATATACACACACTACTTTAATGGACACAACTTTTGTATATATATATATAAGTTATGGCTATCAAAATAGTGATTGATATATATATATACAAAAGTTATGTCCATCAAAGTAGCGATCGTTAGATTTCTAACATTTGAAAACAATTGTTGGATATATATATATATATATATATATATATATATATATATATATATATATATATATATATATATATATTCTTGATTTTTGAATATCAGTGCTTTTTGTTTTGGAAAATACCATGTAAATTAGACTTTATTGGTTGCTAGGCTCGCAACATTATTCAAAAATATTGGGAACCTAGTGGTCGTTGGCAATGACATGTCATAACTTTTGCATTTGGAAATATTTTTTAGTGATTTTTTTTGAAAAGGCATTTTTTTTTTTTTGAGATCTTCACATCGCTACAATTTGTTTGGAAAAAAGGATGTAGGTTGGAACTTAACAACTTGGCCGATAGACTTCCATCATTATTCTCAAATGTTGGGATGCTAACGGAAACTAGTTTTAACATGTCATAAATTTTGCATTAAAAAAGATTTTCAATGATTTTTTTGAAAGTGCATATTTTTTCATGATCTTCACATTGATTTACTTTTTTTATAAAATACCATGTACATTGAAATATAGTGGCTACTAGGTTCCCAATATTATTCCCAAAGTTTGGGAACCTAGCAGCCGCTATCTTTGACAAACCATAACGTTTGCATTCAAAAAGTTTTTTTTAGTGATTTGTTTTGAAGTGCATATTTTTTCATGATATTTACATTGATGCACTTTTTTTTGGTAGGATACCATGTAGATTGGAACCTAGTGGCTGCTAGGCTCTCAACATTGTTCCTAAATTTTGGGAACTTAGTGTTTATTAACTTTGATACGTCATATCTTTTGCAATCAAAAATACTTTTCAATATATTTTTTAAGTGTGTAATTTTTTTGTGACCTTCACATTGGTGAACTTTTTTGGTAAAATACAATGTAGGTTGGAACTTAGTAGTCACCAGGGTCCCAACAATGCTCCAAAATGTATGGGACCTAGCAGCTATTATCTTTGAAAGGACATAACTTTTCCATTCAAAAATACTTTTTAATATTTTTTTCAAAAATGCATATTTTTTCATGATATTTACATTGGTACACTTTGTTTTGGAAAATATCATGTAGTTTGGAACCTAATGGTCGTTAAGCTCCCAACGTTGTTCCCAAATATTGGGAATCTAGTGGTTGCTAGTTTTTAAAGGCCATATCTTTTGTATTTTGAAAATTTTCCAATAATTTTTTTCGAGTGACATATTTTTTTCATGATCTCGATATTGGTGCACTTTATTTCGAAAATACCATGTAGGTTGGAACCTAACAACCACTAACATCCAACCATTGTTCCCAAATGTTGGGAACCTAGCGATTGCTAATTATAACACGCCATAAACTTTTGCATTTAGAAATAATTTCTAGCGATTCTTTTGAAGTATGTATTTTTTATTGATCTTCATATCAGTGCACTTTGTTTTAGAATATACCATGTAGATTGGATTTGAATGGCCATTAAGCTCCCAACATTATTCTCGAATGTTGGGATCCTAGTGGTAATTAGCTTTGACAAGTCATGACTTTTGCATCTAAAAAGAGTTTTCAATGATTATTTGAAGGGCATATTTTTTCGTGATCTTTATATTGGTTCACTTTATTTGGAAAAGACCATGAAGGTTAGAAGCTAGTGACCGTTAGGCTTTCAACAATGTTCCCAAATGTTAGGATCACAGTAGCCCTTAGTTTTAACAGGGCACAAATTTTAATTCACAAAGATTAGTCATTGATTTTTTTGAAAGTGTATATGTTTTCATGATCTTCATATCGATTTAATTTATTTTGAAAATAGCATATAGGTTGAAACATAGTCATTGCTAGGTTCCAAACATTGTTCCCAATTGTTAAGAACTTAGCAATCGCTAGCTTTGACAAACCATTACTTTTGTAATCAGATAGCTTTTTGAAAATATTTTTTTAAGTGTATATTTTTTTAATGATTTTTATATAATATTTATATATTTATTAAATTTTAAATATTAAAAAAAAATCAAATGACTTTTATTCAGAATAAATGATCAATTTATTTCTTAGTTGAGATATAGTTATAGATTTGAGGTTTTTATAGTTTATCATATTAGAAAAATGAGAGATATAGTGGTTCCACATTTTTATAAGAAATATGAAGAATTTTTGAATTATTTTATATATTATATTTTTTTATGAATCGTATTTTATTATTTTAATAGATAGAGAATAGTAATGTAAGAATTTTATAAGAGATGTTGTTACTTTTTGTTAATAAATGGGTGGTTTGAGGAAAAATAAAAATTAAAGAAATAGTGTAATATTTGTTATGGAAAGCTTTTGCCTTTTCTTCAATGGGTGTTACAAATTAAAAATTAAAAAAAAAAATTGAAATGGGAAATTCTTTTAATAAAAAGTTTGAATAAATAGAAAAAAATGGTTGGAAGTTTTTCATATATATATTTTTTTTATAGAAAAATATTTTATTAAATATAAATTTATGAATAAACAATTTTTTTAAAATTTTTTATTGTAAATAAAAACATAATAATTTTAAATATTATTTCTTAAAAAATTGTAGTATATACTTAGAATTTTTATATCATATGAATACTTTTATTACATATAATTTTTAAAAATTTGATTTAAGGTAATATTATTTAGTAGAGTTATGTAAACACATAAAAAATAGTTTTGATATAAAAACTATGAACAAAGATTGGGACACAAGAAGTGGCCCACTCTTTGAAAACTACAATAAATAGAAGATTATACTTCTACAATAACTCAATCACTATAGAACAACCCTTATAAAAATTAACAATACTTAACAACATACATTATCGAAAAAATTAGGAGCCTCACCCGCCTTTAACAAAACCACTTCCCAAATCTTTATGATAATAAATAATAAAATATTCAGTCTAAACATTAATTAAAAATAATATATATAATCTTTCCCATAAATTATTTTCTATAAGAAAGATATTAAATTAAGTAACAAGTAATTAATAAGGAATTTTATTTTTATTGCATTAAAATATTATTAATAAACTTGTAACAACGTTTAAATAATGAAATAACAATAATAAATTTTAACGTAAGCTGTTGATCTTGTTTTGTAATGAAAACGAACAAAAACTTGCAGCTTTTCATCACATCGATTTAATACATTAACTTTTCTTTCAAAAGATTTATACACCGTCATATGATGTTGTGATCATTATGGCATTTATTGGCACACGCTTGTCCACATAAATTTTCAATGATAGCATTTATTTAGTACATCTTTGTCCACATAAATGTTATCAATCTTGTGGGGATTTCGACTTTTAAATAAACAAATTAATTAAAAAAAAAACAATTAAAAATAAAGATTAAGGATTAAATTTGACGGTTGAATGATTGTATTTATATTTTTTAATTACAAATACAATCAATTTTTTTGATGTATCATATTAAATATATTGTAAAATTTTAAAGACACAATAAAAAATTATAGATTATTTTTAATGTTTTTTTCTATTATGATCTATACTAATATTTGCAAGATCAACTGTCAAATTGAATCCCTAATAAAAACAAAATAATTTAAAGCAATGAGTATTCATAATGACCAAGTGAACTTATATGTTGTGTATATACACCCAATATGACCCCGATACATTTATAAATTGTTAAATTGCATATTTTTAAAATGTTGGTGTACTTATTCATTATTGGTTCAAATTAAAAATTAGTGGTGCATTTATCAAATTTTGATGGTACTTAAACTTTTTTCCAGTGCCTTCGAATGTCCCCTTCTATCCCCTACCTATTTCCCTCACCTCAAGGTCTATCTAAGAGTATCATTAATGTTCATTGGTCCACTAAGAACATTAATGATGGTTCTAGGCTTGTTGGTGTAGTCTCTTTTGGGTAATGATGACATATCCTCTCATTCCCTATTTTATTGCTTTTTTGTCTAGATAATGTTAATTTTGACATCAACAGCGTCCTAACTTAAGTTCATTTTTTCAATAAATACACAAGCATTGTAATTCGTTTAAATCTAAGACATATCAAATATAATCATAGAGCATCTATTTATTGTTCACATGAATCTATTGAGCACTTACAAGTATTCTAGAAGAATCAAGAAATCAATTAAAGCATTCACTAAATTAACACACATGTTTATGTTAGACACACATCACATAAAACTAGGGTTCACATGTTATCGAAACTATTCTATTTATGAGGTTTGTTATTTTTTATATTATTATTTCTTAGGACCCTAAAAAATATCAAGATAGTTTTTTAATTCTTTGGTTTACTAGCCAGCACTTAAGCACATGTTTTCCTTAAACTTTTATTGCGTGTTGCTCATTTAGGGAGAAAAAAAAAATAATAAGTGGTAGAGTTGCAACACATAGAAATTGAGTAATGTTATTAGAGATCGGGACTACATGAACACAATTGTCAAATCAATTTGAATCTTCTTTCATTTGCCAAGGGCATCATTAATGTTTTGGACCTTGTTAGAAGTGGGATCAACATTCCCTTGGAGACTTCTCCATTTTTCATCAATTTTTTAAGTCCGGTCTCTATCACTTATGGGTGCACATTTTTGCCATCATGATCTAACAAACACCACTAGATCTCTAAATGAAATAGATATGTCTCTAAACCTTAAATGATTATTCTTCTCTAGTTTTGAAATTAATTAATTAAGTTTATATTAATATTTTTCACATGTTATTTATCATACTTAAAATTGATTAAGTATTTGTGTCACAATTTAATTGTTATCTATTTACACATTAAGACAAGTATATATTTATCTAATTTTCTTAGGGTTAATTCCATTGCATATGCTTAGATTTAATAACCACTCTTTCCTTGTGCTTGATTCCAAACCTTAGTTATTTTTTTAACCCTATGGTACTTATGGGTGTATGTTCCATGTTTAATTTTAAATTATAACAACATAAATGATCTAAGTTTCTTGGATTCAATTGAAAATATATTCATTATATTCATTTGGTTAATTTTAGATCAATCTTGAGGGCGAAAGCATGGAACTATATCATACTTTAGGTTGACATGAAAAGTATGACACAGTAAAAATAGATAACAAATTTTAATTTAAAAAAAAAAAAAAAAAAACCTTGTGCAAGGTAACGTGTCATTCTTAAGCTTAAAAAATACTATAAATCTATGCTTAAATATGTTGTGTCATTTTTTACTCAACAACTTAAAGTGTGTTACAGTTTTATATTATCACTCTTGAAAAAGAAAATGTAATATAAAAATGCACTATAATGTTGATCAAAATGTAATATTTTTTGCTACAAAAGATTATTCAATTAACAATAATGTTATTAATAGATTTCAAATAAATTAATGTATATAAATTTGAAGAAGATTATGATTATGAGATTGAATTATAAGAACAAAATAGGGTTAAAAACATTGAAAATGTTTAAAAATATGTCATAAACAACCTTGGGAAATATATAGACTTAAAAATTGATTCCAATGTTGTTTTTATTGTTCCAAATACTTTTAAAAATTATATTTCTTCTCATCTTCTTCTTATTTTTTAAAATGTTATTATCTCTCAAAATCTTTTAATTTTTTAGCATGTTTCTATTCCTTACCGTGTTCCTTCTATTTATCAACTATTTTTTTTAAAACATTTTTGCAATTATTTTGCATGTTATTAATTTTTATATTTTATAAAAAATATATGTTCCAATTTATTTCAATTCTCCTTCGATTCCAAATCTTTAAATGACTACTATAATACATATATTACATAGCTTATAACATAAAATCAAAATTATTTCTTAAGTTTCTCAAAAGCTAAATAGTATCTATGTAACTTCCAATGACATTATCTTAAACATTTTAACTTATGAAGGTTTTACATATTCCTTTCAAATAATCTTTTGGTTCCAAAATTTTAATTAATCAAATATTTATAATCCATTTACTCATGTTACTATTTGTAAATTTAAAAATACAAATATAAATATTTAATTTATAAAATAAATAAAATAAACCATTTATAAGGATGTTAATAAATAATGTTTATTTCAAGAAAACTATCCTATAAAATAACTCCACTTAGATTTTTAGCTACTTATGATATGGAATTCAATGTCATAATAAATTGATATTTAAAGAACACATTCATTGCCACCATTCTGTTTATGCCTTTATAAATTTAAATTATAAATACCAATGTTGGGAGCTTAGTGACTACTAAATCTCAACAATGTACACATTTTAATGTGACATTTGCATTTAAAAATGGATAACAAAAAATCAATGTTAGGAATATAGCAGATGATAGGTTCAAAAAAATGTATATTTAATTTCATTCTCATAATTATTTTTATTTCGACTTAAGTAAACTTTCCATTTATCTAAAAATGATTCAATATTAAAATAGATGGATATCCAAAGACACTAATGACCCATAACTTCAACATGGCATAATTTTTACATTCAAAAAAAAAATTTAGTGTTGTTTTTTAAATGCGACATTTTTCCATGATCTTCACATTGATGAACTATGTTTTATAAAACAACATGCAAGTTTTAACTTATTAGTTACTAGGCTCCCAACATTGTTCCCAAATGTGGGAACTTAGTGGCAACTAGCTTCGATAGGCCAACTTTTTCATTAAAAAAATATTTTCAATGGAATTTTTGAAAGTACAATATTTTTTCTTGATTTTCACATTGGTGCACCTTTTTTGGAAAATAGGATGTAGGTTAGAACATAACGACCACTAGACTCCCAACATTATTCCCAATATTGAGAAGCTAGCAGCCACTAGCTTTGGCAAGGCATAACTTTTTTATTCAAAAAGACTTTTTAGTGATTTTTTTGAAATGGTGTCTTCTTTTTATCTTCACTTCAATGCACTTTGTTTTGAAAAATATCATCATGTAGGTTTGAGCCTATTAGATTATAAGATCCAAACATTGCTCCCAAATATCATGAATCTACTTGCCGCTAGCTTTGACAAGCCATGACTTTTGCATTTGAAAATGTTTTTCAATTATATTTTTGAAAGGACATATTTTTTCATGATCTTCACATCAATGTACTTTATTTTAGAAAATACCATGCAGGTTAGAACGTAGCAACCATTGGGCTCCAACTATTGTTTTCAAATGTTGGAAACCTAGCGATCGCTACTTTGATAGGCCATAAATTTTATATGCATATATATAGATAGATAGATAGTGCATATTTTTTCTTGATTTTCATATCAGTGCATTTTTTTTTTGGAAAACACCATGTAAATTAGATTTTATTGGCTACTAGGCTCCCGACATTATTCACAAATATTGGGAACCGAGTGGTCGTTGGTTTCGACATGTCATAACTTTTACATTTGGAAATATTTTTTAGTGTTTTTTTTTTTGAAAGGGCATATTTTTTTGAGATCTTCACATCAATACAATTTGTTTAGAAAGACCATGTAGGTTGGAACCTAATGTCTGATAGGCTTCCATCATTATTCTCAAACGTTGGAATCCTAGCGGAAACTAGTTTTGACATGTCATAAATTTTGCATTCAAAAAAGTTTTTCAGTGATTTTTTTGAAAGTGTGTATTTTTTCATGATCTTCACATTATTATTTTTTTTTTAATAAAATACCATGTAGGTTCAAATATAGTGGCTACTAGGTTCCCAACATTGTTACCAATTTTTGGGAACCTTGCAACCGCTAGCTTTGACAAATCATAATGTTTTCATTCAAAGAGTTTTTTTAATGATTTATTTTGAAGTGCGTATTTTTTTATGATATGTACATGATACACTTTATTTTTTTAAGATACCATGTAGATTGGAACCTAGTGGCTGATAGGCTCCCAACATTGTTCCTAAATTTTGGGAACCTAGTGGTTGTTAATTTCGATATGTCATAACTTTTGCAATTGAAAATATTTTTCAATATATTTTTTAAGTATGTAATTTTTTTTGTGACCTTCACATTGGTGAACTTTTTTTTTTGTAAAATACAATGTAGGTTGGAACCTAGTAGTCGTTATGCTCCCAACAATGCTCCAAAATGTTTGGGACATATCAACTATTATCTTCCAAAGGGCATAACTTTCGCATTAAAAAATATTTTTTAGTATTTTTTTCAAAAATGTATATTTTTCCTAATATTCACATTGGCGCACTTTTTTTTTGGAAAATATCATGTAGTGTGGAACCTAATGGCCATTAGAATCCCAACATTGTTCCCAAATGTTGGGAATCTAGCGTTTGCTAGCTTTTAAATGCCATATCTTTTGCATTTAGCAAAAATTTTAGTAATATTTTTTAAAGGACATAATTTTTTATGATCTCTACATTGGTGCACTTTATTTCAAAAACACCATGTAGGTTGGAACCTAACAACCACGAAGATCCCACCATTGTTCTCAAATGTTGGGAACCTAGCCGCTGCTAATTCTATCACACCATAAACTTTTGCATTTAGAAATATTTTCTAGTGATTCTTTTAAAGTATGTATTTTTTCTCGATATTCATATAAGTGCACTTTGTTTTGGGATATATCATGTAGATTGGATCCTAATGGCCATTAAGCTCCCAATTCTCAAATGTTGGGATCCTAGTGGTCACTAGCTTTGATAGGTCATAACTTTTGCATTCGAAAAGAGTTTTCAATAATTATTTGAAATGGCATATTTTTTCGTGATCTTTACATTGGTTCACTTTATTTGTCAAAGACCATGAAGGTTAGAAGCTAGTGACTGCTAGGCTTTCAACAATGTTCCCAAATGTTGGGATCACAGTAGCCCTTAGTTTCAACAGGGCATACATTTTAATTCAGAAAGATTAGTCATTGATTGTTTTTTAAAGTGTATATGTTTTCATGATCTTCATATCAATTTAATTTGTTTTGAAAAATAACATATAGGTTGAAACATAGTCACTGCTAGGTTCCCAACATTGTACCCAATTGTTAAGAACCTAGTGGCCGCTAGCTTTGACAGACCATTAATTTTACATTCAGAAAGCTTTTTTAATATGTTTTTTAAGTGCATTTTTTTGTGATCTTTATATTGGTGCACTTTGTTTTGTAAAATGCCATGTAGATTGGAACCTAGTGGCCACTAGGTTCCCAACATTTTCTTAAATGTTAAGAACATAGTGGCTTCTAGCTTTTACATGCCATAACTATTGCATTCAAAAATATTTTTCAAATATTTTTTTTAAATACATTTTTTTTTAATCTTTGCATTGGTGCACTTAGTTTTAGAAAATATAATATAAGTTGGAACCTAGTGACTGTTAGACTCCTAATATCATTCCAAAATGTTGAGAACTTAGCAATTATATTAAAAAAAACCGTAACTTTTACATTCAAAAATGATTTTCAGTGTTTTTTTTTGAAAAAAAAAATATTTTTTTGTAATCTTCACATTGGTGCACTTTGTGTTGGAAAATATTATGTAGGTTGTGTTGGAGGTCTAGATTGCACCCTAGCTGGGCAAGGGATTGTTCAGGTACTCTGCTCAAATATAGCTCAACATGGGACTGACCCTAGGCTATGGGTATTTTATAATGGAGTCAGAGCTCTAGAATTTTTAACGAGGCTAGTTTCTTAGATGCATCATTTTAACTCATTTCCACTACTAAAACCTACTAATGACTAGGGAAAAGGGAAAGAGAGACAACTTGAAAGGGAAATCTAAGCTAACAATGGTGATGCACCTAAAAGATGGTTGATCCACTCCATTTGAACTCCTATTAAACACTAATGAGACAAGCAAAAGACTAGATCTAGGACTCCAAGTATATGTCATGCATTAGTGTTTCATGCAAAGGTTGACCAAATGATCAAAAGTCTAGGGAAGTGATGGAGAGGTCTAATGCAAGACACTAACCAGTCAATGTATCAACATGCGAGCCTCAATCAAAATATTTTTGAACACTAAACATGGCCTGCATAACAAGATCAACTAGTAACTAGGTGAGATCAGGACTTGACAAGGGACGAGATTTCTACCACGTATGTAAATCAAATTGACATGTACACAATATAATAGAACAATGGAAATTGAAAACAATCTTGTATTCATCTCAAGAGGTTACAAGCTCAATCTTGGCAGAGTCTAGTCATACCCAAGAGAGGGATGCAAAGGGATCATTTTTTGGGCTCTAAAGCCTCTATATATAGTAGAAATGGAGAAAGAAACATATGGGAACATGCGTAGGAGAGTGGAAAAAGAGTCATCATGATCAAGAAGTGAGGTGGAAATTCATTGACTCTTTTCCTTTACACATGCCTTTCTCCAATCAGGATTAATCCTTATCAACAAGCTAACCTCCTTTTGTTTCAATAGTCCTCGAGCTCCTTTCATTGGCTGAGAGATCCCACTAGAAGACAAGGGTTTGTTACGCATGGTGACAGAGTTTTTTTGAATGGAATCATTGGCCTTAACTATTCCTCCAACTACTAGTTCACCACCTTGGGACCCGAAGCCCACTTGACTTACTCATGAGGATCAAATCCTTTAATCCTAAAACTGACAGTGCCATGCCATGAATGGTGATTAGTACTTGCTTGGTCAAGGATGGAGTCACGTTGATAGATGAGACCCTTTGCATTAATCACATACCTGCTTTATTTCCATATCTCGATCATAGGTTCATTCTATAGATGGAAAACCAATCCAATATTATTGGTTTTCCTATAGTATTTACGTCGATGGGGACCTATAGACCACATAGATTCATTCTGGACTCCCATTAGGTCTAAAAAAGACCCATTCTATCTTTGCAGGAACCAAGAGCTCATTGTATACATAGGTCCACCTTTTAAAGATGGTGAATACAGTTATAGAATGAACCCTGTATGATATAAAATTTGAACCAAAGGTCTATATTTAGCTTCAATGGTGCCCCCTTATTGTTGATCACTTTGACCATATCACTGTGGCCCTTTAAGTTCATTCGAATGAGATTTAATGGTCGTGGGATGACCCCTGCAAGACCTTGTTTGCTTTGGTCAAAAAATTTCCCTTTGGTTCGACTTTATTCATCGAATATTGTTCGAGCCAATCAAATTACTCCAACTTGTCTTTATTCCCATTGGTCCCATAGATCATTATTGTCAAATTTTAAATTTTTGACCTCCTATGCACCATAGATCTTTTGGGTATGAACGAATACTAGTCTTTGATCTAGATCCGTTGACATTGGGAATTTAACTTGCACCATTGGATCATAATATATGAATCAACGCGAGCCTTTGATTTACCTAGGCCCACTTTCCTGCCAGTTCCTACACACCATTGGATCATTGGTATGACTGAACATTGATTATCGATCTACTTGGACCCATATTCTTTGTTAGTGAACATGCACTTTTGGATCTATTGCCAATGGATACACACCGTAGGATCTTGTCCAACTTGTAGCTTTTTAAAGGCTTTTAACCTAGGGACCTTTTGACTTGTTTGACCCTAGCACAAATCATTAGATCTATGTGTCTGTATGTGAGCTCATGTGTATCGTTAGATCTTAATCAAATTGGAACTCGTTAAGGATTTTCAAATCCAAATGGATACTTTATGAAGCTTAAACTTGATGCTTGTGTGAATGTCTTGCTCTGCAGATTCAACTTTGAACACTTAGAACTTGAGCTAAAAAGCTTACGTGATCATGAATTTGCAGAGCATGATCCTGTCATGAAGAAATCCATGGCATTGTAAGATTTTGGCTCATGAATATTTCTTGGGTGCATTTGTAAAATACATAAGTGAACTGGTCCATTCAAATCTGGGTTATGTCCTAGTGACAGTTTGGTTCATGAGACTTGCCCAAGTTATTTTTTCTCAACTCTTTGGGATTCTGATGAATTTCTAATCCTTGTGCAACCTTTTTCATGCTTCTGAATGTTTGAAACATATGCGAACCTATTGGATCCTCCATTTGTAATCTTAATCCCTTTTCTAAGCCTTTGGTCCACTCATTTCATTAAGAACTTTGCTCATCCTCTCTGTCTAGGTAAAAGCCTGATATGTGGGCCAAAATGGCCAACATTTTTGGTGACTCATAGGAAAACATGCTTGTTATGCTTGAGAACCCAGACCATATTACCTTGTCTAGTCCATTGGACATGGAGTCTCCTCTTTGGTTCAACATATTGACCTAGATCTAAAATTGGCTGCCAATATTTGGACAACCCTTCTGAAACAAACAAAGGACCAAAATAGGAACAAAACAAAACAAATTACCCAAAGTACTTATTGAAGGGAAACTAACCTAGAATAAAATAGGGACAACAAACAAATGTGCTAAAAACTTCACTTGGAGGAAATTAACAAGAATTACCCTAATATGTACAGCTTAAAACTATATTTACCTTTTCTCCTAGATCAAAATGAAAGTTTGACAACCTCTCTGCATCATGGGATGAGGGATTGAACCTACAGGCCACTAAGTTGCTAAGATTGTTCCCATGTAATTACCAAACTATGGGCCACTAACTTTGACAAAAAAATTCTTTCCATGATGTGACATAGAACATCATAAAAAGACCATCAATTTTCAAAACACACCAAACATCTACTTATCAAAAATTCATTAGAGAAAATTGTTGAATAGGAGATGTATATCTATTTTGAAAAAAAAGGGATCACTATAGTGACATAATTTCTTTTACATGGATTTGAATGTAAATCATCTCTAAGGTCACCATTTTTGGGTTTTGATCTAGGATTTTTGTAGATTTGGAATCCTTTCCTTATAGATTAAGAACTAGAAAATATTAATGCTCAAGTTAGATCCCTTACACAATGCTCAATTTGAAATTTTTATTTAATATTTGAGTATGTTCAATATGAAAAAAATTGTGTTCGATCTACTAAAACTGTAGTGATACATGATCAGGGCGTGCTTGAAACCTTCTTGAAACCCTAGTGATATTGTTCTTTCCAAATTTGTTACATTATAAACAACCCTTATATCATTCTTGTATTTCATTTCTAACATTTTAAATTTTCTTATATGTTATTATTATAATCAAACATTAATAGGGAGCATATCTAATGTATTTAAATAAAGTGAGTATGACTACTTATTCTAAAAAGGCACATGTCACTGAGGATATAATGTATTCAGGTAGGATTCAATTACATTGTAGATCATGGGAAGAGGCTTGCTTATTGTCAGTATAAGCATAGTGTTGGATGGGAAAGTTAGATTTCTAGATTCTCTAGGAAGAGAAGGAAATGTTCAAGCATACAATATTTTGATGTTTATATTAGAAGGCTCTCTCATACAATGACATGCTACCAAAATTTCCCACCTTAGAGGTTCTCCTATGGTTGCCAAATTAAAAAGAAGTGTTGAAAAGAGGTTCAAGTAACTATGTAGAATGCAATAGAAAAATGACCTTACAAGTCTGGCAAGGTGATAAGAAGACCTTACAACTCTCGAAAATGTGTAATCAATGATATTTACCAACTACAATTAGCATTATTGTACTTATATTAAGATATGGATGAAAAACTCAAAAATCATAATGAAATTATTAATGGAATCCGATATTGACACATTTTAACTCTTATTGTTCCAAAGCTAATGATATTGGAATTCTATATTTTGTAGAATAAGTCCAAATTTATTGAAATGCAGGTTTATTCCAACGAGCCTTTTGATCATCAATAGTGGTCCATCCATATTTTCCACTTGGTTGCACACACTCAACTAGTGGTTTTGAAACTAGCTTAGCCCATTAAGGGCATCAAAGCGACAATCCTTTATTTTATGTTTAGAGGATTGTCAACATAAACATGCGTTGGGTAAGTTGATATACAACACTCATTTGATATGATAAATATCCACTATCTGAATGTCAATGGTTTTATTAAGGTCTTGTGTGACATCAACATCAAAATAGGCATGTCTTTTAAGACGAGCAAAAAAGAATGTATCAAGTTCAAGACAAACAAGCCAACCTCCAAAAAATTGAGAAAATACCTTAAAAATAGAGGAAGATTGTGAAACTCAATTCAAACCGATACTTTAAAACCAAATCACTTTGAATCTACAAAATCACAAGTCCAAAAGAAAAACAAGTAAAAAATTCTTAGCATAACAAGAACTATGTTAAAAATAGTATCAATGTATTGAAATCAACAAAATAAAATTAAAAAACTTATAATATTTTAGATAGTGTCTAATTTAATTTTGTGTGGGGACTAATATAAAATGCACCCAACATTTAATTATATTAAAAAAAAATCTTTTTGAAAAATATTCTATCAAATAAATCACTCTAGCAGATAACAAGTATTATCAAAGTCAAGAATTAGAAAAACATCAAAATAAAATAAATAAAAAATAAAAAATAAAATAAAATAAAAAATAAAAATAAATCAATAAAAATGTAAAATCATTATGTCGTGAAATAATTTAACAACAAACTCATGATATTTCTTAAGCTTACACTGCCATCTCCAACAAATTTCGTACCAACAAAACTTTCACGACTGAACTTTCATAGTATAAGACCATAAAATAAGCAAGGGATTGCTCAAAGGCAAAGGAAAAACAAAAACCATAAACATATAAGAACTAAATAAATCTGATAATTTGGAAAAACGAAGCACAGTTTTTAAACGATTTAATGAAAAAACAGACGGGAGGGAAATGCTGGCAATTAGCAGTAAATACACAAAGCCGATGCATTCAACGTTGACGGCTGTATTGTTCGGCTTTGCGGCATTTATGGAGAGTTATTGATGTATTGAAAAAAATAATTGCAGATTCACACTTAAAAGCTGTGTAAGACAAAAAGACAAAAACGTAGTGTTTTTAATTTTTTCTCTGTTGTCTCTGTTAGATGTTACAATCCCACGAGCTACGTTCCTGTACCTCACCTCTTCTCCATAAACGTCGTTGAAAGTGACTAAGAAATATTTTATGAATACATACGAAAACAGGTAATGGTAATGTAAGGCTTATGGGATTAATTCTCCATAATCATTGTAGTGGCGGTTGAGTTACAGAGTAAATATTGTCAAACGCTTGTTGAAAACCCAGTTTTATCAGAAGCAAAGGAATCACACCCGCTTCTTAAAATAGAAACCCACAAAGCCTCATTTATCCACCCAAAAAGAAAAAAACAGTGCCTAAACAAAATGAAAACTAAATTGAAAATGGAAACAAAGGATCATATAATTAGTTGTAGATTTGATTATAAGTTTTGGGGAAAATTATTTTAAGAACCAATCCAGATCCGAAACGTCTAGATAAAAATTTGATACATAATACTTTTAGATATTTTATTATCTAATCTTTATAGCATTAAATCTATAATTTTTCCTACGAAATACTGAAGCCAACAGTAAAAACTGAACTGAAAGTTTGATGATAAATAAATCATACGTACCATTCATGGTAAACCCTGGTCGATGTGCCGCTGCCAACGAAACAAAACCTCTTGAAATTATAACCCCTTATCAGCTAGGTCTCACTATGTTTGTATCGCACCATCCAAATCTTACGGCACTTCCACCATTATGATGCCAATTTAATTATTGTTTTACAGGTAATGGCTTAACAGATCTGAACCTTTTGATCTCCACAAAGTCTGGATTTCAAATACAATAATTTTATTGTCTTTTTGACGTGCAGAATTTTCGCCATTAATGGGGCGAGGGCTCCGCATGGAAGAAAAGTTTATTCAGTTTATGTTGTCTTTTAATTTGTAGGAAGATAAAGATAATCAAAATGACAGAGATTAGCCAACTATTAATAATAACACGAGTTGAAATGACAATTTTATAATCTTCCCCACCACCAATTTCATTGATTACTTTAAGCACTTAAATGATATACTTTGGTATCTTAATCCTTCTGTCTTATTTTATTTTGAAATTTGTACAAACTTTATCTTTATTTATTTTTTTAACTTTCTCGATCATGGAGTTCTTAGAATAGCAGAACAATAATTGAGGGCCACGTGATATACATTTTAAAATACTTTAGAAGAAAATGTAACATATTTATTGATGTCAACGAACGTGAAACCTACGGTATAAAAGTGCATGTTAACATTGACCACTTGCCCACACTGACACATCGAAAAAGTTTTTATTTAATTTTTAGCTTTATTTTTATGTAAACCGTCCATTTAGGATTTTGACCATAGAAGTGAATTGAAAAATTATTAATTGTCGATATGTTAGATTTTACTTTCAAATTTTAGTGTTCGTACACTCCTCCTCCAAAAAAAATCTACCAATATTTCTACGTTGATTTTTTCTATTGTTAATAATAATAGATTAAAATTTATTATTAGTAGCTATTGTTATGGTGCAAGTTACTTGGAAGAAAAGTATATTTAATTTTGTGATTTTTTTTGGTAAGTGTTTTCTTTTTATTTATAAAGTATATTTATTTTGTAAATGTATAATATGGACATCTTTTATTATTTAAGAATTAAGTTTACTAATTTTTTTTGCTATTTAGATTGATCGATAATCGATTACTTTTTCTCTCAATCAATGATTCTATCACAACATTCATATTGTTTCATGAATGATGTCCCTTTATGGACCTATGTGGCATGCACTTTGCAAAAGCTTCAGTACTCACTTCAATCGCAGTAAAAGCAACAAGATAGATTTTAGAACCTCAATTTATTGCCCCTACATCAACGGAATCGCATTGTTGATTTGATTTGCACATCATACGTGGAGTCCTTCCATAATCAAACACAAAATAGTAAATAAAAGATGCCACCACCTTGCAAACTACAAACCCCTTTGTAATGGGTGTAGCTCACCTAAATACAACAACTACCCTAAAGTCGAGGCATGTGTATGATGTGTATAATATCACCTAAAATACCTTATCATTGTCTCTCATCATTGACGCCCAAATCATTTTTAAATCTTACACCACTTGCAATTTCTGTATGGCATTGCCCTTTATTCCATGGGTATGATTATGGTGTTAATATATTTTCGACGTAGAAAATATAGACTTTCAAACCTCAATGTCTTGTCTCCACATCAATGACATTACAATGCTAATTTGAATCACATATCAGACATGGAATTTTCTTGAAATCAAATCATCCTCATGTCTTCCTCATCGACCCTTGACAATAACAAATGTCCAATCAAAGAATCCACCAACCTGCAAGCTACGAAACCCTTTGTAATAGGTGCAAGTCATGTAAATCTAACAACTACCCTAAATTCAGATATGGTGTATGATATTATTAGAGTATATTCCCCTTGTAACTATATGATGTGGACACCCCCTAATGCATGAGAATTAAACCTACCAACCCTACTTCTGACCTAGGATCGATTGCTAATCAACCACCTTTTCTCTCAATCTGTATTCCTCCACCACAACATTTACATTGTATCACCAACACTACTCCCTTATACACACATGTGGCATGCACTTTGAAAACACTTTGGTAATCACTTCAACCTCAATGAAACTAATAAGATAGACTCCATAACTTCAATGTATTGCTCGCACATCAACATCATTGCATTGTTGCTTTTATTCACACATTAGACATGGATTCCTTTTGTAATCAAATACTAAATAATCAATAAAATATTCCACCACCCTACAAGCTACAAACCCCTTTGCAATGGATGTAGGTCATGTAAATCCAATAATTACCCTAAAGTCGAGGCATGTTTATGATATGGGCCATATGGTATACAATATAACTTGAAATACCCTATCATTATTCTTTATCATCACTGACATGTAATTTATGGAGGTGTCAATATATTGGTAGCATAGATGAACATAAGTTACAATCTAATCTTTGGTGAGATGGGGTTCATGGTGATGGGTTTCGAGTTACCCACAACACTTAAAACAAAATTTGTTTGGATGTAGATTGATCTGTAAGTGCTTATCAGTGCAAATGTTGTCAAAAGTATATGCTCTAGAATGTGATTGAAGTTTCGTGGATGAATTGTAAATGTGTCAAGAAAGTGGTGGAATGTGTATATATATAACACTAATATATTTGAAGATTGGGGAGGAACCTCCAAGATTTGAAAGAGGACTCTATTTGTATGAAAACAAAGTCTACTAAGAAGGAGAAGCACATAGCTATTTACCAGCTATCACATTTTAAATATATAATAATAAGTATACACACAACTATTTACCATATATCACTGACTATCCACATCACTATTTACCAGTTGTCAATGATTATCCACATCTCTATTTACTAGCTATTAGTTCAACATCAAATTGCTTCTAGTTGGTAAAGAAAACCTCTGTTCAAAATTGGATTTTTGTCTTCAATACCATATATGATTCTCATCTAGAATGATCTTAAGGAGTTACATGCTTGCAGGTACATTTGTATCATCATTCAAGTCTAGATTGTTGATTTACATATCTAGAAGCTCTATTATAGTGTGGTGAAGGATGAAAGAGATATCAGTAAACTTAGATGGTAGGGCATTGATGCAGAAGGTAAAACACTTTTCTCATGCTTTGTCTTTATTCTTGATTCAATATCCACTTCCTTGGCAATAGCTCATTGGTTATTTCTTCATACAATGGTTCTGATGTTCAATTGATTAATTTGTGGTTATTGACACCTTAAACGTGCTTATTAAAATCCTTAAGTACCCTTCATTTAATGTGCATACCTTCCAAAAACACCAACTCACTCCTTTCATAACTTTGTTCACCTTGGTCGACAGGCTACTAGCCTTTTTTTTTTGAATTTCACTTTGTATGGAAATGTATGGAAGTCTATGGGAAAACTGACACCTGATCTAGGTACCCTTTATTCATCTTATACTTTTTATGAATTTTCATGACCTAAATCTATCTTTAGACCACTCTTTAAACTGAAAATAGGTCATTGTTAAGGTCTTTAGGTCTATTAGGACCTTGTTTTGAAAACAGACCCTCCAAGTTGTATATAGGAGTACAAACACACTTCCAAAATGCTAGAATCCTTTACAATACCAGTATGCTAATTTTTTCACAAAATTTCATGATTTTATATTAGTGGAAGTTCTCACAATCCACATTTCAAGGTAGAAACCCTAGCACAAGGTTAGCAGGGGATTGTAAAGCTCAAAAGCATGCAATTTGAGATTTTGTGAACTAGAAATGGTTTCTTAGGTCTATGAAGGTTCCTTTAATTTTGTTCTACCACTACTTACCCTTCTCAATCGATAAATATTCAAAATTAAGCCACTGTTCCATCTTTTCACGTTGATCTTGATCTCACTGTATGCTTAAACAATGTTTACAGGGTCTACAAGTGAAGATTTTGATGTTCTTTGTTTCCCAAACAGTTTTTAAGGTTTATGAAGATTGGTTATGATTTTTAATGACCTATTATATCTTTATCAAATGTTTTTTTCCATACTTAGTCCTCTATTCAAGATATTTTATGATATTTTCAATCTCTTTGTGAACACAATCACAATCTACAAGTGTTTATGGAGACTGTCTTAAAGATTTAGACCTCAAAGAGGTTTGTCAACTCTGAGGAATAATGATAAGGGTATAAGATAGCTCCACATGCCTTGTGGAAAGAATATCCATTCTATAAGAAACCTCTGCTACACCACCTCACAACATTATGCATTGATAGTCTATGCTAGTATATACTCAACAAGGATATATTGTCAATTTTGCAAAGTAAAATGAAAACAAACACATTAATTGAACTATCACATCTAATGATCATGAAAAGGACTCACCAAATTTAGATTAAGCAGAAAAAAATGCATTATTGCATCATCTTTCATTGAGCATTCATAGCACATTCAACTATCCATTGCACTTATGCAGGAAAATTACCAAGTCTGAGATGCTTCCTTGCTTTCAAATGAGAAAATTGTCTATTTCATTTTCTTTGGGGTTATTCAACATACACCCTTTGAATCTAACTCCTATATATTCTCTCTCTAACTACCAAAACACCTACAAACTCTTTTATTACCACACACCTATCCTAACTACCTTCATAACTTCCTCATGTACGTTGAGGAAGTGCAACTACCTAACTTCTAACTTAACTACCAAGACTAATTAAGTGATTCATGTATGTATTATAATAATTTGAACCCTTTCTATAACTTAACTAACCCAATTACAACATTAAAAACTTCTACAAGCATGACCACATCCCAAAACCTTATCAAAATATTCAAATTTTCAAATAGAGCAAATTGGTGGGAAAATGGCACTATAACTCTAATTAAAATTTGTCAACAATTTATCACCTAATATGGACTTCTACAAACCTCCTAGGACCACAAAAACTCCCTAATGACTCAAAACATGAAAATTAAACCAATATATACAAAGGTAGTGATGCTCCTACATCAAGCATCAAGCATTTGATGGTCAAGTTGGACATCTCTATAATAGGGGTCATGATCCATTTTTAATGTAGGGATTGCATGGCATGTGAAGCATATAATTGATTATTATTTTATCGATAATGCATCAATGACAACTATGGTCACCATCATAATTTCTTATTTGGATACAACTCCTTACAAATGAAGCATGGATGTATTAAGGACAAACCATCTATCCTCACACAAAATATTTTATGAGGTTAATTAATAACATCATCAATAATTTTGGCTTCGATATTTATTGTTCATTCATGGTGATTACATCACCGGCATGCATTTATTTGATCCTTGTACATTGTATGGCTCAAATGAGATCTTTTATTTGATTTGTCACTCCCCAAGAATGTCTGTAATGATCATAATAGAAATTATAATTAATAAATTCTTGTAAATGTTATGTATAGTCTAATTTATTTCTAAGGTGGTAGTTATACATAAAATTGATTTACAATAGGATAATTTACTATCCTTTAAGTAACCTAAGTATAATACTGGCACACAATGCCCATAAAAAATAGAACATAAGTTCCTTGAGTACACAAAGAGGTATAAGTATGATAAGGAGAGTGTATCAAAATTTGGGGCTTACAACTGACCCACATTAAGACCTACATAACATAGGCCTAGGTACCCCAACCATTGATGTCATGGTGCTCTCAGCATCTAAGCTAACATTAATCTAGCTGCCCAATGCATTACTAACTGGATAAGTAACCAAAGGCCTCATTTATGAAAAATATTGAGGTGGTATTTGTAGACACCCCATTCTAGCCAAAATTGGATTCTAATCGGACTTCAGATTGATTTCTACCAAATAGTGAAAATTAAGCCTAAAAATCACTAAACATCCCAATTTCATTTACACATCAGACATTAGTGCTGATATTAATGTCAAGGCATCCCTATTTGGGGTTTTAGCATGTACATAATAGTAACCTCTCATGGATTCATCTCCAATCACCTTGCACCCTAACAAATGGCAATTTGGCCTTTAGACCCATTAAGTGGGGCACTTGAGTAATTCCTAAAGTACTAAAATGCTGAGCATAATGAATTAACTAATTAAACTAGATTAAATACTTAAGTGAATTTTACATGTGTAATTAGTGAAAAAAATTTACAAAATAATTTTTTTAATAAATGTGAGGTCATGATGACATCATTATCCTCAAAGTCAAATAATTCAAAATATCTCCCTAAATGCTTTAAATTTAGAAATGGAGAGCCATGCTTAATAAATGGGATCTCCATCCCAAATATTAATTACATGTCCCCTCCTTAACTCAACTAGGGTTAGTTCAAACTCAACCATGGTTAATTGTAACCTAACTACAATTAGGTTAAAGTTAACTTTGGAGGCTATAAATTCAAGGCCTCACCCATTGATATTTAAGCTCTCTTGGTGTAAAATTATCATGCAAAAATAGATGCAAACATTTTATTATTGTAGTGTTACCATGTCCATTTCATAAACCAAGCCAAGCCAAAGCCAACAAACATTACCAAGGTGCCAAGGAGAAGTGGAGTAATGGAGTTTCACTGACAAAGATTTCTTGAGTACACAACTGAGCACATCATTCCATGGCCAATTCATAACACTTGTTCTCATGGAAGGTAAGATCTCTTGTTTTACCTTCATTTTGTTAGTTGATTATGAAGTTCTCTAGATCCTTGATTGTCAAGGCTAGAGGTGCTAGTTTTTAGTATGTTTATTTTGATTTGATTTCCTGGTTAACACTATACTAATCTCCCCTCTATGTTAAATTCCTTGTTCACAGTGTCTATTGTCTTGTAGCAATACAACTTTCAGGACAACATGGAATTATCGCATGAGGATGATTGAGTTGTCATCCTTGTGTTAGTGAATGATATCCCACATGAAACCTCTGGTGATGGATTTTTCATACTCATTGATGATCTTGTTGTGATGATTGTGCAACATGCCAATGCTCTTATTGGGGTGAATAATCTCCTCCTTGTAACTTAGGAACTCAAGGAAACCTTTCCTCTAAAACATACATCACATGTTGTAGGGATTGAATGATTTAAATGTTGATCTCAATTTGCTACCCAAATGGAGGGCCCTGATGCAACCCATTAATAGAATTACATGTACCTTCCTCTTGTGATATATTTCACACTACAAAAGAAAATGAGTTAGTGAAGTGGTGAAACAATAAATTATAGCCTATTATCATATTACCAAAAATAAATATAACCCAATATCATATTATCAATATTAAATACCATATATTATCATATCACCAACATTGCATATAAAATAATCTATTGTTAAATATAATTTATTCTTATTTATAATATATAAAATTGAAAATGCTTTGTGTCAAAAAGAAAGAAATGAATGACACAAAGAGTTTTTGACACTTAAAATTTATGTTTAGTTTTAAATAATTGTAATATTTAATGAAGGTACATTAGATAAAGTAATGTAATGATTAACATGATTACAATAATAATAAGTAATCTTGAGAAATATATATATATATATATATATATATATATATAATGATTGAAATATTACCAACACTGCATATAAAATAATTTATTGTTAAATATAATTTATTCTTATTTATAATATATAAAATTGAAAATGCTTTGTGTCAAAAAGAAAGAAATGAATGACAAAAAGAGTTTTTTACACTTAAAATTTATGTTTAGTTTTAAATAATTGTAATATTTAATGAAGGTACATTAGATAAAGTAATGTAATGATTAACATGATTACAATAATAATAAGTAATCTTGAGAAAATATATATATATATATATATATATATATATATATATATATATATATATATAATGATTGAAATATTACCAACATTGCATATAAAATAATTTATTGTTAAATATAATTTATTCTTATTTATAATATATAAAATTGAAAATGCTTTGTGTCAAAAAGAAAGAAATGAATGACACAAAGAGTTTTTGACACTTAAAATTTATGTTTAGTTTTAAATAATTGTAATATTTAATGAAGGTACATTAGATAAAGTAATGTAATGATTAACATGATTACAATAATAATAAGTAATCTTGAGATATATATATATATATATATATATATATATATATATATAATGATTGATGTGTTACATTGATTAATAGAATTAGGTGGGCTTGCATACAACCACATTTATACACAATTGATATACATAATATAAGCAATGCATGCAATATTTCCTTATCCTAAAGATCTCCTCATATGTACCACTCAATCTTTCTATGCACTACTCAGGGCAAGCAAATGAGGCAAGGGCATGGAAGTAAATGATGTGGATAAGGAAGGAGACATCGTTCAAAATAAAGGGGCATTTAACCTTTAAATTCAAAATTTATATTTGATAATTTTGTTCATCTGATTTAAAGATTTAAAAATTAAATTATTTTTACTATCCTATGATACTATACTTATTTAAAAAAATATACATAAGTAATTATTAAATGATTTAAATAATTTAATAAATATAATATTTTAATTCTATAATTTATATTTATTAATTTTAATAATTAATATTTACTTAATTTTATCAATAATTTAATAGTATTTTTATATAAATATTTATGATTACAAAATACATAATCATATAGAATATTGTTAACATTATGTAACCCAAAAAAAATTATAAATACAAAAATTAGAGGAAGCCAAATAGCTCGCTTGGTAGTTCTAGCTAGGCCACATAGCTAATAAACCAACACCTACTAAGGAAAGGAAATTGACAAAGAAGAGATGGGGTGTTAGGTTCTTATGGGGATGAAACCTTGTGTCAACAAATGTGGCTTTTTTGCCAACCTGATGACCATGAATCTCTGATCCAAGTACTACAATGAAAACATGCAAATTAATGTAAATATAGAAACCATATACCTTAGGGTTTATAAAATCAATGGTGAAATTATAGGTATCTAGTCGCTCATGACTATATATCACTCGGATCTTCCACAGGCTCTTGAGGATGAGTATGTAGGTTTCTTTTACATTTTGTATTTTTAGTTGATGATGTTGTTAGCGCAAACATTAACCCATGCTTATTAGGACACCCATATTCATAGCTCAAATGTATAACAATTTCATAGATACATACCTATGGCCCTAGCATAGGCGACCATAATAAATATCCTATTATTCTATGTAATTCTAATTATATATTCTTTTCCAAATGATGGGTGTCTTTGATTATATCTAGAATAGAAGGAGACATAATACATGCAGCTAAAATGACATAAGATGGGTGTAGATGACTTTGAGATCTTGACTACATAATTCATAAGCAAAAATAAATAAATGGAAAATTATATAAATTTCTACATCAAAGCTCAAAAATAATGGATTTTCCATAATCACTAGTATAGTAACTACTCTAATATATTCAACTATTTATAAATAAACCAAAACAAAAAAATAGTTGAAGCCATAACTTCATGACAGCTTAGCTACAAAAATAGAAAAGGAGAAATACAAAATTTGGTGCAAAAATTGAACTTACACAATGCTTTTTGCATCGTATCTGAAACTTTGATTAGTGTTATCTACACAATACCATTCAACACCTTTAAAAGCCACTCACCCACATCGAACTCACTAGAGTTATCATTAATCCCAAGTTGGTAGAAAATGTCGATATGATATTTTGTTTGCATGGAAGAAGAACATAAAACATGGACACCATGCCATATGAACATTACTTGTCATGAAATTGCCCTCCCCATCAATCTACCACTCTTAAAACTATAACAACATCATGATTCACATCTCCCAAACCAGGAGATGAATCTAAGGTGCTGGCTCCCCAATATGAATTCCTTTAACGTAAATAGAAAATATGACCCAATAAATATCCTATTTTTATATGTTTTTATGATTGTACATTATTTTCTAGATGATGGGTGTTTCTGATTAGATCTAGAACAAAATGATACAAAATACATGCAGTTAAATTGACACAAGATGGATGTAGATGAGTTTAAGCTCTTGACTACATAATGCATAAATAGAGACAAATAAATGGAAAATTATAGAAATTTTAAAACAAATCTAAAAATGGATTTTCCATAATACCAACACAATAACTTCTCTATTATATTCCATCTATTCAACAACAAAACAAACCAAAACAAAAAATAGTTGAAGCCACAATTTCATGATAGGTTAGCTGCAACAATTAAAAAAAGGAGAAATACAAAATTTGGTGTGAAAATTGAACCTATACAGTGCTTCCTACATCATATCTAAATATCTATTTAATGCTCTCTACACAAGGTCATTCAACACCTTTAAAGGCCACTCACCCAACTCACATTCATTAGAGACATCATTAATCCCAAGTCTACAGAAAATGTCATTAGGATATATTTTTTGCATGGAGGAAGAGCGCAAAACATGGACACCATGTCATATGAGCATTAGTTGTCATGAAACCACCCTTCCCACCAATCTTCCACTCCTAAAACTATAGCAACATCAAGATTCACATCTCCCAAACCAAGAGATGAATCTAAGAGGCTGACACCCCAATATGAATGCCTTCAACATAATTATAATCTATTAATATAATCCACTTTTAAGAGAATATTAACCAAGTATAATTTAATTTAATTTATATATCACTTTTCACTCAAGGCTAAACATGTTAAAGATATGATATAAAAGAGGAGCTATCATAAATACATTTTAAGGAATATATAAAAGTTGATGTAGGAGTATTTGGGTCAATGACCAATTTTGCATTAATTAAAATAATATGTTGTAAATTGGTGTGTGTTTGTACTAGTATACATATTTAGATAAATTTATGTAAAATATGTCTAGAGATATCATTTTTGAGGTGCTTATATTATTTTGATTTTTTAAAGTAAATGGGTTGGTGCAGCTTGAGAAAGATGTCTCATGATACTTTTTACATAGTTTTATCTAAGAAATGTATGCTAGTTAATTATTAATTTAAAATAAAAAATTAATATATAAACAAATAATAAGATTAACTAATATAATATTTAAATTATTAATTTTTTAATTAAATTTTTTGTTTTAATTTATATTTTATCTATTACTTACATTTTATTTGGTAGATATAGTTACACCCAAAAATTATGTGTAGGGCCTTTGTCTATCAAATATAGCAATAGTTATGAGTGTTTGTGTGTATTTTGTATTCTTTCCTATATTACTAATTTTAGAAATAAAACCCCACAAATCAAACAACTTTAAAGAAAAGGATAAAGAGATAATCATATACTTACATTGGCATCACTTACCATCCTCTTGTCTCTTATGACTCCTTTCTAAGATTTCCAAACTGATTTTAAATTCAAAATGAGTGGATTGTTGGATTGCTAGGATGAGCTTGATAATGTATTCGATAGCTTCTTAATGGCTTGTGGATGACTTTGACAAGGGATACGAAGGTGCTTGAATGATGGCTACAAGTGTAATGGATGCTTATGGCTGAAAGTTTCAAGTTAGTTGGTCATGGAGGTATGACTTATTTATATAAGCCATGGAGGGAAAATCAATGGCTCAAATTTAATCTTGAGCTCATTAAGATCAATGGTTGGGGATTTTCCAAGAAATTTTTAATTCCTTAGAAACCTATAGAATAGAGGATTATAAAGGAGAAGGGTTAATTTAGAGGATATTCTAGAATTCTCCAATTCTAGAATCTCCATTAGGGAGTAGGGGTGTAGGAATAGCTAGTTTAGTAGGGTGTTAGATGGGTAGGTGAATAATGGAAATTTTAAATTGGCAAGTGGGTTAATGAGTAGGTTAATAGGTAAGTAGGATTAGTTAATGGGATAATGAAGGTGATTAATTGGTTGCAAGGGTATAATAAGGGTTGTGGGGTGTAGGGATTAGGATATTAGTCAATTGGCTAGGGAATATAGTTATGGTTTAAATTAGCAGGTTTAGTGGGATTATTAGGGAGAGCAGATTTACGTGCATATATTTTTCCCCTCTTTGAAATGGCATTGTGAGTGGATGAAGTGGAATGAGTAATGTTCTTTCAAATAAAAACCATGGTCGTGAAAGTAAATGTTGTTAGTATGTATGATGCCCCCTCGAGGAAGCATGTGGGGAGAATTGACTTGAATGGTCACTCAAATAAAAGTCTCAGGGGTGGGATAAAACCAAGATGATAAGATGGGCTGGGATGCCCCAAGTAATCATATAACTAAAATTGAGATGCCCCAAGTAAGATATGTGGGGATAAAGTGGATTAGTCTTGAGAGATGGGTTCTAGATAAACGATCAATGTCTAGGAAGAAGACTTGAATGATAAGATGACATTCCCAAGATGAATATATTATTTTATAATTAAAGAGATGGGATAGGATACTAACTGATGATGATTCCCATAACAAAGATACATACCAAAGAGAGATGGAAAGCCTATAATGGATATTGGATGATTTGATTAATGATAAGAAGCCACTTTACTTGAGATGCATAGCTTAAAGTGATCTAATATTATTGAGTGATTAATCTAGTACAGGACAAGGATTGGGGGTTAATAGTGGTCAAGTTATCCTTGGGCATAAAATCATGGCTAGATGTTGCCTACATAGTCTTAGAAGACCTCAGGTTGATGTAGTTTTGACTCAGGATTGGGTTGGATGATGGGGTGATGGAAAGGCCATGCCCCAAACAACTTAAGGATGATAATTAGTGATTGAATGGTGTAATAGATTAGATTGAAGGGATTTGGGGCTATTAATATGAAATAATGAGGGTGACAAGGTGAGGGGATAAGCATGTTATGGGTCAAAGGGTTGATGGGGGGTTAAAAAGTGGGGTCAAATAAGATAAAAGGGATGAAAAAGGCTCATTTGACTTCTTACCTTGGTGAAATGGTGCTCAAATTTGAAAACATGGATCACATCCCACAAGCTTCACACTATGATGAAAGAGTTTGAGAGTTCTAAGGTCCTGAGGATGCTGGACCACTGGTATGCATCTAACCCTTGTGAATTTTTTAAATTTTGGCATGTATTTCTAGGTTTTTAGGGTAGAAACATCATGGGTGTAATACCATGATTGAGGGTAATGCCCTAAGTTGCATTATTACACTTGAAACTAGAAATATTTACATTTTGACTTATGGTATTATAATACCACAACTAAAGAATTATGGTATTGCAATATCACTAGTCATGATTTACTATATTACAATACTATAGATTAAGGATCTACAATTTCGCATAACTATGAGGTTATAGTCATGGTTATGAAAAACCATGGAATACAATTAGTGATATAATTAATATCACTAATTAGGGTAAAAATGAAAGTAGTGATATTGTCTTGGGTAAATAAAATAGTTAAGGGTTGGAGGAATAGAAGGTTAGGCTAGGGGCTGAAGGGATAAGGAAGGGTGGTTAGGGAGTTAGATGAGATGAATAAGATGGGAGGGGGGGAATGAAGTGTTTATATTAGTTAGGATTAGTGAATTAGGGAAGGGACTTAGGGTTGGGGTATAGTTAGTTAGGACAAGTCAGGGGATGTTAGGATGTAGTGATAAACTAGGTGAAAAGAATGGGTTATGGGTTCTAGGGTTTGGAAGTTAGGGTTAGGATAAATAAGATTGGGAGGTAGGGGAAATAGGTTATAATTGGTTGACTGAGTGAGGTAATTAGGAAATATAGGTTAAAATTAAATGTGTGATTAGATAGGTTTAGTGATAGACTATGTTATTGGTACAAGAGGACTTAGGCATGATGGCATCTCGACTGTAGTGGACTGAGGTACTACATGATATGTACCTATTGGCCTTGATAGATTATGGTGTGATAAAGTTTGTGGGGTTGTACTATGTAGCTACTATGCCTATGGTGTGGATTAATCATGCATTGATTACTATGTTGGTATATTATATCCTGTGGTTATTGATGATAGGGGATAGGATCTACTAATGATCACACACACTAAGTACGATAGTAAAGAGACTAATAAGAGGTTGTGGGTTAGTATGCAAGACAAATGGGTAGATATAGATATATTCTTATGAAATGGGACCATTGATAGATTAAAATTAATGGTGATGTCTCTTATTAATGGCATACTCCTACCAGACAAAACTAGATAGTGGTTCCACTTGGGATTTGGAGACATTTCAAACATGGCTCTAGATTTTAGGGGTTTGCTTAGGGGCCAATAGTTTTGGATCATTTGTATTAGGATTTTCACTTAGGGGCCTATAGGGGAGCTATGAGCCTAGGTCTATCACTATTGATGCAAATTTGGTTCTGGGAACACAGCTATCTAGTGACCACTAGGTATGCAGGCAGTGAGGTAGCCACATGAGCCTATTGTTTTTGGTTGGTATATTTTATTATCCATGCAAAAAGGTGATGTTGGGGAGATTAGGTTTTATTGACAAGCCTTGGATGGGTTACATCCTCAACACATCACTTGGATGTCATATAGAGGACTTCAGTTCAGATGGGAGGATGAGGTAGAGGTGACATAGTACATGTTGATAGAGTGTTAGCTGATAGGTAGGAGGAATTTTATCATAGAGAAATATAAACTTGACCAATTTAAGATATACTTTAGGTTTCCTCAATATGTTCTAAGTGAGGAGCATATTTTTGCATGGAGTGATCAAGAGAGGCCACAATGGGGTAGGGTAGTGGATAGAGTGATAACATGTACATACTACAAGAGCATTACCCCTATCCCATGGGAATTTTAGAAACTTATGATAGACCCAGGTGTGATTAAAACTTATAATTCATGGTGGGACCAAAGGATACCAGTGAGATTACTCATACATAGGGTTAGGGTGCATACATGATTGGTTAGGAGAGTTTTACAATCACATGAGAGGTTATAGAGGTAGATGATAGGACAGGTCCTAACTTAGGACACATAAGATGGGTATAGAGGTCTAGATGCTATGGATGTAGATAGATGGGACCAAGGAGGCCCAAATGGTGATCATTCATCTATGGTGACTCAGGTTGGGGGGAGTGGGATGCAAGCTGGTGGGAGTAGCACACAGGTTGGGGTGAGTGGAACACAGGTTGAAACTAGTGGGAGTGGTGATGGGGAAGGACCATCCAAACCACTATTGATTGAGGATGCGAGGTCCTTACTAGTGCATATTAGGATAGAGGTATAGGCATGTATCTCTAAGATAGTAGGGATCACCATGGAGAGAGACTAGCTCTAGTCCTGATTACAGGGGTAGATGACATAAAGGTATGGGTAGTTATCCCAAGTACAAGGATAAGTTACTAGTTTAAAGGGATAGGTTACCTCATTATAGGCTCAAATAGTTATGTTATATAGCTAGATCTAGAGTTGGGATATGCACATTGTTGTGCTATAGGCTCAGATTGGTTAGATGCAAACTCAATTTAGGGATTTGATAAGTAAAGTGTAGGTGGTCAAGAGGGCCAAAGAGGATGCAAATGCAACTTTGTTAGTATGTGAGATGGGTGATGTGATGCAAAAAATTATGAGGTTGATACATGAGGCATAGTACTATAGAGACCTATATGAGGCAACAATGCCACCTAAGTGGTGTGCACCTACAATTAGAGCCAACTCATCATAGTCAAGACAACAATAACCTAAAAGACCACTAAGAGCCTAGTCGAGGCTATGTATATGGATTTTATTTATATTGTATCACATTTATACCCATAGGGCCCATATATTATATCTATATTTTTTTGACATGGACTCTATGTGGACATTTAGGATTATTATATATGATGATATTTTGATGTGATGTGATGTGTTATGCTTTATGATGTTATGATTATACATGATTATGTTTGTATGGATGTTGTGATTATGAGATGATTATGGATATTTGTAGTTGTGTTATATGATGTGATGTTTATGATGTAATGGAAATTCTAGATAGATGATTATGTATAGGAGGATGTTACTGTGATTTTAATGTTTTGTAGATGGATATATGTATATAGATGTCATGGATGGTATATTATAAACTATATGGATTCATGAGATGTTATGAGATTAATTATTATGTTTATAGATGTGATGTTATGCATTGTTAATGAGATGTGTTTATTTTGAAATGGTAAAAATGGAATAAAAATATCATGAAAGATAATTTTTATGTTTCACAAATTGGGCTTGGGTGACAATCCTCCTACACCAAGGAGGTGGGTAGTGATGGGATGGTAGGATGATTAGGTAAGATAGTGATGGTTGGATGAGATAATGATAAGATTGGGGGGAATGGGATGGATGGCAAGTTTTGAAGCCATTAATGATACATGAAATCTATTTTAATATTACACTGGTGAATAAACATGTGCCAATGATATGATAGAAGTCAAAGACACATTAAAAACATGGTGCATGGGGGAACTCCATTTTGAAGCGACTTTGCCCAAGAGAATTTTGGGGGTCACTTAGACCATCCTTGTTCCTATTAAGTACATAAGATAAAATATATAAAAAGATAACAAGACTATCTAATTAATATATACAAGACTAATGATTTATCAAATAACCATACACATTCAAAACACACACACACACACATATACATAAAATAAAAAATAAGACAAAATAGACTAAAGGTAGGGATAAACAAAATGGATATACAAGTGATAGTATTAAGTGATTTCAATGAGATGATTATGTATAATGGTCTTAATGATAACAAGAGATATGTACATGTGGTATATTATGCCCAAAATTATTTTATTTAAATAAGGATCTAATCAAATTTGAAGCAACTATATATGGGGCTTAGGATAATTGATCAAGATTTAGTGGCATAGTGTATGTTGGAACCTGAAGTAAGACTTATTATTGACCCTTCTATAATGATAAAGTTAGTGGGAGCTTGTGGACCATGGCTTAGGGATAATGAGAGATAAAGGAGGATAACATTAGGTTGAGGCTAAGAGGAGACACACTCATCAAAGATGATGTGATGGGGGATATGTATGTGGGTGTGATAGGATGGATAGTGAGACTCTAGAATACTCTTCAACAAGTGTTCCCTTCTCACAAAAAGTAATGACTTGTTCCCCAATTTTAAATATTTGTCCCTTGATTCTACTGAAGCCTATAATAGACTCCCACTTTTAAAACCAAGGTTAGAGGTGGAATGGTAAAATAGAGCTTGTCAAGTATAGAAGCATTTTAAATGAATTATATTCATTAGCTCATCGAGCTCTTCTCCATATAATGTGGCTAACATTTAGGATCTTGATCTAAATTTAGAAACTATTATATAGGTTTTGAGCCAATTGGCTTCAAAATTTCCTTTTTTATCCTTGTATGCATTAGTAATTTTTTGATTCTATTTTAGGACTAGATCATCGACCTCAAACTCCATCTTTTTACGATACTAGCATTCTAATCTATTATGATATGCTTGTAGGTGATTTAGGGCCCTTTGACACTTTTCATCTAGATGTTTCAGTTATTGAAGCATTTCTTGTCTAAAATTATGATTAGTGATGATGCCTCATAATGAGATACATAAAGAGGGGAGCTCCACTTCTATAGGCAAGATGGATTCTATTCTATAGACCAAATAATATAGAGTAGACCTAGTGGGTGTTCAGACACTTATTCTATAAGACCATAATATAGGATATAATTACAAGTGTTAGTTCTTTCCTACATCATTGATGGTTTTATTGAGAATTTTGATAAGAGTCTTATTAGTAGCTTCATCTTGTCTATTCCATTTGGGGTAATAGGGTGTAGAAATGTGATGATGTGATAATGTTTACACAGGACCTCAAATTCTTGATTTTTAAAGGACTTTCCATTATCTGATAGGATATTGAATATAATGCCAAAATGGCAAAGGATCTGATTCAAGATAGATTTAGAAATCTAGAGCCCTATGGTATAAGTGGCATAGCTTCAACCCATTTGGTAAAATACTCCAAAACTATGATAATAAACTTGTGTCCATGAGAGGATGTAGGATTTATCTTTCCAATTAAATCTAGGCCCCATACAGAGAATGACCATGGGCTCATGATAAGTTGTAATTCTTATATAGGTGAATGGATAAGATTACCATGTTTCTATCAGGCTACACATTTTTTCACACATTGGCAGGCATCATGTTCTATTGTAGGCTAATAGTATCCAATCTTGATCAATTTCTTAGCTAGGGCCATTCCACTGACATGGCCACCACATATACCATTGTGGATCTCCTTGATTGCAAGAGTAGCCTTTTCTGAGGTTAGGTATCTCAATAAGGTCCCATCATAGCCTCTCCAATAGAGCATGCTACCAAATATAGCATAGCATGATATATGATGGATAAAGGCCTTGTATTGATGTCTATTGAGGTTTGATCGAAGGATGTTATCATGGAGATAGTTATAGATATTGTGATACTAGGGGAGACTGGGATCAGGAATAATATAAATTTATAGAGGATGCATATATTGATGGGCCAATAAGATAAAATGTTCAATCATAAAATTTAATTTAAGGACATCTTATGGAAGGTCAATTAGAGAACCAATCGTAGCCATGGAATCAACTGCCTTATTACTCCCACTTGGCACTTATTTAAATGTAATAGACTAATTTTTTTACTTTAAGTAATCTACCAACTACTTATAGGGGAGTAATTTTTTGTCTCTAGTTTGGAACTCATCATTGATTTACTTGATGATTAGTTATGAATCATTGAATATTTGGAGATGTTGGATGTTCCATTGGATAGCTAATTGGAGGCCAACAATCAAAGCCTCGTACTTAGAAATATTATTGGTGCATGGAAAAACAAGATGGAAAGCTTTAGGGATAAGGTTTCCTTATGGAGTTACCAAAAGGATAAAGACTCTCAATCTATGCATGGTGAAAGAGCCATCAAAATATAGCTTCCAACCATTAGATTCTATAGTATTCATTATGGATTCATCCAGGAAGGTTGTGCTAACAGGATTAGTATCTTCAAGAGGTGCCTTTACAAGTTGATCTACAGTTTCCTATCCTTTGATGGCCTTTTAGTGAACATATTATATGTAAAATTCACTAAGAAAAATGATCCATTTGGCCATTCCTCTTGTGAGAGCTGATTTTGATAATAGATATTTAAGAGGATCAACTTTAGCTATAAGTTAAACTTGACTATTTAACAAATAATGCCAAAGATTTTATGAAGAAAATACAATGGCGAAGAAATATTTTTTAATGTGAGTATAATTTAGATCATATGAAATCAAGTTATGACTGAGATAATAGATAGCCTACTCCTTTCCTTCATCATTATTTTGTGTGAGAAGGGTACCTATCATACAAGGTGTTGTAGTTATATATAAGAGCAGAGGCCTTTCCATGACTGGTGGTGATAACATAGGAGACTTTGCTAGATATTTCTTAATATTATCAAAGGCATGTTAACATTCAAAGTTTTAATTAAAGTGGGTCCCCTTCTTCAATACATGGGTGAAGGGTGGAATTTGTCTACGAGCTGATAAATTAACTATTGAATGGCCTAGAACTTGCCCTGAAGACTCCTAAGCTACTTTTGATTAAAAAGAGGAAGCATTTCCAAAATACCTTTGAATTTAGTTGTATCCACTTGAATTCCTCTCCTGGATAAAATGAACCTTAATAGCTTGCTTGAGGTAACACCGAATACACATTTTTGGGATTCAATCTAACTTTATATTCATGCAACCATTCAAAGATCCTTCGTAAAAGCACATGATGCTCAAATATGAATCTAGAATTCCCCAAAATATCATCAACATAATCCTCAACAATGTCATGCATCATATTGTGGAATATAATAGTTATTTCCCACTGATAGGTAGCACCACCATTATTGAGACTGAAGGGAATTACTTGATAATAAAAGGTTCCCCATGGAGTAATGAAGGTAGTCTTATGTTGATCCTTGGGAGCAATTTTGATTTGGTTGTAGCCAATAAATCCATCTATGAGGGATAAAATTTTATACCTTACAGTTGAATCCATGATCATATCTATGTTTGGTAAAGGGAAATCATCTTTAGGACATGCCTTGTTAATGTCTCAGAAGTCAGTATAGATTTGAATCCTGCCTTATGGTTTGGCCATAGGAATAATGTTAGATATCCAATCAGAGTAATCAATAGTTAAGATGAATCCTACTTCCAAGAATTTATATAATTCCTCCTCAACTAGTAAGGCCACTTTAGGGTGCATCTTACAATTTTTGATTGATTGGTTTGGCATTAGGGTGAACAACTAAATGATGCACAACCAATGAGGGATCAAGTCTTGACATGTCAGAATAACACCATACAAATATATCTATAAATTCTTTGAGTAGCTCAATAATGATTTGACATTCCTCAGGTGTAAGAGTTTCCCCTTAGTTTGACTATTTTAGGATGTTATTAAATTCTAATGTTGAATTCAATCACTCTTTAATGAAAGAGGGTGATTGATCTTGAAGATAGGTTGGAGGAAATGGTAAATCATGTCTATCTAAAGCAAAATATATTAGGAGCTCTATGTCTCATTCAATATAATATTATGATTCATATAAAATGTGTGGAAATTCTTCCAAACTTTGAGATGGCTCTTCTTCTTCAATTTGGTTAAATGGATGTTTGTTATTCCATAAAGGAAGTTGATTGATAGAGATTAAGAGAAAATACTTTCTATGATCATTGGAAGGCATACAACTTGGGCTCCCAGATATTCTAGGATGGCCTCATCACTTTGAAATTAATTAACGAATGGCTCATGTTATTGATCTTAGTCTATTAATGAAGGGTAATAAAGGGATATATCAATGGTGGTGATGGTGGTATCATAGATAAAGTTTGTGGCAACAATCTCTTCATAAAGATTATAAATGGATCTTGTCTCGACTTCTTCATCAGAAAAAGACTCCTCAGGGACCGAATTAGTATCCACAATGATATTGTTTAAGTCAATGTCCATAGGTTTATACCCTAGACCGAGATATTGTGGATGTTCTTAAACTGTTATAGGCTCAAGCCTGCCTTACTCATGTCTCACTAATCCTTTTCCTTAATAATGCATATTCTGTAGTATTTTTTCAATTTAGGGGTATTTATATCTATGAAATGTAAGGGTCTAATTTTTTAGAACAAGCCATGATTCATCAGATTCATCAATATATTCTTTTGATAATAGTCTCACATTGGAAAAGGCCATTGGTCTAAACTGATAACTGATAGGATTGTTCTTCCTCATAGTCGGGGACCCATAACTATGTGGGGATAGAGGAAAATCACCTATATAAGAGGTTTTATATTCATATTCCACATAGCTTATGGATGTGATTTTAAAGTGGGTGAAATCTGGTAAAGGATTAGAAGTAGACATTAGATCATCAAGGTGTATATACTTGGCAACTATAGGATTTGGATTGGAGCTATCTATGCTATGAAAATAGAATGAGGATTGGGATTGACCCATTTGGTAGCTATGAAAATGCTCAATTTCCCTAGAAATGGTGACTTCCATGTTAGAGAGGAGGAATTTTAGACATTGGTAGAGAGTGGATGGGACTGCTTACATTTCATGGATGACCCAGTAGTGATTATATGGAAAATCAACATCCATGATGTGAATCAAGGTCTAATGTACAATGGGTCCCACAACATTAGGAAGATATATGGTGCCTAAAAACAACCATTCATTATCATCATATGCTTTAATCATGATTATAGTAGGCCCCAAAGAAGCTTCAAAATACCCGAATTTCTTTAAGAAATCTAGATTACATAAATTTAATGCAGACCCTCTATTTATGAGTACATGAGGGATGTGATGGTTGGAAATGGAGCTTTATATAAATAATGGCTAGTTATGATGTGGGCCAATGGGGTGTTTGGAATTTATCAGGATCCTTTACCCAAACATGGTTAGAGATAAGGGAATCCACTTAGAGACCACGGTCAAGCATCTACTTCTAATCGTATAGATTATCATGCTATCCCTTACCACTATGTCAATACCATAAAAATTTGTAGCCCCCAAGATCCCACTCTGCCTCATTCACCATATTAAAAATCAACTGATCCATAACTAACTGTGTAGTTACTACCTGATGTAATAAAATTGTAGTTCCTAGAGCACCACCAAAGGACCACTTTGCATCCACATCTCAAAAGGTCAACATCTCCAAGAAAATCACTGTATCTTTTGACAAGCCTTATTATATAATAAAACAACTTGAGAAGATCCTTGCTGAAATTTCACTCATGGATCTTCTCAAAACATCATCTATGCATCATGAGATCCTCAACAAAGTCTTAAATGAGCTAAACGTCCCCTAAGATATTGACACTAGTAAGTTTCAATCACTAGTGGGCCATTTGTCTCTTTCACAACAAATCACTTTTAGTGCCCAGGACATACCCCCAATTGGCCTACATCATAACTACCCACTATTCATAGAAATATCCATCTCCAACCATTGAATCCCTTGGGTACTCATAGATAGAGGGTTTGCATTAAATCTATGTAATCCAAATTTCTTACATATTTTGCTAATCTACGAGAGTATTCATTTGCACTATTTGAACATGTTATTTTTAATCCTTAACTCCATCTCCCAAAAAATTTTATTCCTATTGAATATTTTTTATTTACCTAAAAATAAGTTGTCTTGATGTAGATTATGTTCATTTTGGGTGTATAATTTGATTGCCTCCTTTTCAATGAGTGTTCTCTCAATTTGTATTCCCTTTTCAATAATCTCATCAAAGGTTTTGGCACATTGTAATTTAAATTGATATTTTAGCTCTATGTTGAGGTTATTGACAAATATTTTGGCCAACTCTTTTTTTGGTATTGTAAATTAGAAGTGGATTGCTAAGCTTATCCAATGTTCTAAGAAAGAGGCCAAACTTTCCCTATTTCTTTGCTTATTTGATGCAGGGGCATCCTTGTGGATCCCAAAATGGACTCATTTTGGATTGAATTTTTCTTATAGGTGTTTTATATGTGTATTAGGGCCTAATTGTGTCTTAGGAGTGAACTAGACTAGCACAAGTTGCATAAAATTTGATTATGGAGTTTCCCTCCAAAACTACCACATTTCAAAATTTGATTTTTTGAACCTTGTTGAAGGGTTTCCATGCATTGTATGAAGGTGGCAATGTTAGAAACATGTTAAATTTTTTTCCAAGAGGTCTTAAGATTATTTCAAGGTCTTAAATAACATCTTAAGTCTAGAGGCATGGTCATAAAGTGCACATAGTGGGAAAACATTAAAAAGGCAATGTAATTTTCAATCACTTCCATGTAGAAACCTCCAAAATTTAGTTATGCATCTTGGTAAAAGGTGGTAGAGTCAATTTTTGCATTGTAATTATGTATTCCATTTGAGTGTGAGAGAGAATGGATTTTTAAGCAATTTGAGTTGATGAATAAGAAGAATAGTGATGTTGAAAATTTTGAGTTTTCTGATATGGCATGACTGAGACTAAGGAATTTTCCTGTTGAATCTTCCGTATGGTAAGTGATTGAATGTTGGATTATTGGTAATGTTTAATAAACAATTTTATTCTCTTGTGTGAGATAAGAAACCCTAAATTGAAGTGGGAAAAGATACTTTGCAAAGATATAACCATATTTGAAATAAAATATGGGTTTTTATAACCTTATTCATGCAGTTGTATGAACTTTTAATCCTTTTTAGTATTGATTTTTGGGAATGGTTGAAAGTGGGAAACTTGTGGTGTCTTAAGAGTAAGCTTGATTCAATTCATAGCTAATAGAATATTAGACTTGTTTCATTGATAGTGATAAACACTGTTATTGCTAGCACTGTCTACAATTTGAAATACCTGTAAATTGAGATTTGTGCTTTTGAATCTTGTTTTGAGTCAAACACGATACAAGGATGTTTTAAAATGTTCACAAAAGTGTTAAGAGACCCAAAAAAGGTTTAAATATTATTGGTATTGAAATATATTGACAAAAACCCTGTTAACCCTATTTTCTATCAGTTAATATAGTCAAGAGAGACTGAGAATTAATGTTGTGAATGAGGTGAGGGTTTTAAGAATGAACTCATCAAAGGAGAAATTTGTATTATGCTTATGTAGACCTAGTTCATCCATTGGTTTGGTTTGAAATGATTTGTGAAAAGAGTTATGAATTTATTTGTAGCCTTGGCTAGTTTAGAGACCCTAAACCCTGCTAACTAGGGTTTAGTCCATTGGGAGAGAAATAACTAGTGAAAAATCAATTTTTTTATTATCTCCAAACTATACTATACCTATAGTACATACTTCTAGCAAGTAACCTTGGATAAGGGCTAAAGATGGCCTAATTGAGAAGGCTAAAAGAAGGAAAGTGGTCTTAGGGAGTGAAGTAGAACCTCAAATTTGATCCATAGGTGTATTATAACAGGTTAAAGTATAATTTAATATATTCAAATAAAATTTGATATTAATTTTTCTATACTAACCTGTTTATAGTTAGACATGGCTATAAGGAGTGCTAGTTTGAAGGGTAGAGTTACATGAGTACAAGGTAAGTGTTTGAGATAGTTTCAAAGGAGGAAAATAAGGTTATTGGAGACTCTTTTAAACAAGTAAATGACCTTGTAATCTTGAAATAGTCTTGATAAATTTTACTTTTTCATGGTGGATGAATCCTTAAGCCTAAGACTAGTGAAGTGCTCTTTTGTTCTAAGGACAAGAAAGGGAAACTTGTGCAAGATCTGCATCATTTGGTATGAAAGCCTAAGGATGGTCAGAGAATAAGGTCAAAAGTAAAAAATGGTAGCAAGGTTGAGGTAACCCATATTATCTCAAAGAATGTAACAATATGTTAAATTTGCTCATTGAGATGAGGAACATTCAGGCTATAATGGAAGCTATGGAGATAGCTCAAAGAAGAAGGGTCATAGCTAAAGATGATAGTGATAGATAAGAGGAAGCTCAAGAGTAGAAGAGGAGGAATAAAGAGAAGATGGAGTGGAGGAAATATTGATCAAAGCCATGATGAATATGGGCTCAAAACCAAAACTAGATGTGCCAATGTATGAAGGCAATCTAAATGTAGATGAGGTGGTGGATTGGATAGTAGCCATGGACAAGTATTTTGAGTATGAGGAGGTGGATGACACCAAGAAAGTGAAATTTTTAGTCAAATGATTGAAAGGACATGATTCTTTATGGTGGGATGGAATCTAGGAAGAGAGAAGGAGAAGAGGTAAGACAAAAATCCAATCATGGGATAAGATGGTGATGAAGATGAAGGAAAAATTCATGCCTAAGGACTATCATACACATTTGTTTAGGAGATTGAAAAATATTAGACAAAAGGAACATTTAGTGAAGGAATATATTGAAGAGTTTCATAGATTGACAATCAGAATAAGACACTTGGAAGAAGATGATGAGAAGGTAGGAAGGTATTTGAATGGTCTCAAGTTATCCATATAAGATGAGATCAATATATTGACATTGAAATTAGTTGATAAATCATACCAAGAAGCCTTGAAAGATGAAGAGAAGTTGGAAAGAAGGCATACATAAAAATCAAGAGGAAGAGGAAAACAAGTGAGAGGAAGAGGAGAGAATGAGAGCAAGAATGCTTATGAGGAAGGTGAAAGTAGTGGACAAAAACATGAAACACAACCAAGAGGTGGTTATAGAGGTAGGAGGCCATACTATAGAGGTGGAGATGCTATAGGAAGAGGGACTATTGGTTTCACAAGAAAATGTTTCAAATGCAACAAGTATGTAGGTCATAAGTATTGGGAATGTCCAGAGGAATAAAAAGAAAGGAGTTATAGGAGTGAGAGTAGAAATCAAGTGGTGTAGCCTATAGAGAAAGAGATGTTGGGTCAAATTCCCATATAGTGGCACTTGAAGGAAAGTCACTCTTGATGAGGAGGACATTGCTAAATCCACCAAAGGAACAAGAACCTACACAATAGAGAACTCTCTTCAAGGCAACATGTAAGTCCCATTGTAAATGTTGAAAAATGATTATAGATTTAGGAAGCGTGGACAATTTGGTTTCTAATGAGATGGTAATAAAACTTGGTCTCAAAAGATTGCCTCATCCTACACTTTACAAAGTTTCTTGTCCTTAGAAAGGATATAGTGTAATTGTTAATGAATAGTACTAGGTAGAGTTTCAGATTGGAACCTATAAGGATCAATTCATGTGTGATATCTTCCCCATAGATGTATGCCATGTCTTACTAGGAAGGTCTTGGCAGTTTGACAGGTCAACTAGTCATGATGGGGTGAAGAACATCTATTCTTTGGAACACAAGGGAGTCAAGTATACATTATTGCCTTTAAAAAATGATGAAAAAGTTTTTGGTGTCCATTCTAAGGTATTACTTGTAGGTTACAAAGAGTTGGTGCAGTAGTAGGATAAAGAAGTGAAGATGGATGAACAACTCGAAGAGATTGATGCAACCCAAGTTGAGAAATGTGAACCTATGCCAAGTAAGAATTTTTCAATTAAGTTTGTGAATGAGTTGTTTTCAATTTTATCTCAAAATATGATTAAGATTTCTAGTTGTGAATTCATAGAAGGCATAATAGATAAGCTCCAATGCATGAGAGAAAGCCTTGATAAGGAAAGAGATGCAAAGGATATGTAAGATGTACAATAGGTCAAATAAGGAAAATTAAGTGAAGGCAATGGTATGAGAGTGTTGAGTCAAGATCATGAGAATGTAAAAAAGAGCATGCAGTCCTTGTGTATAGAGAAGGTAAAGGGTAGTTATGCAGATGATATAGGGTATCAAACCAAACATTTATGCAAGTAAATGGTATGCAAGGACTCAAGAGTTGACATGCATGAGGTGGAGTGTACCAAGTAAGGAGAATGGGTGAAGGATAAAGAGAAAACATTTGAATCAATAGTATATTATAGAATAAAGATTGTATTAGATCAATTGGAAGAAATGGAAACATGGTTTACACATGCAAAGCAAGTAGCAAAAGACACCAACTATGATTTCCTTAACAAGTTTTGTGGTATGTGCATGTACACCATTGAATATAAAGAAACAAACGGGGAAAAATTGTGGGGCCTAGGAAGATGTTCACCTCTATGAGAGGTAAGTAGAAATAGAAAACTTCAAATTATAGGTACAAAGAAACTCAAGAGGAACATAAACCAAGTTGAATCTTATGGCAAAATTTCTTCAACTTGGTAGTATGATGTAGGGGAATCCTTGTGGATCCTAAAATGGACTCATTTTTGGATTGAATTTATATTATAGGTGTTTTTTATGTGTAATAGGGACTAATTGTGTCTTAGGAGTGAACTAGACTAGCACAAGTTGCATAAAATTTGAATTATAGAGTTTCCCCCCAAAATTGCCACATTTGAAAATTTGAATTTTTATAACCTTGTTGAAGGGTTTCCATGAATTGTATGAAAGTGGAAAGGTTAGAAACATGTTAAAAAGGTGTCCAATAGGTCTTAAGATTATTTAAATTTCATAAATAACAACTTAAGTCTAGATGCATGGTCATAAAGTGCACATAGTGGGAAAACATTAAAAAGGCAATGTAATTTTCAATCACTTCCACGTAGAAACCTCTAAGATTTAGTTATGCATCTTGGTAAAAGGTGGTAGATTCAGTTTTTTCATGGTAATTGTGTATTAAATTAGAGTGTGAGAGAGAATGGATTTTTAAGCAATGTGAGTTGATGAATAAGAACAATGATGTTGAAAGTTCTAAGTTTTTTGATATGGCATGACTGAGACTAAGGAATTTGCTTGTTGAATCTTCCATATGATAAGTGATTGAATGTTAGACTATTGGTAATGTTTAATAAACAATTGTATTATTTTTTGTGAGATAGGAAACCCTATATTGAAGTGGGAAAAGATACTTTGCAGAGATATAACCAGGTTTGAAATAGAGTATGGGTTTATATAACCTTGTTCATGTAGTTGTAAAAAAATTTAATCATTTTTAGTATTGAGTCATTTGAATGGTTGGAAATGGGCACTTTTGGTGTCTTAAGAGTAAGATTGATTTAATTCATAGATAATATAATATTGGACTTGTTTCATTGATAGTGACCAACCTTGTTATTGCTAGTACTTTCTACAATTAAAAATCCCTATAGATTAAGATTTGTGGTTTTGAATCTTGTTTTGAGTCAAACACGATAGAGGGAGGTTTTATAATGTTTAAAAAAGTGTTAATAGACCCATATAAGGTTTAAATAATATTGGTATTGAAATATATTGACAAAAACCCTATTAACCCTATTTTTTGTCCGTTAATATCGTTAGGAGAGATTGAGAATTACATGTTGTGAACAAGGTGAGGGTTTTGAGAATGAAATCATCAAAGGATAAAGTTATGTTATTATTATGTAGACCGAATTAATCCATTGGTTTAGTTTGAAATGATTTGTGAAAAGAGTTATGCATTTATTTGTAGCCTCAACCAGTTTAGAGACCTAAAACCTGCTAACTAGGGTTTAGTCCATTGGGAGAGAAATAACTAGTGAAAAATCATAATTTTTTTATAATATTGTGTATTTTGATGTCCCATAATCAAATAAAATTATTTCTAGACTGAACCATACCTGTAGTATGGACTTATAGAAAGTGACCTTAGATAAGGGCTAAAAAGGCCTAATTGAGAAGGCTAAAAGAAGGAAAGTGGTCTTAGGGAGTGAAGTAAAACCTCACATTTGACCCATAGGTGTATTAAAATAGGTTAAATGAGAATTTCATATTATAAAATCAAATTTGATAGTAATTTTTCTATACTATCCTATTTAAAGTTAGACATGGCTTCAAGGAGTGATAGTTTGAAAGGCAGAGTTGCATGAGTACAAGGTAAGTGTTTGAGATAGTTTCAAAGGAGGTAAAGAAGGTTATTAGAGAATATTTTAAACAATTCAAATACCTTGTAATCTTGAAATAGTCCTAAGAAATTTTTATATTGCATGGTGGATGAATCCTTAAGCCTAAGAATAGTGAAGTGATCTTTTGTTCTAAGGATAAGAAAGGGAAACTTGTGCAAGCTCTGGATCATTAATGTATCAAAAATTATTCAGTCAATTATCCAAAAATAGATATAGAACCCTTTGGTAAATGCATGAACCATTATAATGCTAGTCTTGTGAGACTTTTTGGGAAAAATATTAGGAGGTAAGTGTCATCATATGTAACCTCATAGCAAGCCACATAAAACTCTTGAACATGATCATGGGGATCACCGTTTCCTCTATATTTTTCAAATTTGGGTATCTCAAAGTGAGGTGTGAAAGGGATTTGAAGAATGATCATGTTTAAGGGAGAAGAGAAAAAGTATTAATATATATATTTCATCACTTACATGCGATGGTCAATTTGTTAGAGAGTTTGTTTCATCATTTTCCATTCTTGTGCAAATGATGGATCTCCAAGAGTATTAGAGGTTTGGGCATGACTTGTGTGTGGTATATTAGAGTTATGGACATTTTTTCTTAGAGAGGATGGTAATTTATTTTTTGTATGAAATTATGAGGCTAAGGAATTAATTTTTTGTGTGAGTTGATCCAATTAATTTGGAGTGGGATCGTAGGGGCTATAGATTTTGATGGTATTGACATAATGGTATGGGATAGTGTGGTAGTCTGTATGATTGGAAGTGGATAACTGACCCTAGTCTCTAGGTGGATTCCATTATATCTAACCATGTTTGGGTAAAAGATCCTAATAAATACCAAGCTACTAATTTTTAGATTTATTAGGAGTACTCTCTCCTTCTACTTCAATATCTCTTTTTTCAATGAGATCCTGAATATAGTGTTTTAATTGCATATATATCTCTATGTCATGACCTTTGACATTATGATATTGATATAATTCATCCTCATGATACCAATCGGGTTGAGGTTTACTATCATCCAAAGGTCAGATCTTAGGGAGAGTAATCATGTTAGGAGTGATTAATTGTTAAATGACCACTTCAATAAGCACTCCAAGGCTAGTAAGAGGTCTTTTTCCTATATGTGGCTTTGGATTACCTCATAGAACTTTGATGGAGGAGACATTTTGATAATTTTTGGGAGTCCTCTTGTGCACTGTTTCAACATGTTGTTTTGAATATGTATCTCCGTCTCCCATAATATTTTAATTCTTATTGAATATTTTTTATTTACCTAAAAAAGAGTTGTCTTGATGTTGATTCTATTAATTTTAGGTGTATACTTTGATTTCTCCCTTTTCAATGAGCGTTCTCACAATTTGTATTCCCTTTTCAATAATATCATCAAAGGTTGTGACATATTATAATTTCAATTGATATTTTAGCTCTGTGTTGAAGTTATCAATAAATATTTTGGCCAACTCTTTTTATGGTACTATACATTAAAAGTGACTTGCTAAGCTTCTCCAATATTGTAAGAAAGAGACCAAACTTTCCATATTTATTTTCTTAATGTCTCACAAATTGTTTAGTCAATTATCCAAAATTTGATATAAACCCCTTTGGTAAATGCATGAATGATTCTAATGCTAGTCCTGCGAGACTTTTTGGGAAAAATCTTAGGAGGTAAGCATCATCATATGCAACCTCATAGAAAACCACATAAAAATCTTGAACATGATCATGGGGATCATCATTTCCTCTATGTTTTTCAAATTTAGATATCTTAAAGTGAGGTGGAAAAGTGATTTCCAGAATGCTCATGTTTAAAGGAGAAGAGAAAAAGTCTTCATATCTATATTTCATCATTTGCGCATGAGGTTCAATTTGTTAGAGAGTTTCTTTCATCATTTTCCATTCTTGTGCAAATGATGTATCTCTAAGAGTATTAAGAGGTTTAGGCATACTTATGTGTGGTCTATTAGAGTTATGGACATTTTGTCTTGGAGAGGATGGTCATTAATTTTATGTATGTAACTAGGAGGCTAAGGAATTAATTTATTGTGTGAGTTGGTCCAATCAATCCTCTAAGGGGTTTTTTCTCCTATTATCCTTGACATGATTATTTTAGAGAGGCACTTATTGTTATTGGTCTTCAATTTTTTGTTCATGGTCCACAAGTTCCTCTTCCTCAGGTGCTTGATTAGTATGGAAATATTGATGAGGGTATTAGGTTGAGTGGATGGGTAGATTAAATATTATAGGATATTACGATCAAAGATTGGGGGTAGTGTGCCCCCTATTCTAATGATTTGAGCTAAAATTTGGTCACAGTTTTCATATATACTAATCAAATCATGCTCTAACTTCATCACTATAGGATAAGGCATTTGTGAATCAGTCATATTTTCCTCTAAGAGTGTGCATATCACTATGAATATCATCATAATATTGGTTTTGATCACCTAAGTTCCCTAAGAAGTCATTATCTTGGTTAGATCCTTGTCCCATCGTAAGAATTTGGGCATGGGTTCTCATAGGCATAATGGATGATGGGGGTGATGAAAAATAAGTAGTTAGGTGTGTTTTTAATGCAAGATGATAGGAGAGGATATGGCCTCAAATACTAATTTTGTCTAAAAATCAAATCTAGGAGTGGTCAAAGAAGAGGATTTGGAAATGTGGTGATCGTAGATTTAGTGGGATGTGAAGATGAAGAAGGATTACCAAAAGTCAAAAGCTTACAAGGGTTAAAGATAACAAGGATACCAAGGAGATGACATGATCAAGTACCTTTCACACTAGCAAAGGGATGATTGGATGGGTGCTAAGTATGAAGAGGCAAAAAATAAGGAAGTGATGGGTGCTAGATCAAAGACTTGTCAAGGTTTGTATGTTGATAATACCTAGTCAAAGTATGATAGTGAAGAGTAGAGGGATGGGTGACCACTAAGATTTGGTTTTAAGACTAATGTTGTATTTGAAGGTGTGTAGGAGGATATGAGATGGATTTTTGATGTGGTTTTAAAATGGGATTTATCATAGGGGTGTCTAGGTGTTCTATAAAAAAAATGGGATTGGATGACTCAGTTGACAAATAACATGGGTTTTAAGCATGACACACAAAAAACATACTCAACCACAAGTCCTAATTTAATAAACTAAAATGGGTGTGAAACCTAAAATTCACACCATCTAATGACTTTGTAGGTAAGGCTATATGTCAATGACCATCACAGAATCAACCAAACCCTCTTGACCCCATCTACAACAACTTTTTAGGAGTTGATCCTATCTCTAGTAATGATATGCCTGTTACAACCAAATGGTTTTAATCTAGGTTTACACAAAAGGTTTCTAGGGGAGTCCCTGATATAAACTAGGTATGGTAGGGCCTAAGTCTATATAGGGTTCTGTCTAATGCTTGGTTCAAATAATTAACTCTTCTCCTTAATTCATGACTTGTATGGGGTCAATCGCTTGGCCTAGCGATAACTATCCATAATATTTATACTCTAAAGATCATAAAGTTTGGTTAAATGTGCAGTGATGAAATCTATGAGAGCAACTCCTAGTGACTAATCCCATAAATGGGGATGAATTACACATCATATGCTATCCTAGACTCAATGGATTAACATATAAGTAAGCATAGTTAATTTTCTTGATTAATTACCTATGTGAAGAAACACAAGAAAATAACTGATCAAGTCACACAATATACATAAGCAACAAGACTAAATTATATGATTTTGACACCCCTCCTATAAACACAAGGGTTATAAAAAAATCAAGTGCCTTTGTCTTGAGAGGTCCTGCATAAAAAGGGTTAATAGTCTAATTCAAGACAAAACTACTACTCCCATTTGAAACCATAATTACATAGTTAAAAGTAAAATCATAACCAGAGACTACGATATCATAACTATCAAATAAAACTATAGATCATGATTTATGATATTGCTATAGTTAGTTAACTGTGATAGTCAACAAAAAGGCTCCTGCAAAACCATAATTATTAGTGCAAAATTATGACTTTAAAAGTGATGTCACTACTTTGATATTAGTGATATTGCAACAAAGTATAAAACTTATAGTTTTGAGCTAAAATAGATGCCTAGGTGATTATGGTAGATTATTCAGATGCTTATAAAATTCCTAAAAAAAGTTTATGAATGACTATGGTAGATTTAAAAAATTTAACTATATATTAAAGTGTTTACTTAAAAGATGCTAATTTCAAAATGGATAACCAACACATAGTCTTATAAAATAGAGAAATATTGCCTATTAAAATGATCAAAATTTATTTTATCAATTGAGAGCAGTAAGCAAACAACTCTAAAAATTTAATAAATTATAATATAAAAACTACCAAATTAATATCACATATTCTTACTCAGAACTGCCACTACACAAATAGCAGCATTGCAGCAGATAACAAAAAGATCAAGGATGGGATATTTTGATTGTAGATGACTCCTCCTGTATGTTTTCCCTATTGCCAACACAGAACAAATTTTCAAAAAAAAAATTCTTGATATAAATGTGGTTATCTCAAAATTATCTCAAAACCTAAATTAATTAAATGGTCTTTCCAAAGGGGGTTGTATAATCACTAATATTTCCTGCAAATAGAGAATTAAAAAAATAAAAATGTAGACCAAAAGGTTAGTAATTGAAATTTATCTAATTAAAATATTATGGCTTGTAATGATGATATCATGATTCATAGGTCAATGTCATAAGTCTTTGAGTAGCGATATCGTGCTTTAACAATCAATGACCAGATTCTTTACCATCCCTATTTCATGGATGTAGAAGATAAAAAACCTCTATCTAATAATACAAGGTAGGTAAATAGGACTACATAGAGGTTGTAAATGATATAAAATATGTTAGGCCAACACAATAATCCTACCAAACTATAATTAGAGATGCAATATCATGATTACCAGTGCAATATCACTAATTTTGAAGTAGCGATATTACATGAATATAACAACCTACCAAAACTGAGACCGTTAATAGTTAAAAATTAGGGTTAATGCAATTCACTTAAATTACTACAATACCATTATTTAAATATCATGAATACCAATGCAATATCATAATGATCTTGTACGTGATGATTTTATCAATTCTAGCCTTTGTTTCTTTTCCAGTTACACCTATAAGTCATAAAATCACCTTTAAAAGCAAAATAGGTTAAATTTAGGGAGTAAAGTCCCACCGTTGTTGCCAAAATGTTTATGTGTATTTTGGATTGTTTACATATTAGTAATTTTAGCAAATAAAACCCAAAATGCAAACAACTTTAAATACAAGGATTAAGAGACAATCAGATACTTACATTAGTATCACTTACCATCCTCTTATGTCTTATGATTCCTTTCCAAAATTGCCAAACTATTTTTAAATGCAAAATGAGTGGATTGTTAGATTGCTTGGTTGAGCTTGATAATGGCTTCATTGGCTTCTTAATGGCTTGCATATGACTTTGACAAGGGCTATGAAGGTGCTTTAATGATAGTTGTAAGTGTAATGGATGCTTATGGTTGCAAGTTTCAAGTTAGTTGTTTATAGAGTTATGGCTTGTTTATATAAGCCATGTAGGGAAAATAAATGGCTCAAATTTAATATTAAGCTCCATGGTTGGGGATTTTCCAAGGAATTTTTAATTCCTTGGAAACCTCTAGAATAGAGAATTCTAGAGGAGAAGGGTTAATTTAGAGGAGATTATAAAATTCTCCAATTCTAGAACTCCCATTAGGGAGCAAGGGTGTAGGAATATCTAGTTTAGTAGGGTGGTATATGGGTAGGTGAATAATATAAATTTTAAATTGGCAAGTGTATTAGGGAGTATGTTAGTAGGTAAGAAGGCTTAGTTAATGGGCCAATGGCTAATGAAGGTGATGAATTGGTTGTAAGGGTATAATAAGGTTTATGGGATGTAGGGACTTTGATGTAGGGATTGGGATATTAGTTAGTTGGTTAGGGAATATAGTTATGGGTTAAATTAGTGGGTTTAGTGGGATTATTAGGTTGAGCAGATTTATGTGCATACAATGAGGATTGGGAGTCATTTTATAAAGTTACATTCATTCCTAATTCATCCATATTAAACTACACTCATAAAACATTTAAGTTTTAAAATTTTATTATATAATACATCTAGTTATAATGCATCTAAAAAGTTTTGTTATTCAACATTGGCCATATAAATCATAGCAAAATATGGAAACACTAAATGAAATACATATATTATTTAATGGTTCTGTATACTCAAAATTTCAAATTGCATCTACAAAACATTTTGATTGTAGTTTAATATGAACACTTATATGTAAATCCATAAATCATACAACAATTAGATTTAATTCAAAAACCTAAGCATAATCCATAGGGTTTATGCAGTGTACATGACATATGAAAAAAATATTGCTTCTTCTCTGAAACATTAGCTATAAGTTCACCTAAGAATAAAAATAATGGCATAATTATTAATGCAGTAGAACAATAGTTTTTTTAGCATATAAATGAACCTAGTTTTATAAATACCATTTAATATATTTTAGAGAGCTCAGTTGCATCACCACTCAAAATACACTTTGGAGTCTTAGATGGAAGAAAAAATGATTCCTAAAAAACACACACTAATATTAAAACTTAAGTAAAAACAACTAATTTTTTTGCACAAACCAAAAAACAAATTTCTTAGTTAGACTTGGTGCTACATAGAATAAGTGGGAATAGAATTTGGTATTATGGATAATAATAATGAGTACAAACTTGTATGTTTACTACCTTAATATTCCCAAGAAGAGAATTTTAATGTGTGATGGTGAAGGGTGGGCTAAAATTTTAAAATAAGCATTTTAAGTACTTAACTTGTAATAGTGTCCACTCATAAAATTATATTTTTAATAAAAATTATCATGGAATTAATTTTTAGTTTGGTTTTAAATTTTAATAATGTCCATTCATAAAATTATATTTTTAATAAAAATTAATATGGTATAATAATGCCAACCATAATTTTTCTTAAACGATTTTTTTAAAAGTGATGGTCAAATGGACATCAAATTTTAAGGATGGAATTAAATGTGAACATAATAACTACATTAAAATCCACCATCACCCTTTATATGCCATTGTATAACACCTCTAGGCATAATAAGTTTAAAAATTATCAAAGGTTTTGACATTGTTGTGCATATTGAAGATGATCATAACTAATTCATGAAACTTCCTTAAAAATACAACACCCCAAGAACACCAAAAAGAAATGTTTCATTCATCTGACAGGGTTCAATTTGACCTCTTATTGGATGCATGAAAAAATCACTTGTTAAAATAGGAAAAATCATTGATTGTAATAAGTGGCAATATTACCCACATTAGATGTAAAAAATAGAGTAACTAGCCAAGATATCAAAATTTGGTGTAGACCATTTTCCAAGAATATTTTGGAACTCAGAGAGGTATTCCAAAATTTAGGAAGGGAAAGGGATATTGAATTAATAAAAAAATAGATCTGAGGAGAGTCAATTAGAGATTGACTATGGAAAGAAAGTAGCTTTAAAGTTGGGAAGAAAGTGTGAGTGTGAATATAAGAGCATGGAGTATCAATAAATTATCATGGCTATAGACACCTAAATTTGGTACAAGACCCTTTTCCATTGTGTCATTTCCTTGTTTTGTCACACTTGGTTATCTTGTATATGTTTGTCTCTTTTTTACTTTTATTCTCCCTTCTAGACTCTCTCTATCCTTTGAGCCCCCTTTTGGTCTTTAGCTTTCATCTATCAAATTTTGAACCTTATTTTTCTATCTTTTGTTGCCCTTATTCTTGACATTTGTTTCTTCAAGGACAAATTTGGTGTTTACAGGTGAAATTTTATTTTTTCCCTTTCAAGATTTATTGGTTCTTTGTGTTTTTATGGGTCCTTCCGTATTAGTCTACTTTCCCATGATTTTGATTTCACTTATTGCATATTTCCTTCATCAACTATGATTTGTGTCATTTCCTAGAGATCCCTATATATAAAAATAATTCATAGTCATGTTACCAAGAGTTAATTATCATTAAAAGTATTGAGTGAGTAGTGAATCCCTTCCCCATAATTATAGTTAAATCCTTCATTTATCATATCTATTGATATAGTTATAATGAAACTCACACCTTGATAGTTCAACCTTATTCACTCCATTGTGACATCATCCACTTATACCAAAAGAGGATTTAAGAAAATGTTAACCTAGTTTGCATTCCACATCAATAGTGATATGATAAAAAAATAAACTTGAAATTATACTCACATGCACAAGATAATTGCATTGACTTTGATTCTAAGAGTGTGGGATATGTAGATGAAACTCCTTGAGGGGTAGATCGAGTAGCTTAACTTCATACACAAATGTTAATTGCTATGTCTAAGGGTTAAGTAAAAGAGTGAAAAGAAGAAAAATTAAACTAATATCCCCATCAATTTTACATTGTGATCACACAAAGTTCTATATGGTACCTGGAAACACATGTTCATAAAAAATACAAAATCTAAAAAACTACCAAGTATAGATTTGGTGGCCCTCAAAATAGGTTTGGTGGTTAAAAATTTGTTTAGCCAAATCTACATATGAAAAAATCAATGGTTTTTTTAAGGACCAATTTCATCCTTTAATAATCAGAGATCTAGATTCATAATGTAGTCATGGTAAGAAGTCTAGTGAAAAACTAACTTTGGACACACAATTTTAAGAGTCTCATAGTGGAAATTAAGAACTTTATTAATATGTAATCCTCTCAGGGATATTTTTTATAAAAATGACTCTTTACATGCCCTATATCTATCTCTGATACTCTAAAGGCTTGTTTACTTACTACAAACTCTAAAACTTATAATTAAACTCAACATGAGTCTTTTCCTCTACACTATGCCTTTTCACCAAGGATCCCTTATATCTAACCTATCATCCATTTATATAATGGTAGCTTCCCAAATTGGGATCAACAACTAACTCAATCTTTTACAACCAACCTATTGGGACTAACCTTCCACATAAAGCATGCAATCCATTTTAAAGACCCAACCAAATGTACTATATCATCCTATATTTTGGCATGTACTTTGATCCTAAGTGTGATTCTAAATTAACAAGAATGTGGCCAACCATGCTATTTTTTTTCTAGAAAAAATCTCGAGCCAATCAATTATTAATTCCTAGTCACTTTGGATCCTCTATGATTGTGTAAAATCTTATTTCACAATTCATAATTGGTTTGACCACCTGTGGTTTCTTTTGGTACTAGATCTCTAATCTATCTCATGTATTGGGTTAAGAATAACTGACTTATGGCTTACTTATCCCTATTTTATGTTATATCACATTTCTTTGTTCATTCATTTGGTTAGTACATTGGGATATGGAGTAACCATGGCCTAGGTAAACTATAAATGCTTTTATTGAATCTTGTGGAGGTTACCCCCTCAAAATGGCTTGTCTTTCATTCATATATTCTACTATATTTCAGTCATATTGTCATCTATTATTGTTATTCTTCTTTATTGTTGAATTAATTTCATTAAAAGTGGTATTAGAGTTGTGACTTGGGCAATGTTTTGGGTGAAACATTAATTTTAGAGATTTGTTTATATCTTTCAATCCATTGCAAATTTTTCCACATTTTTATTGAAGTTAGGGAATCAATCAAGGACATCATAAAAAAAATCTTTTGGAGGTTAGTTTTGTGTGATTCTTTTTAATTTTAGTGTTTTTCATAAATTTTCTCTATAGTGCACAATTTAAGGAATTTTTATGAGATCCTTATATTTTTGGCAAGATTCAAAAAATGTATCTAGGGTATATTCTTTATATTTTTTGATTTGAGGCTGAAATAAGTACAAAAATGCTTGGTCAACATTGGGTCAGAAGTGCCAATCATGATCAACATTGTCAAGCTCTTTTATGGTAGGACCGCAAACTAGGGGCTAAGGAAAGGGTGTCAAAAATCCAAGAAAAAATCCTCACAAGGAAGATATGGAGTCATAAGGGGGAGTTATTATATCCTTTGTATTAGGGTTCTCTGAGATAAATCATAAAGTGAGCCAACTTGACTATAGTGTTCAAGGCATTCAAAGTGATATGCAAGGAATATAATATGATATGAAAGACATAAAATATAGTTTGGAAAATATCATGATGGATTTACAAAATAATCATCCAAATAATCTAGTTATCACTATTACAAAACCCCACTAGGGTAGGTCTCCTAACCAGCTTGATTCAAATCTAAGTACCTTGCCATAGAGGAACCTATTTCCAAAGGTAGATATGCATAAATTTGATGGAACGGATCCAATAAATTGGATCAACCAAATAGATAATTTTTTTGATCTATATCAAATCCCATGAGAACAAAAGGTTAACATGGAATCCTTATATCTAAAAGCTAAATGATTCATTTGGTATCGATGGCTGTGTGCTCAAAAGAAAAATATGACTCTTAGTGTCACTTGGTTAGTTTTTAGAGAGGATCTAAAATTACACTATAATAATAGTGTTATAGATAATTACTACACCTAACTAGAAAAATTGCATCAAACTTAGTCAAGGATTATATTCATCATTTCTAGAATCTATCTTTACATGTGGAGACAATTTTTGATGAGAACCTGAATGAACTATTTTTGGGTGGCCTAAAGGACCACATTCAACATGAGGTAGTCATGTTTAATACACTTAAGGTTTATGATTATAGTATCATAATATGCAGGGTTGAGGAAAAATTCATATCCAACAAGAAGTAATGATTCACTCACTTCAGAGATCATAGCATATCGATACCATGATTTCCTCCACCTACCAAATTGACCCCTTAGTAAATTGAAGAGAAGCATGAAAATGGATTATGTTTTGACTATGATAAAAAGTGAAGCAAATGACATATATGTGATGAGAATAAGCTATTGTAAATTTATGGATCCAATAAAGATGATGATGCCTCCAATGATGATGAGGAAGAAATAGAGGAGGCACCTAAAGATTCCCAACTTACAATCTCTTAGCATGCACTTTAGGGTATTATCACTCATAAAACACTTAAGGTGGTGGGTTTACTTAAGAAATAAAAGGTGATAGTATTGATTTACTCAAGGAGCACATAAAACTTCATCAACCATAAGCTGGCCACTTGATTGAACTATTTCATTTACCCAACACCAAAATTTTAGGTCATGATTACAAATGGTAGCACAGTCAATTATTTAGGGAAATGCCATAGTATTAAGATTTTTATGGGTGATAATATAGATTATCCTATGTTTTCTATTCCCATGGGTGATACACACATTTTTTTTGGATTCTAATGGCTCACAACCTTAGGTACAATTGAGATGATCTTTTAGGAACTATTCATGCACTTTCATTCTGAAAGAAGGAAATTTGAACTATGTAGATTATGCGTAAAATGTCCATGATTGGTTAGTTCACATCATTTTAAAAATATGATAAAAAAAAATCAAAAGGATTTATAACATGATTATGTTCCATAAAATTTCAACCCATAAAGTCATATACACATCTTGATCTAAAAATGATTATTAGTGATCACCCATCTATTTATGGGGCCATGCCAAAAGGACTACCACAAAAAGAGAACATGATCATGCCATTCAACTATTTCCAATGAGTCAACCATAAAATATTAGACCATATATATATCCATATACACATAAAAGTGAAATAAAAAATATGCTCCATGAGATGCTAGAGATAGGGATCATTAGACACAACCAGAGTGCATATTCATCACCAATGGTCATGGTGCGGAATGAGGATGACACATGGAGGATGTGCCCAGATTATAGGGAACTCAAAAAGTACACTATCAAAGATAAATTTCCTATTCTATTAATTGATGATTTACTTTATGAGTTTCATGGTGCTATTTATTTCACAAAATTAGATCTTCATTTGGGGTACCATCAAATTAGAATCAGGGATGAAGATGTTCATAAAAATGATTTTATAACTCATGTAGGAAATCATGAGTTTTTGGTAATGACCTTTGGTCTTAAAAATGCACCATATAATTTTTAGAGCTTGATGAACACTAGTTTTAAGGAAGTTTATGCTGATTTTCTTTGATGACATATTGATTTATAGTAAGACATGCAAAACACACTTGTAACATGTGAAACACGTGTTATTGGAGTAGCATTAGCTTTATGAGAAACCATCCAAATGTGATTTTGGAGTACATAAGGTAAATTACCTAGGTCACATTTTATCCCATGAAGGTGTCAAAATTGATCCTTAGAAGATCAAATCTATGGTGGAATGGCCAATGCATAAAACTCTCAAAAACTTCTGAGGGTTCCTAAGACTAACATGTAACTACTGAAGATTTGAGAAAGGTTATGGAAACATAATAGATCCACGCACTACATTACTAAATAAGGATACCTTCCACTAGAATGATGAAACCACTAAAGCATTTGACCAACTGAAAGTAGTTATGTGCACCACCTTAGTTTTGGCTACTCTAAAATTTTGAAAGATGTTCATTGTTGAATGTGATTCTTATGGATTAGGGTTGGGAGTAGTAATAATGTATGAAGGAAGACCCCTTGCATTTGAGAGTCATAAATTAAAATATAATAATCTAAAAAAACCTATCCATTAAAAAGAAATCATGGCTATTATTCATGTAGTCAAACAATGGAGGCCCTATTTGATGGGTAGACACTTTAATGTGAAAACAAATCGTGATAGTCTTAAATAATTTTTAGAGAAAATATTATCATTTGAGGAATAATAAAAGTGGGTAACAAAAATGTTGGGTTATTATTTTTAAATCATATATAAGAAAGGTAAATAATATGTAGCATCAGATGCACTATCTAGATAGGATACATCCACATAAGCATTACTTTATGTAATGCCCATGTTGCAAGTAGATTGGGTGGATGAATCTAGGTTAGAGTGGGATTAGGATAAGGATACATAGATTTTGATTCATAATATCCTGCAAGGTTCTATAGCCTTTGATAAATTTGAATGTAAAGTTAATGCCCTATGGTATAAGAATAAGTTATAATTATGCAAAGATTCAAAACTGAAGCATAATATTCTTTCAGAGTTACATGTATATCTAATTGGGGGATACTCTGGGTTCTTGAAAACTTATCATAGAATAAAGAGAGAAGTATTTTTTGAAGGACTCAAGGGAGATGTATAAAATTTCATGGAAGAATGCATGATATTCCAATAGAACAAATGTGAGATAGTTAAAACCCTAGGTATGTTACAACCTTTAACAATTCCTAGTCAAAGGTGGGAGGAGGTTTCCATGGATTTCATCACAGGGTTGCCTTGTTTTAAATGTAAGAATGTTATCTTGGTAATTATGGACATGCTTATAAAATATGCCCATTTTTTCCCTTCTCACACCCATTTACTACAAGTATAGTAGTGACTATTTTTTTGGAGTAAGTTCTAAAATCACATGGAACCTCAAAAATAATTGTAACTGATTATGATGCTATTTTCACCAGTAATTTTTGAACTAAACTATTTTACTATTTGGGTACTCAGCTAGCTCATAACTCATCTTACCACCCCCAATTTTATGGATAAATAGAAGTGGTCAACAAATTTTTAGAGGGGTATCTCTATTGTTTTATATTAGATAAGTAAGAATGTTGGGTTAAATGTATACCACTTACAAAATGGTGGTATAAAAAATATTTCCATACCTCTTCGAAAATGTCCCCATTTCTATCACTATATGGTTACCATCTTCCTTCCATCACTTCTTATTTAAGGGTGCAAACCAAGGTTTGAGATGTAGATAAGCACACTTAGCATCAATAAGAGGTTTTGGCTTGTTTGAGAGAGAATTTGGCCTTAGCACAAAATAAGATGAAGCAACAAGCAGATCAACACTGTAGTGAGTGATATTTTGACATGGCTAACTGGGTCTTTGTATGTTTGTAACCTTACAAGCATATGTCCTTAAAGTAATAAAAAAAGACAAAAAAATTGCTCCTAAGTATTATGGCCCTTATTAGGTTCTATAAAAAATTATAAGTGTGGCTTACAAGCCAGAGTTACCTCATTCATCTCACATACACATAATATTTCATGTTTCCTACTTGAATAAGGTCATTGTATAGAAAGTTTTAGCCTAGACATAGCTACCAAAACTAGATGAATAAGGATGAGTTATTTTGGAACCAGAGAAGATCCTACAAACACGTACTAAGAGGTTGAGAACTAGAAATATTAAAGAATATTTTATTAAGTAGAAGAACCTGAGTAGTTAGGATGCAACTTGGGAGGGTGAAGATTTTTTGAAACAACATCTATATTTTTTCAACATTGAGGACAATGTTAGTTCAAAGGGGAAGGGCATGCTACACCCCTAACCTATCACATGTATATAGATAGGAATAGTTGACTTGGTTTTTACTTATCCCTCTTTGATGTTAGATCACATTTCTCTATGCATTCATTTGGTTAGTAGGTTAGCCTATGGAGTAACCATGGCCTAGGTAGATTATAAATAGGAGGTCATGGGCAGTTATTTATCATAATATTATGAATTTCGCTCTTATTAAAGCTTTTAAGGTTGACCCATCAAAGTGGCTTGTCTTTTAATCATATATTCTACTATATTTTAGTCATATTATGATCGATTGATGTTATTATAATTTGTTGTTGAAGTAATTCCATTACATTTGGATTTCAAATTTCACATGTATTCTTTCAACCACCACCTATTCTACTAATTGCATTGTGATTTGGCAATGTTGTTAATTTTATATGTGATCCAAACTACTATTATGGTCTTTCTGATATTCTTCTTTTTATGTGACCCTTGTGACCCCATCATTGTTGTATATGTACTCTACTTTACCATATCATACCTACCTTGGTGAATCTATGTGACACATTATACCCTTTAATTACTATGACATTATCACTTTGATCAATCTTCACCATGTAAAGTCTTATCGTACTATCATAAATTATGACATGTGGCACCTCCCTTTAGTATTATCATATCACACAATGATCATTCCTCATTTTACCATTGTAAACTCTTCCCTTTATCCATATGTATAGATTTATAATCTATAATTTAATGTGAAATGCATTTGGGCATGATGATTTTGTTATTTTTTGAACCTTGTGGCCTTGCAAGATCTTTCCAAATGTCCTAATCTCATGTCCTCTCATCATGAAATCAATTTTTTGGTCATCACCACTTAAATGCATCTGTACATAAGTTTCTCATATACATTATGCCTTCATCACACTTTTTTGATTCTTAATTATGGCTTATGAGATTATGCCACTAGTTAATGTAGTGACCTAAATATGGTCACAAATACTTGATCAAGCCTATCTTACACATTTTTAACTTTAATTAACTTATGCATTTAATTAATACTTATTTTTATACTTCAACTTAGCCTAATCACAAGAGATAACCTTTTTTATTTTAAGATTGTCATTTGTCACATATAAAAATGTTCTGATAACTAAAAAAACCAATAAGCATCTATATGTCATAGCCTAGACCCAAATTTTAGCACTTATCGCTATGGGAGAAGAACACCCAATAAGAATAATAGCGGTGAGTATTATTGTTCCTATATAGTGTTCATGTCCTTTTCTCACCAAAAATCAAAATTTCAAATTAATCCATCCCTTATATTTTTCTTTGTGTTTTTAGGCTTCCTAGAGTGTGGTCATCCCTTTTGAATTGTTATAAAGGTCCACTTAAGTCACTTATTACATAACTTTGAAATTTCAATTTAGAAGCTTATCTACACAAGTTCACATTGAGAATTTTTTTTCTATTATTCCAAATTCATGTTCTAGACACCTCAAGTAGTCCTCAACCAAGTCTCAAGTCAATTTAATGCATCCCTAACCAAGCATGATCAAGTGTTATATATAATTTTAGATGCATTCATATAATGAAAGGAGCATAATTGCATTAAACATTTAGGTGGGAGAACTATATTGGGATTGATTTACCTCCTTGGATTATTGGATATTTAGGAAATGTTCAATCATTGTGGGGGTGTTTAGGGAAAGCTCAACAAAAAACACCCCTATTTTTCCTACTTATAGTTCAATTAATCATTTCATGCCATACTGGGGTTTTCAACTTCAATAAGTTATGTAAATATCTCCAATGCATCTCTCAAGATAAAATTAATGCATAGATATCTATTTTATACCATTATATGTGATTGTGCCCTAAAACATATTTTTTAAAAAAGGACAAAATTAATAGATAAGGACAAAAATGATCAACGTTCCTATCCCTATCTAGTGTTCTTATCCTTGTAAGGTCTTAAATATAGCTTTTGGGAAGATCTTGGTGTTTCTCTTATTTTACTATTTTTGCATTATTCTAGTTAACATAGTCAGCCAAACATATCAAAAAGCTAAGTTCATCCTTCAATTACATAGTCTAGTCTCATTTATAGTCATTTCATTTTATCTATTTCAATCTTTTATCTTAATTTTCTTGTTTAATAGTGTATTCATAACACTCTAAATTATGTTATTGAATTTATCTACTTTGGGATTAATTACCACATTAATTCAAATCAAGATAAAACATTTAGTGAGGTCATTTATTTATTGAGCATTGTCAAACCCTATGTCCTCATTAGGGTTCCAACCTTCTAAGGCTTCAAGATATTTTTGCACTAGGTTTTGTAAAAAAATCCTTTTACTTTGAGCCTTGTCATTTCTTTCCTTTTTTTATAAATTCCATTTCATGTTTTTATTCTATGCCACCGAAGTGATATGTCTCTAATACTACTCTAAGACAATGTGATAGGATAAGTAAGATTACCATTGAAAATATTCAAATTCATTTAACAATTGATAAAATGGATCCAATGCATAAAATGGTTCCTATTTTGATGAAAAATTTGCTAAAGAGAATTTTCAAGAACATAATCAAAATAAACAAGATAATTAGAATGATCAAAATACATAAGATACCCATGGTGGTTTAAATAGGATTCATAATGATGACCTTAATGGAATAGATAAAAAATAAGTTTAATGTATATCTAATTTCCAAAGAGGACTTATTAAAATGATCCAAGACATACCCAAAGTAATTGTAGGTCCTTTTAGCTTATAAAAATGCAAAAGAAGCCAAAATTTATATTCCTAATACATAAAAAGAATCATTTTTTTGCATTGTAAACCCCCTACAACATGTGTTACTACTACTATTATTGATACTATTATTCCATCCACATATTTAGGTTTGCGGGAACATATGGTTCACAACAAATCATATGCCCATGCCTAACTAAGTGACTCATTATAATCATTTGATAGCTACACACACTATATCACACACCTTGCCTAATGCACAATCCTTTGACCAAGTAGTTAAATGTTTTCAAGCTAAGGTGTTTTAATTAGAGCAAGGTATCCCAAAAGCTATCCAATCATTGGATTCATATTCTTTATTTTATAATCCTATGGCACATGATATTACATCCTACCGTTTACCTACCAAATTTGTAGCTCTTAAGATTTCTTTATATGAAGATAAAGTATGAATTTAATGATAAATTACTAACCAAATTATTTACAAGAAGATTAATTTTTTTTTGCATTGGTTTTATGATCTACCTACTCAATTTTTGAAAGTATTTAATACATTATAGATTTATCTTTCAAACAATTTACTATAAAAATTGATGAGAAACTTTTGTTTACAAAAATTATCAAGATTAAATAAGGAACTAATGAACCTATAAGTGATTTTGTGATTTTTTTTAAGACTATGTTGATAAAAATGACTAATACATTAGTAGATAATGAGCTAGAAGACATTTTCAAATAGAGTTTACTTGGACCATTACGTGAGTCAATTATCTTAAGAAAAAAACAATTTGAAGGGATTTATCATACCATAAGAAAAAGATAAGTCAAACTTATAACTTTGAAAAATATTAAGTATACATCTACATATATATAAATTCTACACCCAAGTTTCAAATTAAACTATCTCATAAAGCCAAGGCACAAGATAATATAATAGATGTAAAGATTTAAGTTAATGTTATTTCTCAACCTGCAAACAAGATTGTTTTATTAGATCAACCAAGAAGGAAATTTTATAGATTACCACAAATATCTTACAAATTATTCAATGGTTACTTGAATGAACTTTACTCACTTAACCTCCTTCATTTAAAATTGATATGAGTAAACCATAAGGCAATTTTTCTTATAGAAATGTAGATTGTGATTACCATAGATGTAATGGTAATTCTACTAAAAAATGTTTTAAGCTCTAGCATATCATTCAAGATCTTATTAATAATAATGTCATTGAGTTATATATTATTATAGAGGAAATAAAGCCTCAACAAAATGGCAATGCTAAATTTAAGATTTTAAGTGAACCATTTCCTAATCATGATACTAAAAAAGATGCTCAACAATGCATCATATCACAATGCTTATCCACCTATTGAATCATATGATATCCCTTGGATGGAATTATTGGTATGATTACTCCAAATATTCAACCACAATCTATGATTACTTTTGATGATAGTGAAATAGTTGATGATGATTTTGATTTCCATGCATTATGTCTAAGACGTCATATTGATCAATAATACATTCATAGTGTGTTAGTTGATAATGGATCAAGTGAAAATACATGCACAATCACATTAATTTATTCATTGGGTTACACACAAAGTGACATACAAGAATATACTAAAAATGTTAAGACATTCAATGGTAAATAACAAGCCACTTTGGGACATATTTTTTTCCTCTTCAAGTGGGCCTTGATATACTATCTCATCCTTTTCTAGTTATTTCAAAAAATATGACATTTGATATGATATTGGAATGGCCAAGGTTTAACAATCTTCATGTTGTACCTTTTATAGTACATAGATGATTATAGTAAATTTATTATAATTAGGTTATTATAATTTTTTGAAACAAGTATGAGTATCCTATGCAATATGTTTTTGCTTACACAACACACCCTAATTTAGTGGAAATCATGGTACCCCTTTTTTGTCTTATGAAGCTTGGTCTTGGTTTTGGTTGCAATCCAATTCACCTTCACCTACTTGATCCTTGTTTTAGGCATAATTTATTGTTCAATGCAAAATCACACCTTAAAAACCTTTTTATTTCATAGACCATGTTCAAGAAATTAAATTTCATATATGACACTTGGTTAAAAAATGGGCTTTGACATTATTTTTGCTCTCCCTTTGTTAATTGGGCTTGGGAGCTTGATTAGGTATGGAAGGGGTATCTTAGGCATTTTTTACTGTAAAATAGGGTAACAACCTTAATTAGGTCTTGGGGGATTTTAAGGTCATTTACCTATGTTAATCGGGCCCAAATACCTATTGACATTTTGGCCTCCCATACCAAATGTCAACCTCTACAACCAAAAACCCTTTCAGATCTTAATCATGGAACTAGAACTTGTCTTGATCCCTTAAATTCTCTTTGAAAGTCCTTGATTAACATGGTGTAAGGTTCCATGTTTGTGTTAGAACTTGTAGAGATCATCATATGTCATGACTGTCTTGAGTACTTGGGTGATGCATTAGGTCATCATAGTGGTCATTAAGTGAGTGGAAGAGTTGTCATTTATTTTTCAAGCCTTGAGGGTGGTTTAAGAATTATTTGACAAGATTAAGGATATTTAGAAAAAGTTAATGTAATTTGGATATTTTGAGGTTTATGGTTTTTATGGTATATGGACATGTCTTAAGCCATTTTTTATAAAAGACATTGCTATCAATGTGACGGGTGTCTAAGATTCATTTGGTTCATAGTGTGAAGTTTGATAATGTGTTCAAGGTCATGTACCATAGTGTATTTTATCTAAACTTATTTCAAACCTTGATTCACCCTTTAAGACATATGACCCTTAAAACCTACTGTATTAGTCAAATTAGATTGAAAACCTTTGGAAAGGGTAATGTTTTAGGTGTCTCATTGTTTAGAAAGGTCTTAAAATGGCTCCATTTTCATCATAAATCCATCATAGGATGATTTCATATGCATAAAGGTCCATTTTAAGGGTCAAATTTACTTCCCACTCACCAAATGGTTCCCACACATGGGAAGGTGTGTCTCTTCAACTCCCCCCAACCATACCACCAGGTTTGAAATGTGGTTTGACTTATTTTTTACCCTTACTACCCACCAATGGCATCTCAAACCTTGAATCATTAGAAAATGAAGAAAAATTAAAGGTTTTGTATGAGTTTTTGACTTATATGGATATATATAGTATAGCCATGACTAGAGGGAGTAAGAAATATGTAGAAATGGATTAGTTTAGGCATCAGGTGAAGAGATACATGAGTTTCAAGGTTAGAAAGGTTAAAAACCATTTCACTCCTTCCATCATCCTTCTTGGCAGTCTACTTAGGTTTATGCTCAATTTGTACAAGAGAGATAAAGTGAGGACTTGAGGATTTTTTTAGAGTAAGGGGGTCTCTTGACCTTCCCATTCTTGGAATTGGTCTATAAATTCATGGCCTATTTTCTATGAATAAACACTAAGAATCTGGTCAGTCAAATTGTCTCCTTTATCTGTGTAGGGGTCAAAGTTACATCATATTTGGTGCACTCTTAAGATTGTTTTACAAATTTATGTTTATAGGTGTATTATATAGGTCCTCAGGGTCATTCTATGGTATTACACACCCCTGATTCACATGTTTTAGGGTATGGGAATAGATAAAGCTTCATGTTTCCACTTTTGAAAATTATAGACAATGTTGCTTCATGTTGCAGACTCTCCAAGGTATAGATGGAGGTGTTTGATGATGTTTTATATTTTATAATGGTTTCCTTGAATCCATTTAATCCTCCTCTACCTCCCAATCTTAGCTCAACCATTATATGATCAAGTGGATCCTTCAAATCTTACCCCAATTTGACTGCCATGTGCATAATGTTTTATCCTTTGCAAGTGTGAACATGGGGCTTTATAGAAACATTAACATTAGTTTTAAATAAATACATGTGATTAATCTTAAGTCACCCTTTGTAATATTACCCTTATGTCCCTCACTACCCTATACTCAAACCACTCTCATCCTCATCCTTTGAGAGACTAACTCCATTTAAGCACCTATAGGCATTTCAAGGCAAACTAAGAAAGTAGGGTAGTCACTATTAGATGGGATATGAGAAGACATTGAGGATCCTTGAGATTAATAAAAACCATATAAATAAGTAAGGGGATGGAAGGATAAGGCTCAAATGTAGGATCAACACCATTTATACCATCCCAAGAAGACAAGCTCAATTAAGACCTCAAAGTACATATATAGGGTTACAGTGGTAAGACTAGAGAGATGCTAATGGTTTTGAGGTTAAAAGATCTTGAGAGGTTCAAAAGGAATATTAAGAGACCACCAAAATTCTAAGATAATCCAAGGACAATAATGAAGCATCATACTCACCTTCTTAATGGTCACATACAGTTAGACATACCTCATTCACCACCTACAGTTAGAGTTATGAGTAGAAATAGTGTCTTGGACTTTGCATAAGAAGTGAATGTGAGTAAAATAAATAACTATGACTTGTAAAACATTAGTATACATAACCTATAAGATAAGACAAAATATCTCATGGCCTGATTAGGCATACTAAGTTCAAATAGGGAGGTAGGCAAGACCTTAATAATTAGATAAAAATGTGAGAAACCAACAAGGGGTAAAATTTTAGAGATTAAAATAGGGTTTTATAAATATTCACTATGTTTTAATTAAATTATCTAAGTCCTTGAGAAAAAGAAAAGCCTAATGGCTCAATTAGGATCACTAGGCCTAAAACTAATATAAGGCTCATAACTATTGTTTGAGGATATTTTGCATGTTTAAGGGGATGGTAAAGTTTAAGGAGACTCAGAAGGTCTATGCACATAGTTATGGTCATATGAATCATGAGAATCCACTCATAACATTCTCAAATGCAAGCAAGGACAAAATTCATGCTCATAACCTAGATAGAGCTAGTTTTCACTTACAGACAAAGTGTTCAAGAAAGGTTAATGCAGGACTGATCCCTACATAAAGGTCAAGTGTAGGGGAAGAAATATAATCCTTCACATGTTCCCTAGAGGATCCCGATGCCTTCATTTGATAGTTGGTCCTTTGAGGCAAAGGGATCCTAATATTTTATTAGGCCTATACAGGGAAATAGGTAGAGCCAAGAGAAGAATGTTAAACCCTACATACAAGTGAAAGTTAGAGATGAAAAAAAAGTATCCTATTTGTTTAACAAGAATTTAAAATCTCTATTGAATTGGCCTATACCTAAGAGGCAATGAAATCTCAATGGCCTAAGTAGGCCTATTAGGCCTAGATAGACCTAAAATAGACATGTGCATATGAGTTAAGGAACTGTTGCTTTCTTTAAGGTTGGTTAAGGGTTAAGGAACCTGATTATGAAGTGGGGAAGATGTATTAAGGTTTTAAAAGTGATAACAATATCATATTCCAAAAGGAAAGGGGTTAATGACTTAAATATGCCTAAATAAGCTTAAAATTGATACATACAGGCCTAAATATAAATTTTGAGAACACATATAATAGAAAGGGTGTTTGAGGTTATGGAATAGGTAGAGGGACTCAGTAACAATGCCAAATGTGGTAGTGATTACCAAACTTATAAGAATGAGAAGAAAGCTCAATAACTAAGCCTATAAGGTCAACTTTACTGTGAAGCTTATAAACCCTAAGCAACATATGAGAATTATGCAGATTAGGATTAAAGGGGAAGTCCTATTGAAAGAGGTGTTCCTAGATCATGGAGACATATTAAATAAATATCACATATTCCATCATCATTATAGTAGGGAAAGGAAACCACTCAAGCATCTAACACCTACTCTCAAACACTCATATTTGACAATGAACAATGACACTTAAGGCCCATATGAGGGAATGGATACTAAGATGAAGTTTGAGTAGTTGGATACAAGTATAGAGGGAGGAAATAGAAAAATATAGATGATATTGTAGTATTAAAGTCAGAATTTCACTAATAGATGGTTCAGACCCTGAGACTTAGTCTAGGCCTATTAGGCTTCAAGCCATTCTTAAGGCTTCAAGACCCCACCTCCACATTATGATTGATTAAAACCCTCCTAAATATAATTTACATAAATAAAAGGTTTTGAGGGATGGTATAGGTCCTGGAGATTATTTTTAAGATAGGAGAATTCATAGGAAAGGTCAATTTAGTCTCAATTCCTAGCTTGAACTGCATTACACCCAATCTACCATCTCAAGCCATTATTTCAAGTGAGCATATATTTAATATCATAAAGAATTAGATCCAATGATATTAAAAAAATATGGGCACCCCTATGGACTCAATATCCATAAATGAGAGAGTGGGTTTTAGGGGCCATCTTTATAAATTGTCATTAAGACTGCAACCATGTTTATAACACTTGCAAAGAGCTTGAAGTCTACTATGTTAAACTAATATCTCTCTACATAATATAAATGGGACCCAAATATTTTAAATATATTTAGGGGGTATATGGGGTAAACATACATGACCATAAGTTTGGGATTGGAGGTTTGATATATATGAACCATCGTTAAGATGACATACCTCCAAAACCTTGCTTAAACCCTAACACATACTCGACTATGTAAAACTTGATATATTTGAAATAAAAAACCTTGAATTGGCTTGGAAATCATTTGGATCACCTATTACACTCAAATAAGATTCCATCCATTGTACTTAATTATATGGATAAGTGTATGGACCTCCTAAAAATCATGTTTTTATAGGGTTTTATGATGTTTGTAGGGTACATAGTTGTTTGTAAGGTTTCCAATAATTAGAGGGGGTGGTTTGATACTTTTTTAACCTTACCAAATAACCCATTATTTAAAAATATTATTATAAACTCTTTTACAATCTCTCTCTAAATAAGCAGTCTAGGAAAGCTAGTAGAAGGTGACCTAGTCACCTAGATTGGCAAAATTACAGATGGATATTACTTGTAAAGTATAAGTCATGGTATAAGCATATTATTAAGACTTGAAATAGACTCATTAAATTTATATAATTTTTATTTTCATGTCTCTAATCATCTATCAATAGATAGTCAAGTCATTAGGCCTAGTGGCCTAGTAGGCTTGCTTAGGTCAAGAAGGAGAGATGCAAGTTAACATAGAGGGGTTATTAAGAGATCAATGTAGGACAAAAATATCCATGTAACTAATGCATAAAGGTGAGAAAATTTACTTCATAATAATAATAATAATGGGATATTGGATCAATTTTCATTGGCCTAATTAACATGCAAAGAGAAGGATGCGATGCTTAGTAACTCATGATGGCCTAATTGAGCCACTTTAATGTTGTAACTATCAGGAGAAAGGGGTAATTAACAAAATTTAGGTGTGTAAATTATTTTAAATATGTCAACCAAGTCTGAACCAACTCCACCACTCCATCTTAATTATTAAATAATTCATTGAAGAATACCAACACAAGGAAGGAGACATATGGGGAATGTTATGGCTGGTAGAACTACTATGTGAGTGGACTATGGTCATTTATGACGTATTATATACAATTCCACACCATTTACCCTTGATATATCTTCTTATTTTTCTATATATTTAGGCCTTAAGGCTTTTTTTATCATCCCTCACTTGGGTATGAGGAAACTTTGCCTATATTTATACCCTGTAAACTTCTTACGCTAATGCAAATGACTATTTTCATATCCTTTTATGATTTTTTAGTGTGTTATACTTGTTTTATTTTCACATGTGTCAAGTTTTTCCCCCTTGACAAGTCCTAGTCTCACCTAGCTACTAACATATGGTCTTATACAAGTCACATAGTGTGTTAGAGCGATAAATGGTTGAGCATAGAGTGGAAGTTTCACTGGTAAGTGCCTTGACTCAGACCTTACCATCATTACCCTCATTTTTTACCACTAATTAAAACCTCTATGTGAAATTATATTGCATAGGATATCTTAGAGATAGAAGATTTAGTCACTTGTCTTGATTACTAGTGTTAGTTGAGGTCAAATTGAGTGGATGAATGATATTGGTGCATCACCTCTAGTAGTATAGGTTTATTTTTATGAATTAATTCTATCCTTTTTCACCCCAATCAATAGGTATTAGTGATTTTGAGCTATAATAGATGAACCAAGGGAACTAGCCCCATAATCTAGAGGTCTATCCCAACCATAGGTCACCCACAGCCTTGGGCTATTCCCATGTTACCCCAACCTTTGAGGTAGGCCTGAACAACCTCCTCCTAGGGTTCAAGTTGGAGTGATAATAGTTTTGACACGTTGGATGGGACTATATTCAAGAATTTAAAGCATTAAATTACATCACTTGGTAATCTCAGAGAGTTTCAAGCACTTTAGAGGTAGACTTGCAGTCAAATTTCATGTTAAGTGATATCACAAGGTCTCCACTCAAGGGTAAGAATAGTTTCTATTTGTAGTTTATGTTGTTATTCACATGCCTCATGATGAGTTATGGATACATATGGAGTAGACTTATGTCATACACCTCCTTATCAACAACCTTATGACCCATACCAACTCCACTTTGATCCCTATCATCCCTATTTTGATCTCTATTAGCCCTACAATGAGCCTCTTTATTTCCAAGATTATCAACCCCCTTATGAGCCTTATCAACCTTCTTGGTAGCCCACTTATCTTCTTGATCAACCTAGTTATTCCAGCCATGTCGCAAGCCAATCCATTTCAATCCTTAAACATACCTTAATGGGCTATGAAAGAAACATAGTAGGGATTGACAGACAAAATAATTATGTCCAAGAGGCCCCTAATCACCTAATCAATAACATGAGAGCCTCATTACAATAGTTCAAGAAAGAGTGGGAATACATTATGATAGAGGGTCATTCATGGATCAATAGTGACATGTTAGACATAGGTGGTCTAGTTTTAAGCTTAGAGGAGAGGCTAGTAGTACATGAGAGATAACAAGCTCATTATCGTCAGCCTGATATCTTCTCCTCCATCCCATATTAGTCTTCTATTGATCTGCCCATTATACCTCAAAAGTCTCAAGTAAATGAATTTAAAAACCTTCCAAGTCCCTCACAAGTCCTTCCAACCTTTCCTACTTGGAGGTTTATTCAAGAGAAAGTACAAAAAAAAGAAGTATGTGTTGAGAGGACTATTTAGCATGAGGAGACCTCTGATCAGTTAAGGCTTGATTTTGAAGCCCACCTAAAGAGGGAGATTTAATTGGAAAATGAGCACTTTTTTTAGTTAGTATAACCTAAAATAATAATATAATATAATTAGGGAGTACCTTCATTTATGCCACAAGCTACAACACATGCAAAATAAGAAACAAAATTGAAGTTTCCAACTTGGAAACAAGTAGTGCAATCATGGGGAAAGGAGGATGAGCCAAGTTTACATCAAAGTGTTAGAGCTAAAGATAAATTTTAAATCATCCAAATCTTACCCCTCCCTCCTCAAGAACACAAGACATTTCCATCATGGAAATCTATTCAAGATAATGTGCAAAATAAAGAGGAGGTGATGGTTGCCAAAGGTGATAAACTAAATGAGCATGATAAATCATCTACAAAACCATTGGATTTTACTTCTCTTATTGAAATATTTTAAGGATCTTCCATGCCACTCCTTAAGAAAGATCCAATCCTTAAGGAGGTGAGTGAAGAAGGTCAAATTGAGGTGGTATCTAATGAAGGTGACTTGAGTTAACTTGAATAAGTTGTCATTGATACACCTCTTGGTGAGGAGAGACACAATTCAGCCTTCAAGAATCAAGAAGAAGATGACATTGAATACCTCCTTGATTACATGACAACTTTCCTTTCCCATTATAGTCCTAAAGAGTGTGAATTTGTGACAATTATTTAACTTGCAAAAACTACAAAACAAGGAGACTTGGAAGAGAGACAAGCTGACCAATTTATGATGATAAATAAGGGAGATGCTAAGGGTAAATCATAAGTGTCACAAGGTTGTTTATAACTCCATGAACATGGTAAAGAAGGTGAGGTTCCAAAACCTTTCTCAAACTATGTTATATCTTCTCCTACATCAGACACTATCCAACTTGAAGAGTGTAAAGGTATAGTATATTGTGTGTTCAAATTATTAATGTACTGACGTAAATATATTTTTTATAATAATATTACATTCATAGTTAATAGGTTAGATTTACTAGTGTGTTTAATATATTTTTAATAACAATATATTCATATTTAATGTGTTGTTGGAAGTTTGGTTGTATGATAATTTGTTGGATATTTGATCTCCCCAAATATAGGAAATACATTTTCTATATATATTTGTAATACTCCCGTATGTTTTATATATCTAGAAAAATAAATAATGAAGTATAATATTATTGTTTGAAATATCATCTCTATGATGTTTAGATCTATTGCATAATGCAAATAATAAATCTTGGTATAGGTTCATACTATACCTAAGAAAAAGAACTCAAATAATACTAATAAATAATCCATGAAACTAGAACCATGTGAAAATCAAGCAAATGATTTGTTTGATATCATAAAAATAGGGTATTCTATACTTAAAACAGGCCATGATTAGATTGATATTGAGGAGTACAATACCATCAGATAATGGGAAAATAACACTCTAACCATTCCATCTCAAAGAGCTATTTCATGTGAGAAATACTTGTTTGAGGTATTTAAACAAGGTTATCAACCCCTTTTTCCACTTGCATATGTCTCTCCACTCTTGGAGAGTGGAATAGAACCTTGTTGGCCTCAATATTATAGGAAATAAGATACATCTCTATTATAAGCCAACCTTACATTCATAACACAAGGGATACCTCAACCTATCCAGCCTGATCAAGAGCAACCCATGACTGAGGCATAATTGATGTTATTCATGAAAATTAGATAGATATGGGATGATTATGATTGGGTGTTAGACTCACCTAGCTAAATTATGTACCTAAGGATGGATAAAGAAGATCTAATTGCTATTATAAGAGGATATGACCATGCCAATGTCTCCAGCTATAAGAGGATGCACTCATTTAATGAGTAGTACCTGATTGGACTCTAGTCATCATATGTCAATCTGACCTCATAGAGCTATGGTGATCAAAGGAGATTTACTTTTGATCCTAGAGGAGAAAGAAGGTGTTTTCAAATTATTATTTTCTAATTGGTTGTCATCTTTCATCTAATAAGTGTTTCTACACAAGTGTGGTGTAGTTAGCTACCTTTGTTGCTTTAGTGTCTTGTCTTGTTAGTTTTTATTTATTATGTGTTGTTTTTTTCATTGTATTTATTGTGGATTGTGAGTTTATATAGTCCTAAGAGGTTTTATGAGATAATATGTCTGATTGGAAGTATAAGAATATGGTCATCCAAGTCATGATGTCATGTATGAATTTTGTCATTAACATGGAGAGATAGTGGGTTCCCTTAACCAACAGGTTGTCAACCCCTATGAGTCACCAAATATGTTGACATTTTGGCCTCATATGACAAATTTCAACCTCTAAAACTAAAAAATTTCCATGAAACCCCTTTAGAGCTTGTTTATGGTATCTATAACTTGTCACGATCCCTTAAATGCTCCTTGAAAGTCTTTGATTAACATGGTTTAAGGTTTCATGTTTATGTTATAACTTGCAGAGATCATCATATTTCATGGCTATCTTGAGTGCTTGGGTGATGCATTAGGTAGTCATAGTGGTCATTGAATGAGTGGAAGAGTTATCATGTCCTTTTCAAGCCTTGAGGGTGGTCTAAGAATTATTTGACAAGATTAAGGATCTTTATCCAAAGTTAAGGCAATTTGGATATTTTAAGGTTTATGGTTCTTATGGTATATTGGCTTGTGTCAAGCCATTTATTGTGAAAGACCGTGATATAAATGTGAAATTTGTTTAAGCTTCTTTTGGGTGTGAATTAGGGTAATGTGTTCAAGGTCATGTCCCATGGTGTACTTTATCCAAAATTATTTCAAACCTTGATTCACCCTTTAAGCCATTATGACCCTTAAAACCTAATGTATTAGTCAAATTGGATTGAAAACCTTTGGATAGGGTTATGTTTTAGGGTTCTCATTGTTTAAAAAGGTTTTAAAATGGTCCCATTTTCATCATAAATCCATCATAAGATGGTTTCATATGCATAAAGGTATATTTTAGGGGTCAAATTCACTTCCTAATCACCAAATGGGTCCCACACATAGGAAGGTCTATCTCTTTAACTCCCCCAAACCATACCACTAGGTTTAAAATGTGTTTTGACTAAATTTTCCTCCTTTTTTCCCACCAATGGCATTTCAAAGCCTAAATCATGAGAAAATGATGGAAAATTAAAGGGTTAATAGGAGTTTCTAAATTATACAGATTTGTACAATATGACCATGACCAGAGGGAGTAATAAATATGAAGAAGGGGATCAGTTTAGGAATCATGTGAAGAAATCCATTATTTTCAAGGTTAGGTTAAAAACCATTCCACTCATTCCATCATCCTCCTTGGTAGTCTAGATAAGATTTTAGGTTTATGATCAGCCCATATAAGAGAGAGAGAGAGTGAGGAAATATGTATTTGGTAAGAGGAAGGGGGGTCTCTTGACCTTCCCATTATTGGAATTGGTATGAAAATTCATGGCCTATGATCTATGAACAAACACTAAGAATCTGGGTAGTCAAATTATCTCCAACTGTGCATGTGTCAAAGTTGCATTAGTTTTGGTGTACTCTTGAGATGGTTTTACAAATTTTTATTTTTAGGTGTGTTCCATAAATATTTAAGGTCATTACATGGTATTCCCCACCCCTAATTAACATGGGTGAGGGTGTGGGAGCATACAAAGCTCCACTTTTGTAGTTTACATATAGTGTTGCTTCTAGTTGAAAACTCTCCAAGGCATAAATTGAGGTGTTTGATGATGTTTTGGATTTGATCATGATTTAATTGAATCCATTTATGTCTCCTCTACCTACCTATCTTAGCTCAACCATTATCTTATTAAGTGGATCCTTCAAATCTTACCCTAATCTGACTGCCATGTGCATAATATTTTATCCCTTATAAGTGTGAATAGGGGAATTTAAGGAAACATAAAAATCAGTTTGAAATACATACATATGCTTAAAATTAATTCACCATATTTACTATTACCCTCATGTCCCTCACTTACCTATACTCAAACCACTTTCATCATCAACCTTTGAGAGACTAACTCCATTTAGGCACCTTAGGCCTTTCAAGGTCGACTAAGAAAGTAGGGTAGTCACTTTTGGATGGGATATGAGAAGAAATTAAGGATACTTGAGAGTCATAAAAACCATATGAATAAGTATGGGTATGGAGGGATCAAGGTCGAATCTAGGATCAACACCATATCCACCACCCCAACAAGACAAACTCAGTTAGGACCTCAAAGTGCATACATAGGGTTATAGTGGTAAGATTGGAGAGATGTTGATGGTTTTGAGGTTAAAATAGATTTAAAGGATCTCAAGGAACATTAAGATACCACCAACATACTAATATCACCCAAGGAAAATAATGGATCATCATACTTGCCTTCTCAATGGTCACACACAATCAAACATACCTCATTCACCACTTACAATCAAAGTATGAGAAGAAGAACTAGTGTCTTGGAATTTGCATAAGAAGTGAATGTGAGTAAAATAGATAATTATTACATGTTTCCTCTAAAACCTAAGTCTACATAACCTCTAAGATAAGATAAAAGAGTTCATGGCTTGATTAGGCCTACTAAGTCTAAACATGTAGGTAGGCAAGACCTTAGTAGGAATATAGATGCGTGAGAAAACAAAAAGGGGGATAATTTTAGAGATTAAAACATGTTTTTATAAATATTCACTATATTTTCATTGAATTAGATAAGTCCTTGAGAACAAGAAAAGGCCGAATGGCCCAATTAGGCTTATTAGGCCTAAAACTAGTATACAGGTTTGTAACTATAGTTTGAGGACATTTTGCATGTTTAAGGGGATGGTTAAATTTAAGAAGAATCATAAGTTCTATGCATAGAGGTATGATCATGACCCTTATGATAATGCACTCATAACTTTCTAAAATTCTAACAAGGATAAAACTCATGCTCATAACCCAAACAAACTTAGTTATCACTTACAGACAGAGTGCTCAAGAAAGGTTAATGCAGGACTGAGCCTTACATAAAGGTAAAGTGAATAGGTGTAAATATAATACTTGACATGTTACCTAGAGTCTCCCAATACCTTCATATTATAGTTGGTTCTTTTAGGCAAAGAGATCCTAGTGGTCTATTAGCTTATACATGCATATAGGTAGGGTGAAGAGAAGAATGTTGAACCCTACATACAAGTGAAATTTAGAGATGAAAATGAAGTATAATATTTATTTTCCAAGAATTCAAATGATCTCCACTAACTTGGCCTAGCCTTAGGAGGCAATGAAAGCCTAATGGCCTAAGTAGGCCTATTAGGCCTAGATAGACCTTAAATAGGCATGTGCATATGAATTAAGGACATTTTGCTTGATTTAAGGTTTGATAAGGGTTGATAACACCTAAATAGGAAGTGGGGAATATTTATTAAGGTTTTAAAAGTGATAGTAGTCTCAGATTTAGAAAATAAAGGGGTTAATGACTTAATTAGGCCTAAATAGGCCTAAAATTGATACATACATGCCTAAATATGAAATCTAAGAATAAATACAATAGAAAGGGTGTTTGAGGTTAGGAAAAATATAGAGGGACTAATTAATGATATTATAGTTGGTAGTGAGTCCCAATATTAGAATACCAAGAAGAAATATCAAGAACTAAGCCTATAAGGTCAACTATACCATGAAGCCTACAAACCCTAAGCAACATATGAGAAGTATGCAAATTAGGATTGAAGGGGAAGTACTATTCAAAGAGGTGTTTCCATATCATGTAGACATATTACATAAATATCACATAATCCATCATCACTATAGTAGATAAAGGAAACTACTCAGGCATCTAACACCTACTCTCAAACACTTAGATTTGATAGTGAACAGTGACACTTAAGGCCCATATGAGGGAATGTAGATTGAGATGGAGTTGATTAGTTAGAGACAAGTACAGAGGGTGAAAATAGATGAATATAAATGATATGGTGGAATTTAAGTCATAAGTTCACTAATATATGGTTCAAACCCCTGAGACTCAATCTAGGCCTATTAGGCCTAAAGCCATTCTTAAGGCTTCAAGACCCCACATCCTCCTTATGAATAACTTAGAACCTCCCAAATAGAATTGAAATTAGTAGAAGATGTGGAGGGATGGTGTAGGTCATGAAGAGGATGTTTAAGATAAGAGAATGCAAAGGAAAGGTAAATTTAGTCTCAACTCCTAGCTCGAACTGCATTATACCCAGCCTACCATCTCAAGCCAATATTTCAAGTGCTCATATATTTCATAGCATAATGACTCAGAGCCAATGTTATTAGTGGAATTTGGGTACCCATATGAAATCAATATACATAAATGAGAGAGTGGGTTTAATGGGCCCATCTTTATGAATCATCATTAAGACTGCAACCATGTCGCGAAATCTTATAAAGAGCTCAAACTTTGCCATCTTGCACTCATATCTCTCTGCACAATCTACATGGGATGAAAATATTTTTAGGATATTTAAGGGGTTTTATGGGATAAACACCCATGACCATAAGTTTGGGATTTGAGGTTTGATATTTATGAACCACTGTTAAGATGGTAGATATAAAAAACCTTGCTTAAACCCTAACATAGACCCAACTTTGGAAAACTTGATATATTTTCAATCAAACACCCTAAATTGGCTTGGAAATAATTTGGATCACCTAGTATACTTAGATAATATTCCATCCATGGTTCTTAGTTGTATATACAAGTGTACAATCTTCCTAAAAATCATGTTTTTATAGGGTTTTGTGATATTTATAGGGTAAAAAGTTATTTGGAACGTTGCCAATCATTGGAGGGGTGGTTTGAGACTTGTTTCAGATTCCTAAATCACCCATTATTCACAACTATCATTATAAATTCTTCTATAAGCCCTCATCAAATAGGCAATATAGGAGAGATAATAGAAGGTGACCTAGTCACCTAGATTGGCAAAATTATATATTTATATTACTTGTAAAGGCATAAGTCATGGTATAAGAATATTATTCAGACTTGAAATAAATTCATTCACCTAATCCAAGGTTTCTTTTTAGGTATTTGATCATCCATAAATAGATAGTCAAGTCACTAGGCCTAGTGGCCTAATAGGCCTACTTGGGTTAACAAGGAGAGATGAAAGTTGAAAATAGAGGGGTTGCTAGGAGATCAATACAGGGCCATAATACTCCTATAAATGATGCATAAAGGTGAGAAAATGCACTTCATAGTCATGATGGGAGATTAGATCAGTTTTCCTTGGCCTAGTCAACATGTAAGGAGAAGGGTGGCCTTAGTAACTCATGGTGGCCAAATTGAGCCACTTTAATATTGTAACTATTAGGATAAAGGGGTACTTGACCATATTTGGGTGTGGCCATGCTTTGAAAGAGGTCGACCAAGTCTGACCCAGCCTCCACCACTCCACCTCAATGCCTAAAAGGCTCATTGAAGAACAACAACACATAGAGGGAGATATATGGGGACTGTTATGGCTACTATAACTATTGTGTGAGTGGACTACGATCATTTATGACCTATTATCTATACCTACACACCATTTCCCCCTTCTCTCTCTTTTGATTATTCTATATATCAAGGCATTTATTTATCATCCCTCACTTGGGTATGAGGAAACTCTACCTAGATTTTTACCTTATAAACCTCTTAAGATAATGAAATTATTATTTTTAGATCATTTTATGCTGGTTTAGTGTGTTATACTTATTTTATTTTCACATATGGCATGTTTTTTCCCTTGACAGGTATTAGTCTCACCTAGTTTCTAACATATGGTCTTATGCATGTCACATAGTGTGTTAGAGTGATAAATGGCTAAACATAGAGTAGAAGTTTGACTGGTAAGTGCCTTGACTTAGACCTTCCCATCATTAACCTCATGTTTTTACCACTTAGTAAAACCTCTATGTGAAACACTATTACATAGGAGTTTTTAGAGTTAAACTATTTAGTCACTTGTCTTGCATATTAATGTTAGTTGAGTTCAAATTGAGTGGGTGAATGATATTGGTGCATCAAACCTAGTAGTATATGTTTCATTTTATGCATTCCTTATATCCCTTTTCACCCTAGTTGGTAGATCTTAGTGATTCTGAGTTATAATAGATGCACTAGGGGATTTAATCCCATAATCTAGAGGTGTGACCTAGCCATAGGTCACCCACATCCTTGGGTTATTCCCATGTTACCCCAACCTTGTATCTAGGCCTAAATAACCTCTTCCTAGGGTGAAATTAGGAGTGATAAAAATACCTAATTAGGTTAGGGAGGTGTCATGCCCCCCTCCCTTTATTGATCAGGCCTAAAGGACCAATTAGATCCATGAAGGCCTCATGTCCCTTACTTTGTGTTCATTAGGCCTAAAATATTAAAAAGGAATAAGGGGGCCTTCTACCCCCTTTCAAAGGAAATCAAACTTGTATGATTAATTAAGCTTAAAAGGGCATGTTATCCCCTGCCCCTTTGGCTGTTGGGCTAAAAATACTGATGTGGTATATGGGGGCCTTTGGCCCCTACCCCTTTGTTGATTTAGGTTTCAATCCCAATTAGGCCCATGGGACCTATGCCCCCTTGTCTACCTCCCCACATTTATTTTCAAGTTGGGTTTTGAATCCCAACTGAGTAAAACAAATCTTGATTTTATCTATGAAATGTCTGTGTTAGAAAAAAAATCCAATAGGGTCTATAGTGTGAAAAAATGTGAGTTAGATTTTAAATCATAAATTTCCACTCATTGCTACAATTTTCATGCCTTTTAAAGCATTATAAATATGGTTTTTACATATTTTTAATGGTGTTGGTATTAAATGGGATAAGTGTGAGGTATAAATCTTATCAATGTTCTAGTGTTACAACTTACTTTTTTTTTGTGTATTATATATCTAATGAGCTCAATGTGTTCTTCCCCTTTTTAAAGAACTAATGTGTTTTATCTTGATTTTTTAGGAATTATAAAGAGAGGAATAGTCCACAAGTAAAAGTGGATCTCTCAACAACCAACATGTGCTTATCATTAATGCTCTTGGCTTCTAGTTCCTTGGGAGTGTTGTTTTACATTGGAGCTTGCTCTTAGTGGGTGGATCACATTTAATATTTTCAACCAACTTTTTGATGGAGGATTTGTATCCATCCTTGTACTAGAATATATATATATGACAAACCAAGAGAATTAGAAGAGGTTGGTTCATTTTCAATTAGAAGATAGAGTAGAGGCCTAAACAATTTTTATTTCTACATTTTCCTACTTTCTTAGTTTTTCTTGTGAGTTATGTTGTTCTGAGCCATATTTTTATATTTCAACTAATAAGGGAGAATCCCAATTTTTTTTTCCAAGTAACATCTATCAATTTAAAGCTTGTGGAGATTATTTATCACTACCTACAAAGATATAGGGTGGGTTTATTTTTCTTCATCATAGCTGAATTATCCACATATTCATAGATCATATTTTTTCATGGTTATGTGCATACTAATCAGGAAAATATTGATTTGATGGATTTAATTTAATCAAATGGATCAAATTTATGTTCACTAAAAAATAGGCTCACTCCTTTCCTATTTCTCCTTATTTTTTGATTTTTTCAATGATTATATTAGAGTAAGTTTAGAGTAGCTCTTAAATAGCAATATGTGTTTACAAGTTATATCTTGCTTACAAAATTTTACTCTTTTTTGTCAATGGAATCATTTATTTATGTATACAATGAATATGCATCAAATCAAATTTAATTTTTATCTAATGATTTCTTTTGGTAATGTCTCTACTTATTGTTCCTTGTGTGTCTATACCCTACACTAAGACATTAACAGACTCACTTTTTCCTCTCATTTTATTTGGGATTAGATTTATACTAGCATGCCCCTTGAAATAAAATAGTGTCACATTGAAAAAATAGGTTATCCACTATGCCTTGACCTGGTGATATAGACATTAGGGAGATTTTGTCTCCTTTTAGGAGAGGTTGGTCAAATTTCCACCCTACCTATGTTAGTGTACAAAATAACCCATTAAAAATATGGGCACTAAAAGGAGGGCTTGAACTAGAGTATTTTTAGATCTATAATTTTTATGGTATTATGTCTTACCATTTATGATTTCCATGCATTGTTATGTGCCTAAACCATGCATCAACAAATTATTGCTAGGAGGGAATGAATTGGAGTATTTTTAGATCTAGTATTGTTTTAGCCTTGAAGCCCATCCTTTACACTTTTCATGCTTTTTTGTGTGCCTATACCACAAATCAACAAAATAACATTGTTTAAATCTTTATAGAAAGAATTAAAATAGAATATCCTAAATTCAAGTAAGGAGAAGACTATTCTATAATCATGCCAATTAAATAATTCATATTCACAATATTTTGATATAGTGTTGAATTATGAAAATATGATAGATATAGAAAGTACAATACCAAAATATAATTTAAAATAATAAACATGAAGAATGAGTAATAATTAGGTTATTGAATGATGTGAAAGAAAATATGGGAAGTGTAGACACATAAATAGTTAATATGATGCTCAATTGTGATTTGCCAAATTTTATAAATCAGTTCTTTATCATCCTAGATACTATTATCAAAATAATGACACTAAAATCGACGTTTCTATCTAAAAACATATGATTTTGTCTAGTATGGAATATAGTTCCTTTTCTTAAACTTCCACCCGTGCCTATTAGGGTTCAATGTAACCTTATAGATTATTTGTGTAGATCATGTGCATAGGTTATGGATATCATTATGTAGGTCAAAGCCCTAGGTCCTTTAATTAGATAATGTCACCTTGAAAAATATGGGTTAGTGGGATAAAGTGAAATAAATTTAACCTCAAATACCCCTATATTAGTGATCAATACCTACATAGCCAATATTTTGAAGAGGGCCTTAGACTAGTGTAGTTTTCCCCCTTATGTGGGATTGTGTGTTAACAATGCTGAAATATGATATATTCACGTGTGTGTAGTGATCTAGCTTATAAAATTAAAAATAATACTCATGTTATGATATTTTAATGATTTATACTTGTAAGAATATTGATCCTATTCTATATTTGGAAATAGGGAAGAATATGGTAATTTTGTAAGCTTGAGAGGTGATTTTACTTAGTGTAAGATATATGTGTGCTTGATTTTTACTTATTAATAATGAACATAGTTGACTTGTATTTATACCATAAAATTTGAAATTATCTCATGGGAAGGTAAAAAAATACTATAAGCCAACCCATATATGTCTAAATATTTTCAAATTTAACCATCTATAAGGTTCAGACACTAGCATGAGACCTAGGACACTAACATCAATACTAGTGTCCTAATCTAGACAGTAGTGTCCATGAGAATAAGAATTTTATGAAGATTATTATTAATAAAGTAGGATATTAATTAGTTTTTAAGTAGACTAAGGGCTAGAAGTCATCCAGGTAATTAGAATATCAGGGTTGAACTATTGGATAAACATTTTGGCACAATGAGGTGGGAAATACGAGTCTTGAATCAATGTAAAGGTATTGAACTGAAGCGTTGAGCCATGAGAAATATTTGTCATGTGTATAATAATATTTTATCATATAAATTCCATATTTATAATCTACATTTATCCCTCTCCATTTTAATATAGTAATTCATGAGGATGGAATTATTGTTTAAAGGAAAGAAATGTATACCTTAGTGTAAAACACACCTTTATTTCAATTGAGTCCCATCTGAATTTGTTGTTTGTATATTACTTGCAACCAAGAGAATGATATGGTGTAGATAATGAATATAATAATAAAAAAAATAATTAAAATGCTTGAAAGAAAAAATAGAAATGGAGTAAACCTAAATGTCGATGCGACCATGTTTCCCCGTGGTAGTTTGGTTTGGTAATGATGATTTATTGTTGAAACATTGGATAAATAAGTTCAAAATTGAACCTTGAAGATGTTAATAAGATAATTGGAGGGTGATCCTACCCCAAATATGATGAAAAGGTGAGTTATGCCAAGGCCATTGAGATCATTGAATCTCAATCATACAATTCAAGTGTATACATAATATATCCAATCGCATGTAAGTCAAATAGTATAACCATATCAACCTAAAAAATGGAAGTAGTGCCAAGACCATAATGTGCACTAAATATTAATTTTAATACTAAAAATAGAAAAATCTTTTAGACATATAAAATCTCACTTAGTGCATCTTGGTGAGGTCGATACATAAATGTGTTATAATTTGAATATGTATTTGTGATCTTGGTGAATTTTCATGGCATATGCACCTATAATGTTTCTAAAGGTAAAGTATTTATCAAAATATAACGTTTGGTCTATAAATTATGTATAAAATATTTCTCAAATCTATAGGATAGATGCCAAGTGAATAATATTATGAACTAAGTGTATATATAAATCATGTAAATGTATTTTTTATGAACTTAATGTGCTCCCCTTGTCACTAGGGAATGATGGGAAACTAGTAAACTCAATTTTAAGTCTTGTAAGACTTTATTCTTGATTTTTTTACACAACTACTACTAGAAATTACAAAATGGCAGAGATATGGCCACCATTTGTAAGTTTGTAAGTAGACCCTATTGTAGGGACAACAAATTGTATGCAGTGACACTTTATTTCTTGATAATCTTTGTGAAATTATTCTAAAATTTTATAATTCTTTCCCAAGAATTAATAAACCATGAATATTTACAGAGTGATCTAAACTAAAGTGAGTCATGGGGTAGATCCAAATGTGAACAGAGTAGGGTAGAAAAGAAAGTTTTCTTCAGATGGTTAGAGGTATCAAATTTTTCAATGTTTATGACAATAACATGTAAAACTAGAATTCACTGATCCTAGTGTAATAATCAAATCCAAATGAATGCAATTTATGCTTCAAGGAAAATAAATGCATATATCTAAAAGCATATGTTGTATAAAAGTTACTCATTCACATTGAATTGCATAAACACATTCAACTAAAAATAAGATGAAAATAGAGCACATATACTTTAGTTTTATTAGCCTAGTGTTAAACTCAAACCAACATAATGATATTATTACTAGATTAGTCATATGAAAAGAAACCTTTAATTATAAAATCATGAGAAGCAAAAGCCATAGAACATATAATAAATCATATAAACAATCTCTCAAATTCTTAGCTTTTTTGCATTAATTCTATAACAACTATTCCTATTTTACAATGAGGGGGAATACCCCTATCAATAGGCCTCAAAATTTCCTATTCAATTTTAATTGGGACCATTAAAATATTCCCAAATATATCCAAGTGGATAAAATGACACATATTATAATGGAATATTCTAAATTTAAATTTACAAAACTAAGCTGAATATTCCTCAAGGCCTTGGAGGAGGTTGTTGACCAACTTGTTATTATAGCCTTTATTTCTCTACCTCTTCCTTTGTCCAAACTTCTATGCATACTAAGTAATCCTAAACAATTTGGCCAAAATCCAAGATCATAAGCTAGAATAAGTCAGACATTTCTTGAATGAGCCTACCATGTTCTGTAAATAAAGGCCTTAGTGCTTCTTTAATAGCCTTAACTCTCTCTAGTCTTTGGTTGGCGAAAGCCATAATGTTCATTACCTCAGTGGTAGTCTTTGAATTAGCTATGTCCTACTGAAACTTTGTGATAAATACTTTCATTTAAGCCTTGAATTCTTGGTCATCCATGAAGCTTCCATTAAGTTTGGTCACCCTAGTGACCATAACATCCTTCAACAAGAGGGAAATCTTGAATTATATCTTTTATAAAGATGTAGTTACATCCTTAACCTATTCTAATTACCTTTTCAATATCCTCCTTCTATTCATCATTATGGTCTAAGCTGGGATATTTTTTTAAGTAGCAATACCTTGAGGTCTAGGAACTTATTCCTTCTTGTAACTCTAGCTAGGTTTGCCAACTTGGCATCATAAAGTGAAAGTTTTTGGTAAAATTTAATGACCACATTATACTGCAAAGTCCTATCTTCTTGTCTTCTCTTCATGACCTTATATATATTTAAGACATTAATGATTGTGTTGATTACTTGAATAGAAGTGTTTTTGAGCACTATATGCAATACCTATTCCCTTAGTCTCCTCATCTCCCACTACATGCCTTTCATCAATGAAACTATGAATTTTGCATTGGCTTTGACTTTGGACATAGGGTCCTTTACAAATTCATCTACTTCACTGAGCCCAACCTTATTCTTCTTTGTTAAAGTGAAGAGGGTCTCTTCACTTTCATGAGCTACAACTGAGCTTGATTGTGGCTACTCAACCTACCTCCTCACCACTCTTTTCATTATAACTATAGAAGCATAAAATCTCATGCTAATTTGTGGTGCATAGAGGACCACCTGGGGTCTCTTTTATTTGGTTGCTAGTAAAATATCTTTGACCCAATTTAATATAGTTGTAGGCATTATATTTGTTAAGGTTGGTTATAATGGAGATTCTTAGGTTGAAGTATATGCTAAATCTATAGGAGGAATGTGTGGAAAGTTTACTACATCTATCTGCCCAAGTGTGCCAAATAAAGTTATTACAAGGCCCATACTTAGGATAAATGAAATCAATTTTGTAGGCACACTCACCTTTGAAACTCTCATGACATTAATTAGGGATGCAATAAAAGGTGAATAATATTAAAATGGGCCTTAGTGACCTTAATAATGTAGGTGAACTAATAGTAAGTGATGCCTAGTTATTGCTACCTAGAAGGAGTGGAACCTATAGCCTGATTAGCACTAGTGCATTGAGAGCTTGATGAAGGTGTAGTGGCATGGTAAATGAAGTGGGTATGGTAAATCCTAGAGAACCACTAGCTTGGATTATTCTAGTGTCAACTAAAGGTTGGGTAACGGTAATTATAAAGGCTAGTGATATTGAAGCCAATGGGGGAGTAATGGTAAGAAGAACAAATGAAAAAGTAAAAGCATTTCTAAATGTACTAGAAAATGGAAGATAATGTAGTGGTAAAGCACTTGTATTAGGAGTTGGTACTCCAAGGTGTCTTGAGGTGATTGGCATACCTAGTGGGATGCATTAGAGATGGTCTTGGTGAAATTATAGTTGTAGTAGTGTTCTTCATGAAGTATTTGGTGATTCAAAGCTCAAGTAATTGCTTCTAATAGTCTAGACATAGTTTCCAAGTAAGTCTAATTTTATTACACTATCTTGATATTGTTTTCATTTCTATGTGTGAGATAAAACTATGTTATACTTCCTTATTTGCCATATGATTGATTATATTAGCCTTTTCATGATCCATATGAGCCTCATTATGAGCTTAATCAATGTTATCAGGGGTTTTATCCAAGCTATGTTGAGACTTATCAGGTTTCTTATGATCCTTTATATCAAGAGTATGACCCTTATCCCCCTTGTGAACCATATTAGTATCAAGAAAATATTTCACCTTACACATATGGATATGATGTTGCATATGAGTAGCCTTATCTCTAAGAGAAAATGGATGAAATAGATCTTAAACTAATAGCATATGCAAGAAAATCTTGTTTAAATTCTCAGTATGAGGAAGTGAATGGGTTATTTATAAATGTAACTAGTGATTTGGAGGAGAGGAATGAGTTGTAAAATCTTGTGTTGGAGAAGATGGAGGCTTGGGAGAGGTAGAAAGGTGATTCAAACTAGTTATCATAAGAACTCTCTTGTATTCCCTACCAGTATTCTTGTGTTCCTCATTCTCATGAAGTGATTAACCATACTCAATTTAAGCCAAGGGAGCTACCTAGTTAGAGTTAAGATCAGGCTCATATGCCTATTTAAGAATATATTCAATAGACTAAACCTTCTTGTATTTATATTTATTCCTTGCTCATCCCTCAAACTCAAGTTATCCATGAGGACAAGGAGATTTTAATCTTTGATGAGGTGATGGCCAAGTGGAAGGAATAGAATGCAGAGGTCTTAAATTTTTTTTCTTTCCCTCCTCTTCAATACTCCTTAGATGATTCCATTACCCTCAAGATCCAAAAATATGATCATGATAAACCTTCCATGCTTCATTCCCCCTCTTAATCAAATTAATTTCATCAACATCCCACCATCTCCCTTATTCAGGAGGAGCCTATTCTATGGAGGATAGAGAAAGAGGTTATATCTACAAGTCAAGTTCTTGAAGGGTGTGAAGAAGATGTCTAAAGTATGTATAAGGTAAATTTTCTCATTGATACTTCACTTGAGGAATAGGTTGAGAATGAGGTTGTAGGTAATCTTAAAGAAGATATCTCAAGTCTACTTGAGAAGGATGGTCTTGATGTGGAAGAGCTCTAAAATAAATTAGTACAAGATGAAGTCATGAATGAGATTGAGACATCTTCTATTGAGAAGGATGAAGGTGTCATTCAAGCTAATTCTATTTAAATTGATAAAAATGAGGAATAAGAGGATGATTGACAGCTATACCTTAAATCTCTATAAGAGATTGAAGAGCTTTATAGGGATATGTTACCCATTGAAGAACATGTCTATGAGAAATTTAATCAAGAGTCACTAATTCAAGATCATGATACAGATTGGGTTGAATATTCAAATATCTTTGAAGATCTAGATGAACTTGTAGTAGATAGAAAGAATGAGGTCACTCCATATCAATGCATAGACAAGACATCACTTGATAAGGTTGTAGTTGACAAGAAGTATGAAAAACATCCTAAAGTGTAAGATGAGTTCATATTTATTGGTGAATGGTTTTTTGTTGATAACTCACTTGAGAAGATGTTAAGAGAGTTAGTAGGTAAGAAGAGTGCCTCATCAAAGTTCATGTTCAATAAGCATCCTCATTTGCAACTTGTACCATATTTTGGAATGAGTTAGTTCATGAATTTCCCTTTTTATTTAGGTGGATCATGCCCTATCATGGTTATTTAAATTATTTTTTCTTATTATTTACCTCTAAGTGTTTCCCTAACACATTTGTTTGTTTATCTTTGCTTTGTTTAGTTATTTTCCTTGTTTTCTATGTTTCCCTTCTTATTTTTGTGGAATTATTGTCTTTGTAGTCAAAAGGGTTATTTAAAACCATGAATCAAACTTGTCATTATTGGTGAGTCCAAGAGTCATGAAAATGGTCTGGGTTTTAAGGCATAGCATGCATGCTTTCTAGTTGAGTTACCAAATATGTTTTGCAAATTTGGCCCACAAAATAAACTTTTGACTAGATGTGGTTTGAAGCTTAGTAGGGTCTTGGTTGAGAAAAAATGTCCATCATGACACATGATGTAAGAATGGACATATTAGTGTGGTTGCTCATTTGATATATAAACTTAAGATATTGAACAAATCCAAAAGACCACATGGAAATGATGTCTTTCATGCTAATAAGGTCCCCTAAAAATTTTGTACCTTGATGAGTTATTTATCTCAAGATATAAGCTTCTAAAGTTGAACTTTTAGAGTGGGACGTGCATGTAGATGTCAAATTTTGGCCTTGTTAAATAGATGTTTAAATTCAAATGTTCTAAAGATGAACACACAAATAATAAGTGTCAAGATCATGGGATTTAAAGTCAATATCTAATTATGAGTGGTGATCTAACAAGTTGATGGGTCTTGAATATCTAATAACACACACTCGATCATGCATCGAAGATCAACGATGAGCATTAAGTCAAAGGGTCAGTAGACCTAGGATAAAAAAGAGGTGACAAGTATATTAATCATGGTACACTCCAAAGTAGATCAATATTATAAAATATATTTGGGTCCAAGTAGATCAATAGTGCATAATCCATCATACCAAAGCAAATTGATGGTGAGCAAAGGGTCGACTAGTAAGTGGATCTTGGGAATGAATGAGAGCTGACAAGTGGCAAGATCTCAGGTTCCTAAATGGAGATATAACAATGAGAAATAACTAAAAAAGATAGTGGGTCCAAGAAGATCAATGATATGCAATCCATCATACCAAATAATATCTATGGTGAGCAAGAGGTCAAAGAGTTAGCATATCTTGGGGATGAATGAAGAACTACCAGGTAGCAGATTTTTATAAACCCAAATCAAGATCAATGGCTGATATCAAAAGTCTAAGCCTTGAGGATTTTAAGATCAAGGTCAAACTAGAGAAAATATTCTAAATATATGACATGAAGGCAAACATGCCAATTTTTATGGGTTTGTCACCAAAGCCAACAACATGATTATAACCTTTTTCTCCAATTTTACATGCCAAAAATGAACTAGTAACGAGCAATCCACACTAGAATAGGATTAAAATAGATTGATCTAGATTTTTTAACTACTTTGGTGCTAGAATTTATCTTTTAAATGGCTTGATCCCACCATTATAACTATAAGGGGCATCAATACAGGCTAAAAATAAATTAAAAGAGTCTGATACAGTTGTTATGGCTACCTTCTAGTAGTAATCTTACGCATTATGATATTTTCTAATGGCATCAACTCTGGAATGATTGGAAATCTTGGTCATTATGATCCCTTTTCCATCCTTCTACACATTCATCCCCATCTCTCATCATTTTTTTCTATAAATATAGGATTCTAAGCCTTGAAAGACATCCCCTCTCTTGGGCATGAATAAACTCTACCAAGATTGATCTTTGTAACCTCCTGAGATAAATAGACGACTATTTTAGATTTCATTATTCTAGTATAGTGTGTTAATGTCAGTTTGATTTTTATATGTTGCATAAATATCTCCCTTGTCAAGTCTTGATCTCACCTAGATACTAGTTCATCTTATTATGTAGGTCATGTTTAGTGTTTAATATCATTTGATTGAAGCTAGTATGTAACTACAATGACTAGTTAGTGCCTTGAATCAGGCTTTTGCATCACTTCCCTCAGGTTTTGATCACTTGGTGAATGCATGAAATATTGATGCATAAGATACTTTGGAGTTGTAGATCCAGTCATTTTTTATATCTCATTAGTGTTTTTAGAAGTTAAAATAGAGTGGATTAACAATAAATTTAGGTGCATCACCAACATTAGCTTAGATTCCCCTTTTAATTATCTTTATCTCTCTCTTTTCACCCCAAAAATTTATAGGTTTTAGTAGAAATGAGCTAAGAAATACATTAGAGAATCTATCCTCAATAAAAATCCTAGAGGTCCGACCCAAGATTAGGTAACCCATAGCCTAGGGTCATTCCCATGTTGGACTAGATTTGAGTAGATGGCCTAAACAATCTTTTGCTCAACTAAGGTGTATTCTAGGTCTATAATAGTGCTCTAGTGGAAGTAACAATCACTTGAGAAGATGATGGATGGGTTATTTCTCCTCTTATAATAGTATTGGGTTCCCTCTTCCTTTTGTAAACCCTCTTAATGCTTCTACTAACTAGTGCATGCATCTATTCCATGGAGAGCTCAATACCTTATTACAATTCCTCAATGTCAATAATTGTAGGGTTAGGTTGATCTAAGATTTGTATAACATCTCCCATAGCATATGTAAAAATTATTATGGTCTCTTGGGAGGGACCAAGATGATTTCTAGATCCTCCTTGTTCAAATCTTGAGGTAGGTCTTGACCACTTGAAGTGACAAGTTATGGAATCCCCCTTGGTTTGTTCGTAACAAGAGGAACATTATCTTCTTCTTCTTATTCTTCATCTTTCCCTTCCTCATAATTATCAGTGAACATGATCCCATGGGTTGGTGGTGGTATATACGCAATAATATCTTCCTTTTTCTTCTCTCTATCCAGTCTCATCTTTAGTTCAATGTTCTTCTTTGCAACATTCCAAAGTACCACCTCATCTTTAAGAGCATCTTTGTATATCCATTCATGAGCTTCTTGATGCTTTTAATCCATTGCTACATCTTTATTGAATTTGAATAGATGATTGACAATGAAATTGTTGGGATCCCATGCTCTGAAGTCATCTTTAGGCAAGAGGTATGAACCCCTATGCCTAATAGCTACAATAATATCATGCCACTTTGTAATCCCTGTCCTCCCTAGTTTATATGGAACCTTATAGGGGATATTTTCTTCTTGTTCTTTAAGACTCCATCAAATCCATGTAGAATTTGATAGGACATTTATTCTTTATCCACCTTCATTGGCACATACCTTGGTAATCTAAGAAGAGCCACCATCACTCCTATTTAGATTACTATGTAGTTTAGGTTTAACTAATAGCTACCCATGTCTCTCAAAGTTTGCATGAATTTTGGGGAACCCTCTACATCTTACATTAAATTATTGACTTGTAAACCATTGGGTATAATTCTTATGTAATCAATCTTATGTTGCATCTAAACTAATGAATGTGCATTATAGAGAAGAGCTGAGTTACAACCTCTTGACTCTTAGAAGACCATGAATTTTGATGTAGTTGAGAAGTTACATAGATTTCATCTAGAAAGTATCTCATCATAAGAAATGGGGCACCCTTTTTTCAAGTGTCCTAAATTGCATATAATAAATTTTTGTTGATAATTTCCCCAAGTGGGAGAATCTACTGGTCTTCAAGGATGATTTGTAGCAACAAAATAACCCTTATGTCCACATAGGTAATGTATGGATTGCCAAATATTCTATTTAAAAGGGCTAGGAAAATCCTAATTCCTTTCCTAAATTAATAGATGGGAAATTTTACTTGGTCATATATGATAATATCTCCCATTGGGTTAGTCACCCATGAAGCCAAGACCTTCTCTAGGGAGTACACTTTGTACCACTTGTCAATGATGGCCTGGTTATACTCTATCTATGGGGAGGGAAGGTCATAATACTTATCAAAGCTTAGTCCTACTATGAAATCAATAGGGATCCCTTGGTATATCGATTTAAGTAACTCATGCTCACACTTTGATCTCCCAAATATACCATAAACTAGGTTAGTGCATGGCATGATCTCTAGCTTAGCTACAACCTTGTGGAGACTAAATGCATTAATTAAAAGGATATCTAAATCTTGTTTGATTATATGAGGCATGTTATAATCCTAATCAACATCCCTATCTACTTCTAGATTGAGATATATAGTACTATAGTGCATGTTGCCAAATGCTACGGACTTTAGGATAAACTCTATGTCATTGAAGATGATGAAAGTACCATAATGGAATATAAAGTCATTGTTATCAAAGGAACTTATCTTACCTATAGTAGACGGACCTCCTTATGCCATCTATTACAATACTTTAGGTAGCAATCAACATCTTTTTATACTTCTACAACTTTTGAGCTCTTATAATGGCAGTTGGGAGTGTAATTTGTAAATGGCTTGAGATTTTTTGAATTGTGAGAGTGCAAGAAATAGAGAAAGTGAATGCATATAGCCTCAAAATTTAAATAGAAATAGCCTTGATTGTGTAGCCTTTTGAAAGATAGCTCTTATTAATGTAATGTTAATGTCAATCCTGGTTCATCTCATATTAATGACAATTTTTTCAACTTTGCATATATTTGAAAAAACATTAAACTATTGATTTTGGTATTTAATTACAACATAATTTAAATTTAACTTTAATGTTAAATATTTACACCTTTTGACACGTGACTACCACCTCAAATCTAGCAAAGTAATCACTGGGATTAAATATGACTAAGCTACCTAGTCATCTCAAAATATATATACATAATACCTTTTGATTGCCTCATGGGCTCTTAGAATGTAGCTTTACATGATGACTCCCTTGTATCCTACCAAATGGCATCCTTAAATTTGTAGTGATCTCTTGGGTGGATTTGTCCAACTTTGATTAGATGTGGGAGTGCCATGTATCACTTTGATGGGTAGTCATAGCTTTTATTTTCTAGGTGTCTCTCTTGGAAGGCTATCATAACTTTCTTTGCTAGGTGTCTCCTTCAAAAGGATTTTGGAGAACTTTGGCAACTTAGCACTAATTAGATGGCTTGGGTATAGAGACACATCCATCTTGGAGGCATTCTCATAGATCTTGGATAGAAAAAACATAAGAATGACATATGTCATTATTATGTGGGCCCAAAGGGGACATGCATTATTATCAAAGGCTATTGTTTGATCTTCTTCTAAGTGTTGTTCCTAGAAGGCACATCAGATAGTTATAGATTATCAAACCTTGATTGGATGGATTAGGATAACTCAGATGTCTAACTTTTGAGATCTCATGGTTTTGGATGGATGCAATATGGTTCATACATGTGGGGAACTCTAATGAACCCAAGGGGGATAGACATCACCTTAGAAGGCTACTAGGGTCTAGATGGTTACCTTTGAGACATGTGATGACATATTGTGGGATTCTATATTATGGTAGGATGCATGGGGGATGTATGGTAGCTTAGATTGAATAGGCTCAATTTTAGGGGCTAAGATTATGACACATTTCCCAAATTTTTTGAATTCTAATGGCTAGCTTATTCATGAGCTCTGTAGATGATGCCATGTAGCTTGCAAACTTGATAGATTTGCTCAAGGTGTTTTACATGGGATGTGGTCAATTTTTAAGGAATTGTGAAGCCTAGTGAGGTGGACATTTATGATTTTAGGTCACAATCCAAATTTTGACATCCCAAGAGATGTCATAAACCACAATTTAAATTTGATGTCCTACGAAGTCAAGTGAGAAATTAAGTTAGCTCCCTGAAGATGTCATAGCCCATATTAAGTGAACTTAAACAAGTTTAAATCAAAACTTTGTAAGCAAATGATTTGAACACAATATAATGTTATTTCAATAAGACCCAATAAAGCTTATTGCATTTATGTCTATTGAAGAGCCAGGTCACAATTAGTAAAAACCTGTCTGCATATCATCAAACTATCCATGGTCAATAATTCATTGTTGAATAAAACTCAAAGAAGACTCGTACTAATTTGAACATTTGTAAGTGTTAATACTTATGGCATAATAAATGATTAACCAAAAAAAGGTAGAAGTATTAAATCAATTTTCTATGCAGTCAAATGATTTAATATACTTAACATCTTAGGAAATTTTTTAATATTGAGGAAAGGAGGGTCTACATTCTAAGAATAGGGGAATGCTAATCATCAAAAAATGGTGAATGCTATGAGGAAACATTGTAAAATTTTATAATCTAGATATTTTATTCAAAGATGAATAAAAAATTATTTATCTCATTATGATTTTTATTTAACATCAAAACTATTTTTTAGAACTAATGAAAGCCCACAAGCTTGAAATAATGTTTAAAATTTGTAGATAATCATACTGTGTGTATTTTGAGGTTATTTAACCATTACCACTGAGTTAAAAAATGATGAATTTTAATTTTCAAGACATCAAACATGAAATGACTTAATCATTCTTTATATTTTATATAATTATACTTTACTTAGTTAGGGATGGCTTGGGCATTACTCTGCTACCAACTAGGTGTCCATACTCCCAATAAATATACCTTTAGATCCACTCTAGGCCTTAATCTATTGCTAGTTAGGCATCCATCACCCTAGGAGAGGTTGAATAAATAACCATTCATGGAATGTGAAATTAGTTTATGATTTCACTTCATTGGCGTATGATTTTTTTACACTTGCAATTATAAACCATAATGGTTGGGAACCAAAATTAGATAGGTATAAGGCTTTATCAAGATACATTCTAGATGTGATTCACTTTTAGATATCAAGTTATGCCATAATAATTTACGTGGTGAATTTAGGTGATAATATGATGGTATGCATAGATTCAAACTCTAGTTTAAGTAAATGTTTAGTCATCTGAACTATATTATAGTCTTAAAATCACTAAGGATTTTCATGAAGACACTAACTTATAATTAACCTCACCCAAATTTTCTAAATTGGAACACTGCTAGAGGTTTATAAAATTTTGATGACCAATATTTGAAACCAAAAATCCATTCTTCCTACTTTTAGGACTAGACTAACATAGATTGAGCTAACAAATTCTTGTCTAGAGGACTTATTACCAAGATATGACACACAAAAGAAAACAAATAGCAAGGGGAAAGTGAGAAAGAACACAATAAAAAAATAGAGTGGAAAAGTAAGAAAGAAAATCAAGAAAGGAAACTACTCTACTATTACCTACTGTAACTCTAAACAAGCTTACTATCATTCTAGAGTTTGTGATAGGGTAACATAGAAATAATGTTTTATGTACTTTCTATTAACTGACAAGGTTAAGTCATTCCCTTCTAGGTCTTTGATCCTGAATACATTTTCACCCAATATTTTTTCCACTTGATATGGTCCAATCTAGAGAGGAGTGAACTTGTCATGTTGTCACTTATTCTCATGGGCCTTGTCCCATCGTAGGACTAGGACCAAGTCTAATATGTATAACACTTTAACTTTGGTTCATTTATCAAACCATCTCTTTACAACATCTTGATGCTTACTAAAGTTCTTCAATGTTTCATCTCTAGCATCTTCCATTTGGATGATGTTTAGTATATAAGACTGTACTCTTTCATCATCTTCCATATACTCAGCCATAAACTCATAGGTGGGCAGCTTCAGCGTGATAGGAAAAATAGGTTACTACCCATAGACCAATAGGAATGGGTATGCCTTGAGCACCTATTTTTATCTCATTTTGTTTGTCCATAAAACATATTTTAGCAAGGATTGCTATTCTATGGGCTTCTTCTCTACAAATTTCTTAATGGCATTCATCAAGTTTTTGTTGGTAGATTGTGCAACTCTACTACCCTGAGGGTAGTAGTTTGAGGTAGACTTGATGAATATTTGATTATCATATGCCCATTTGATAAATTTGGCTAACGTAAAGGCTGGGCCATTATTGCATACTAAAGATAGGGGAATCCTAAATCAAGTGATGATATTTTATTCTAGAAACTTGATGACATCAATTGGTCTATTATTCTTGGTGGCCACCACTTTAGTCCACCTAGTGTAATAATCCATGGTAGTGAGTATAAATTTATGTCCCATTGAGTATTTAGGATTGATTACTCCTACAAAGTCAAAGCCCCACTGTGAAAATGGATTCACTTCAATCACTAGTTAAAAAGGCATAGCCTTTATCTTTCATCGATTAAACACTTAACATCGATGACACATTTTCACATGAGCATGGGCATCTTTAAATATGATTGGCTAATAGTAGCCTACTCTCAATATCTTGTATGCTATGGGTGACCACTTCCTAATTTATCATGGAAATTATTCATGATTTCCATGGCTTTAACCCTAGAAACACATCTTAAATAGATCCCCTCAGATTTTTTATTATAGAGGACTCCTTTTTTGATCATAAAATGAGATGATCTTTGCCTGAGGTCCCTTTTCTACTCTCTTTTAAGGTGTGGAGGACACAATCCATGTAATAAATAGTGAACAATACCTTATACCAATCACCATTAGACAATTGACTTACTTCAACCTATAAAACATTAATGCATGGATCAGTATTTACAATAAACTAGATTAAACCTTGGCATCTAACTAACTTAGCGGATTTTATTTCTATGTCATATTCTTGGACTTTGGTCATCTCCTTCCCTCTTCATTCTCCAAGTTCATTTTATCCTAAAGTAAACTTGATAGTCGGATTAGACACTATGGCATATGTCTTGTTCTTTAAGATGCAGTGTCTGAACTTCTTGACAGCCTTTACTAGAGTGTAAGATTGTTTATCTAGAATAGGATAGTTTAGCTATGCATTATTCAATTTTGTGCTCATGAATGCTATATGATTCTCTTTGTCATCCACTTTATGTGTTAAAATAATGGTAATGGTCTGATCAAAAGCAAAAGAGTATAGATAAAAGTCTTTGTTGAAATCAAGACTTATCAAAATAGGAGCTTGAATAATAACATCCTTGATGTCTTGAAATGCCTTCTTTGCTTCAAAAATCCATTCCATCTTTGCATATTTATTCAACATTGCATTGAGTGGTCTTACAATCTCTACAAAACTAAAGATAAAATTTCTTACAAAATTAATCTTTCCAAAGAAAGATTTTAACTCTTTTTTATTGTTAGGGATTTCTACCTTTGAAATTGTATTTATCCTATCAGGGTCATAGTCATACATTTCTGGGTGATTACATGTCCTATAATTTTGCCTTTAGTTACACAAAAGATACTTGTCTTAGGGTTTAAAAAAATTCCATACCTCTTGCACTTCTCTAGCACTTGTTCCAAATTGCATCATGTGATCATCTCTATTTTTATAAAAATTGTTAGATCATCCTTGTAAATAATGATACACTTACCAATTAATCCTTGTAATGCATGGTCCATTTCCGATTGGAAGGTTTCTCTTGTGTTGATTAATTTGAATGGCATTTTTTTGTACGCAAATATTCCCCACTTGATGGTGAAGGCAATTTTCATTCTATCATTTTCATTCACTAGGACTTGGTTGTAGCTTGAAAAACATCACCACTCACTAATTGAATAACCTAGTCCAAAGATGTCAATGGATAATTATCCTTTCCTGAGGATCTTTTCAAGTTTCTAAAATTGACATAGAGTCTAATTTATCCATTCTCTTTTAGACTAGCACAATATTGGAAACCCATGTTGAGTGCCATATGGGAAAGATTATCCTTGCATCTATCAATTTAGTTACTTTTTTATAAATTAGAGGTTACAAAAATGGGTTCATTGGCCTCTATCTTTGCCTGAAGGGTTTTTAGGCCTCTTTCAAGGGGATAGTGTGAGTAATCACACTAGTATTAAATATCTTAAGATCACCATATGACTAGGAAATGACATCTTTGAACTTGGTAAAAATGGTGGTATCTTCATTCAGCTCTTCATCAGTGCAAACTAAACCAATGTTGACACTTTACTCATTCTTAGGATCTCCCAAGTTAACCTACTTATAATATTTTATTCTAACCTTGGGTTGTCTATCTTTAGTTCTTTGTTTATCTAGGTCAAACATCCTTTTTAAGGAGATCATGCCCTTGGTTATTCTATTTTCCTTAAGTTAGATTACTCCATCTTCATTGTCCTTTGAATATTTTAAAAAACTTTAATCCTATTCATCAATAATTTGGGATTCAAATATGCCAAAATTACATATGAAGTCAATTATCTACTTATCAGATCAAAAACTTGGAAGTGATTGATATTATCTAGTATAGAGGGGCATGCAATTATTTCCATAGTGAACTTCTACAAGTTCAAAGGCTCTCAAGGAACCAAGTTTGATACTATTGAAGATAGATAATCCACCAATTAATTTTACTCCATAAGAAGGGAAAAAATATTAAATGAGTCAAAATACTCAATTAAATCCCAAGCTATAAATTTATACTTTATTAAGTAGGAAAGCTTACACTGATATTTACTATTGACTCAATTAACAACCAATTCTGAATCACCATAGACTAATAATTCTTTTACCTTATCTTTGATTGTAAATTTAAGTACTAAAATAAGAGATTCATATTTTACTAAATTATTAGTGCAAGTGAACTATAATCTATAAGAATCTAGATATTTTTTTTCCTTTGAGTTTTGTCAAAATAATTTTGATGCCCAAACCTTGCTTAGTTTGCGCACCATCAAAGTGCAATGTCTAGGGGCCTCTGATTTATTCTTTCATATTGTCATCTACAAAAACATTAGTGGTTTATAATGTGTAAACTACTAAGTGATAGGATTGGTAATTTACATTTTCATTCTTGGCATTATATTTAGTGATCATGTATTTCATTTTGGTTTCTCTATCAATCCTGATCTGATTGGGAATCCTATGGTAAGGTAGCCACATATGGGAATAATCAGTGGACATATATCCATTTAGGGATTTAGTCTAGTCATGAATTGATAATAATACATATGCCTCAAGTATGTCAATGACTTGATTGTCAATGAATTACTTGATTCAAGGCTCATGAGCGAGTTGAATGTGAATATTTAACAATTCACCCACCACTTTTGCTCTTGATTTGTCTAATTGTACCACTACCTTTTATAATTTAAGTAGGTTTAATCCCAAATTTTCATAGATTCCTAAAGCCATAATTTTAGTTGAAGAACTAGAATTAAGCGAGAAATTATGAATATTCTTAAAAAAATCCTTACAATCCACAAAAATGGTGGAACTTCATGCTTACTCTTATACATTACCCTATTTGCATAAGCTAGTTTAGCTTTATTGGAGATAGGATTTTCATTCAATGATTTCAATAGAAAATCATGTTGTTTAGTGATTTGAGTGAGTTCATGTAACATTATGTTTGCCTTGATATTTTTCATATCTTTCACTATGTTGTATCCACCTTTCAATGTTATGCATGGAGCTTCTGTTATTGTCTAGCTTTCTTTACCTTTAGGGGTTGGAGTATTATTGATTGTATTAATATCAAGAGGTGTATCTATGCTATTAGGTGGGGTGGAAATTGTTATAGGTATGTTCTAAAATTTACTTATCAGTCAAAGTTGCTCCTCTGGTATTGTTTGAAAGCATGCACCTCCTCAACATTATCTTCAGGCTCATTTTCATCTTAACTGTGAAAATCATAAGTTTCAACCATGAGTAATATTTCTAGGGCTCTAAAAGTATCATTGGTATTATTAGATCCTTTATCATTAATTTGATCAGTGGGATTCATCTCAAGCCCCTCCATTTGGCTCTTAATGGCTTTGAATGCATGACAAAATTCAACACAATCTAGTTCTCCATGTCTGGTGGTATTGTGCACTCAACACTAGTTGTGTAAGGATAACTCACAAATGTTGATATCAGGAAAATTGTTCAAAGGGAGATCAATATTATTATCATACCTATTGAATGGTCTGTTATATCTCTATAATTTATAATTTCTATTATAACTCTCACTATTATTTCCCATCTATTTCTTGAGATCTAGGAAATCATTAGCAAGTTTTTGATTGATTCTCTATATTGAATCCAATTCTCCTTTTGGAGGATCTAAATTATTGTTTTGGGTCATAGTTTAAACATTGGTGTTATTTATGAGCACTAATGCTTGATTGATGTTGTTTTGGGGATGTGTTCCAACATTCACTTGGTTGAATAATCCTACCTGCTAGTTGGGTGTGGCATGGCTCAATGGTAACTAGTTGATTACTAGTGTTTGGTTTAATGTAGATAGATTTTGATTCATGTTGGGTATGACATTTAGAGTAGGCATCATTGGGTCATTATTTGGTATATAAAATGTGGGATGCCCCTGTAAGTGTATTTGCTCATCAATATGGATGGATTCAACATATGATAAAGGAAATGTGTCTATATTCAATGATACTCTTAGGAAGATAACTATCATCAGGTCTAAGGCATTTTTGTATATTTATAAAGCCACATCATCTACCAGCTTATAGGGTGGAGATGTCAGGATATACCTCTTTTGAAACCTTACATTGAATGTTCTAATTGGTTCCTTTATGTCCCTTTTGAGGGTGGTGAACTATTGATACACAAATCCTAGGCTTACTACCCTACCAAATATGGCAATAAAAGTATCATTGAACTGATCCCATCCCATCATGGAATTTTCCAACAAGTTGAGGAACCAATCATAAGCCATGTATTAGAATGTAAAGGGAAAGAGGTGGCAAATCATGTCCTCATAGATTACATTAAGTAGCCTCAAAGATGCCTTAAATGAATTTATATACTCTTTAGTGGTTACTCTATTGATGGGGGTGAAGAGAGGCAAATGTTTTGTTTGGGTTCCTTGGCAAATCATGCACAGTTCCAGGGATATTGGTGGATGAGCCAACTAACCATGCCATGATTGGTAAGAGAGGTACCAAATTTTGGTTAGATGGTGAATTTGTTTGGGTCATGGAATTATTATGTTTACCTTTGTTTGTTCTAGCCTTTTTGTGGGTTTTTAAGGATGTTAAAGGGGTTCAGATCAAGATCTAGTTCTAATCCTAGGAAACTCTAGGATGTAGAATGGGTATATAGGGCAAAGGAAATTTAAAGGTAACTTCATAAGTGTCAAATACTATAAATATCATTCAATATTATTATAGAAAATCCATTTCACAAAACAAATATGATAGCTTTACCTTTATATTTGAGGATCCAATCCTTGAAACCTTAATGTTTTTAGTCCCTACAAAAATACTATTGGTTCTGCACAATAGCCTACAAAGATTAGTCTTAGACTAGTATTCAAAGCATTTCTATGCCTAATTAAAAAAATTAAGAGTTTTTAAGCATTTAAAAACATATTTCAACATAAATCTATGAAAAGGTTTACTCAATCTTAAACAAATTAGAGTAATTATGATCTTAAATGCCTAGATTTAGTACAAGCAAGGTCTCAGTGATTGACCTTTTCACAAATATTCATATTATTTACCAAATTTATGCTAACCTTTGCAAATATGACCAAAAAAACCTTTAATATGCCTAAATAATAAGATATTTCACCTATGTTTGCATAAATTTAGACAAATATCTAGATTATTTACCAAATTTATATGCATGAACACTAACTTTGATGAAATCCTTCAAAAAATGTAAAGATTCATACAAATAATGTATATCTTTAGTGTTCTTTAATAATATTTGTGTATTTTAAAAAAAATTATGCATATATTTAAGGAGGTACACTACAATTTCACTAAGATGCATGAAAGTAATTGCATAGAGGCCCTCCTTCTAGTGTTAACATTTCCCTTCCTGTTGATGCACTTGATGTGTTCCCTATGTCACTAGGGAATAGGGGAAGTAATAAAATCAATTTTAAGTCCTAAAAGACTTAGGGCTTGAGTTATTTACACAAATACTACTAGAAATAGAAAAATAGTAGAGATATGGCCACCACTTATAAGTTTTCAAGTAAACCTTGCTGTAGAGACAACATGTTGTATGTAGTGACACTTTATTTCTTGCTAATCTTTGTGAAATTGTTCTAAACTTTGCCAATTATTTCCTAAGCACAAATAAATCATGAATATTTATAGAGTGAGATAAATTAAAGTGAGTCATGGGGTAGATCCCAAGGTGAGTAGGGTAAGGTAGAAAATAGAGTTTGCTTCAGATGGTTAGTGGTATCAATTCTTTTAACCTTTATGATAGTAACATGTAAAACTAGCATTCACTGGCCCTAGTGTAATAATCAAATCCAAATGAATGCAGTTGATGACTCAAGGAAAATAAATGCATATATCTAAAAGCATATGTTGTATAAAATTTACTCATTCACATTAAATTGCATAAGCACATTCAACTCCAAATAAGATGAAAATAGAACACATGTACTAACAAATTTGTTAGCCTAGTGCTAAACTCAAACCAATAGATGCATATAATGATATTATTTCTAGATTAGTTATATGAAAAAAAAACCTTTAATTTTAAACTCATTAGAACTAGAAACCACAAAATATATAATAAAGCATACAAACAATCTCTCAAATTCTTAGCTTTTTTGCATTAATTCTATAACAACTGTTCCTATTTTACAATGAGGGGAAATTACCCTATATATAGGCCTCAAAATTACCTATTAAAGTTAAATTGGGTCCATTAAAAGATTCCTAAATATATATAAGTTCATAAAAATCCACATATTAAAATGGAATAATCTAAATTTAAATTTACAAAACTAAGCTGAATATTCCTCAGGGTCATGGAGGAGGTTGCTAACTAGCTTGTTGTTGCCACTTTTATTTCTATGCCTCTTATTTTATCCAAACTTCCATTCATGATAAGTAATCCTAGTTAATTTGGTTAAAATCCAAGATCATAGGATGGAATAAGTAAGGTATTTTTTGAATGATCCTACCGTGTTCTACAACCATAGGCCTTAGTGTTTCTTCAATGGGCTTGGCTCTCTCTAGCCTTTGGTTAGAAAAATCCATAATGTTCATTATCTTAGTGGTATTATTTGCATTGGATATGTCTTATTGGAACTTTGTGACAAATACCTTCATTTGAGCCCTAGATTCTTGGTCATCCATGAAGCTACCATCTGGTTTGGTCACCCTAGTGACCATAACATCCTTCAATAAGAGGGAAATTTGAATTCTATCTTTTTTAAGAATGAAGTTATAACCTTAACCTATTCTAGCCACATTTTCAATATCCTCATTCTATTCATCATTATGGTCTAAGCTGGGATGATGTCTTCAAGTGGTAATACCTTGAGGTTTGGGAACTTGTTGCTTCTTATAACTCTAGCTAGGTTTACCAACTTGGCATCATAGAGTGTGAGTTTTTGGTCAAATTTAATGACCACATTATACTATAGAGTCCCATATTCTTGTCTTCTCTTCATGACCTTGTATAAATTGAAGACATTGATGATTGCATTGATTACCTAAATAGTAGTGTTTTTGGGCACTATAAGAAATACTTGTTCCCTCAATCTCCTCATCTCCTACTACATGCCTTTCATCAAGGCCACTATGGATTCTGTATTGGCTTGGAGTATGGACACAAGATATTTTGCATATTCATCCACTTTTCCAATGCCATCCTTCCCCTTTGTTATCAAAGTGAAGAGGGACTCTTCACTTTCATAAGCCATAACTGAGCTTGATTGTGGTTGGTCAACATGCCTCATCACCACTCTTTTCATTACGCTTGTAGTAGCATCAAATCTCATGCCAATTTGTGGTTCAAATAGGACCACCTGAGGTCTCTCTTATCTGGCTACTAGTATAATATATCTAACCCAATTTGGGATAGTAGTAGGCATTATATTTATTAGGGGTGGTAGCAATGGAGGTGTTTGGGTTGAGGTAGAGGCTAAAGATATAACAAGAATGTGTGGTAATTTTTCTAGGTCTATCTACCCAAGTGTTCTAAATAGAGTTCTTGTAGGGCCTATATTTAGGATAAATAAAAACAATTTTGTAGGCACACTCACGTTTATAGTTGTAGTGACATTTAATGGGGGTATAGGCTAAGGTAGCTTGGGAAAGGTGAATAGTTTTGAAATGGGCCTTAATGGCCTTAATGATGTAGGGGAACCAATAACAAGTTATTCACTAGTCATTACTACCTAAAAGGAGTGGAATCTATAACTTAACTAGCACTAATGCATTGGAAGCCTAGTGAAGGTGCAATGCTTGTAGTGGCATGGGAAATTAAGTGGGGGATGGTAAATCCCAAGGAACCACTAGCTTGGGTCATACTAGTGTCAACTAAAGGTTGGGGAGTGGTAGTTTTAGAGGTTGATGATATTGAAGCCAATAGGGAAGCAATGGTGGGAGGAGTAAATGCAAAAATAAAATCAATTCAAAATGTATTAGTAAATGGAAGAGAATGTAGTGGTGAGGCACTTATATTAGGAATTAGTGATCCAAGGGTGGCCTGAGGTGATCTATTAGTAGTAATAATCACTTAAGAAGCTGATGGAGGGGTAATTTCTCCTCTCATAGTATTTTTAGGCTCCCTCTTCTTCTTGTAGATCCTCTCAATGCTTTTACTAGCCAATACAAGCATCTCTTCCATTGAGACCACAATATCTTGTTGTATTTCCACAAGGTTAATAACCATAGGGTCAATTTGATCTAAGATTTTTAAAAAAAATCACATATAAGATGTCAAAATTATTTTGGGCCCTTGGGAGGGGCCAAGATGATTGCTAAATCCTCCTTGCTCAAAGCTTGGAGGTAGGACCTGATCACTTTAAGTGGCAAGTTGTGGAGGCCTCCTTGGTCTATTCTTAACAAGAGGAACATTGTCTTCTTCTTCTTCTTCATCCTACCTTTCCTCATAATTATAATCAAACATGATCTCATGGGTTGGTGGTGGATAAGACCTAATAATATATCCCTTTTTCTTCTATCTATCTAGTCTTATCTCTAGTTTAAAGTTCTTCTTTATAGCATTCCAGAGCACCACCTCATTATTCATAACATCTTTGTATATCCATTCATGAAATTATTCTTGATGCTTGTACTCCATTATGACATCTTTCTTAAATTTGAATAGATGCTTGGAAATGAAACTATTGGGATCCCATGCTCTGAAGTCATCTTTAAGCAATAGGTATGAATCCTTATGCCTAACAACTACAATAATATCATGCCACTTTGTAATCCTAGTCTTCCCTAGTTTATATGGAATCTTATGGGGGGATATTTTCTTCTTATTATTGAAGACTCCATCAAATCCATGTATAAGTTGATAAACCATTTTTTATTTAACTAGCTTCATTGGCACATACCTTGGAAATATAAAAGAAACCACCATCACTCTTTCTCTTTGGATTATTGTGTAGTTCAGGTATAACTAGTAACTACCCATGTCTCTCAAGGTTTGCATAACTTCAAAGGGAACCCTCTACATCTTACAATTAGTGATCAACTTGTAAACAAATGGGTATAATTATTTTTTAATCACTCTTATGTTGCATCTAAACTGATGAATGTGCATTGTAAAGAAGAGATGAGCCACAACCTCTTGATGCTTAGGAAACCATGAATTCTGACCCAATTGAGCATTTGCATAGATTGCATCTAGCAAGTAGCTCATCATAAATAATTTGGCATCATTTTTACAAGTATCCTAAATTACATATACTAAATTATTGTTGATAATTTCCCCAAGTGGGGGAATCTGATGGTTTTCAAGGATGATTTATAGTAATGGAATATCCCTTATGCCCACTTAGGTAATGTGTAGATTGCCAAATATTTTATTCAGGAGGGCTAGGCCAATCCTAAATCCTTACTTGAATTTTTAGATGGGTAAGTTTCCTTGGTCATCCATGAGAACATATCCCATTAGGTTAATCACCCATGAAGCCAAGAACTTTTCTAGGGAGTGCACTTTATACCAATTGTCGATGATGACTTAGTTATACTTTATATATGGGGAGGGAAAATCATGATAGTTCTCAAAGCTCAATCCTACTATGAAATCAATAGGAAACCCTTGGGATATTTATTTAAGTAGATTATCCTTACGCTTTTATCTCCCAAAGATATCATAAACTAGGTCAGTGTATGACATGACCTTTGGCTTAGCTACGACCTTATGGAGATTGACTATGTTAATGGAAAGGATATCCAAAACTAGTTAGATTATATGAGGTATGGTCTCATCCTCATTAATAACCCTAGTTACTTCGATATTGATATATATATATATATATATATATATATATATATATATATATATATATATATATATATATACTACTTTAGTGTATGTAACTAGATACTATGGCCTCCATAATAAACTTAGTGTCCTTGAAGATGATGGAAGTACCATACTAGAATAAAAAGTCATCGTTCCCAAAGGAATTGCTCTTACCTAGAATAAAAGGACTTGCTTGTGCAATATCTTGTAATACACAAAGTTGTAATCAACATCTTTTGTATCCTTATATAACTTTAGAGATATAATAATGGTGGTTGGGAGTGCAATTTACAAATGGCTTGAGCTTTGTCAAACTCTGAGAGCGTAGGCAATATAAAAAGTGAAAGTGTATAGTGTTAAAATTCAAAAAGTAATAGCCTTGATTGTGTAGCCTTTTGAAAGATCACTCTGATCAATGTAATGATGATGGTGATCTTGGTTCGTGTCATATTAATGGAAAGCTTGTCAAGTTTGCATATATTTAAAATAACTTTGAACTATTGATTTTGGTAATTAATTACACTATAATTCAAATTTAGCTTTAATTCATCTTTGATTTACAATAAATTTTAGATTTAAATCTAAAGATTACCACCTTTTGACATGTGGTATCCACCTTAGATCTATCTAGGTACTCATGGGTACTAAATATGACTAATTTTCCTAGTTGGCTTAGAATTTGAACATGTGCCACCTTTTGATTGCCTTGTGGGCTCTCAAAATGTAGTTTTTCATGATGACTCCCCTATATCCTGCTAAATGGCATCTTTTAATTCATAGTGAGCTCTTAGGTGGATTTTTCTAACTCTAATTATATGTGGGAGTGCCACACATCACTATCACAGGTAATTGTAGCTTTTGTTTATCAAATGTCTCTTTCAAAAGGCTCTCATAACTTTCTTTACCAGGTGTCTCATTTAGAAGGCTTTTGGATAATTGTTGGAAAATTGGCACTAATTAGATGGCTCAAGTGGAGACATGCATCCATCTCAGAGGTATTCTCATGGATCTCAGATAGAAATAGGATTGAAATGATATGTGGTGTTATTACATAGGCCCAAAAGGGGCACACATCATTCTTGCAGGCTATTATTTGCTCTTTTACCAAGTGTCATTCCCAAAAGGTGCCTTAAACAATTGTATATCATCAGATGGCTCAAGACAACCTAGATGTATACCTTGTGAGATCTCATGAGATTTGGATGGATACACATGGTGTGAACATGTGGGGAAATCAGATGAACCCAAGGGGGACACACATCACCTCAAAAAGATGTTTCGAGTCTAGATTTTTTCCTTTGAGACACAAAACAACATCTTTTAGGCTTTTGAATTATGATAGGATGCATGGGGGATGTGTGGTGGCTTGAATTGAATGGGTTTTCTTGCAGGGGATAAGATTATGACACATAGCCTCAAGATTTGAATTCCAATGGCTAGTTTCTTTGTGAGCTCTCTAGATGATGCCATGTAGATCATGAACTTGGTAGATTATCTCGAGGTGTCTTGTACATGATGTGGTGAATATTTAAGGTGTTACAAATATTGGTGAGGTGGACATCTATCCTTTTAGGTCATAGTCTAAATTTTTATGTCTCATAAGGCATCATAAATGATAACTTAAATTTGATGTCCTACAAGGTCAAGCAAGAAACTAAGTTAGCTCTTTGAAGATGTCATAGCCAATATTAAGAAAATTTAAAGCAAAAATATACAAGAAAATGCTTTAAACACTTATAATGTTAGTTCAATAAGACCCAATGAATCTTATTGTGTTTACATCCATTGAAGAGCTAGGGAACACTTCCTTAGTAGAAGCATATCTGCATATCATCAAACTATCCATGGTAAAAAATCCATTGTTGAATAAAAATCAAAGAAGACTTGAAATAATTTGAACATTTCTAAGTGTTAATCCTTATTTCACAATGAATGATTAACCAAAAAAATGTAGAAGTATTAAATCAAGTCTCTATTTAGTCAAATTATTTCATATGAATAGGGGAATGTTGATCATCAATAGTATCAAATTATACTATTTTTTCCAACTTTATGTGTGTGGACTCATGTATCTATGACATTCCCACACTAATATTCATAATCCCCCCTTTTGAGGTGAGGGGAATGCTATGTGATAGTCACCTTATGTCAAAAGGATAAGATAAACATATTATATATGTATCAATCATCTTATAAAGAATCATATAATGGAATCATGTCTAATTATATGTATCAATGAAGCTCATATTATCCAAATTTAAAAATCCCTAAGATTCATGATATGGATCATGGAAAGATCTATAAGTAAGAAACTCAAGCTTAATAAACAATTGATCATAAACACAAGAACACTTAAAGCCACACAAAATGGGTCTTAGGATTCCATACAAAAAGGGGCATGTTCAAATGCCTCACACTCAAAGGGGAGGACATGTTAAAATGTATTCAAACCAAACAAACAACACACAGGGCATCAAGATAAAAAAACAAGGAACATGTTACAATAATTACACTCAATTAAGTCATGTAATAATATGAATAAGTGAAAAATAAACAACTAACATAAACATATCATACTAGTCCATGAATGCATGTGTTAGTAAAATTTACTATAGCTTCACATATATAACACACTTATGTAATATGCAAACATGAGTATAGACATGTGTAAGCATTAGTATATAAGCTCAACATGATAATGTAAAGTGATCATAAAATAATATAACCTATATCAATCATGATTAATAGAAGTAGATTCCCCCAAGGTAGTGTGTCATATGGATAGAGGAAAGGTCAAACATTTGTGTGTGCATGTATGACAGATCTAGTGTATGCATGCATCACACTAAATTTTCTATACAAAAGAAACAATATGCTATGTACTAAAATAAAGTAAACAACATATGAAAAATCTAATAAACATATGAATGCTAAGTATTTTTTTATTGTTGATTTATTTGAATGTTTTTATATTTTGTTGATTATTTTATTTTTTTAATTTTTATTTGAAATATTTTCATGATCAACAAAGGTGATATATACAAGGTAAAAGTGCTACTAAAAGCCAATAATCTCGTTAATGAGATGCCTCTATGAGGGTTATGTATCATATGTGTCATATTCATATTCTACATAATTGATATCATTATGATCATACTAATATGTAGTATCATCATTTCGATTTTTGGAATTCCACCCTTTTCCTCTTTTACATTCATGTTGAGTTCATCAAATGTTTAAACCTTTTTGGAAATATTTAAAAGAGAATATTTTAATCAAGTAAGGAGAAGAATATTACAAAATCAAGTCAATTAAATAATTCAGATTCTCAATATTTTGTTATAGTGTTGAATTATGGAAATATTCTAAATATATAAATTAAAATGCTAAACTATAATTTGACTAATTAAACAAGAATATATAATAATACTTAGCTTATTTAATGATATGCATGTAGATCTAGGAAGTGTAGGTGCATAAATAATCAAGATGATGCTCAATTGTGATTTGTCAGATTTTGGAAATCAATTCTCTATGAGCCTGGACACTATTGTCAAAATAGGAACACTAACATTGAATATTATGTATGAAAACAAATGCTTCTATCCTATAGAATACATGGCATTTTATGGAAATTCCATATGTACCTATTAAGGTTTGTTGTCACCTTGTAAATTGTCTATTTGGATCATGTACATAAGTTCTAGATATTATTATGTAGCTCAAAACCTTAGGTCCTCTAATTAGGGTGTACCACCTTGAAAAATAGGGGTTAAAGGGCTTAAGTAATTTTAGCTGACCTCAAATACCCCTTTATTAGTGAGTATTACTTATATATCCAATACTCTGAAGAGGGCCTTAGACTGATGCATTTCTACACCTTATATAATTTTGTATATTATTATAACCCTTTATCTTAACCATCCTTTTGTAATTTTATTATTTAATAAAATGATATAGATGCATATGATTTGTAATATCTCCCTAAAGCCTATTGTAATATCAGAATGTAATAATGTATTAGTGGAATAATCCCACATTCATTAGTAGTAGTTATCTAGTGATATATTACTATAAATAGGAGCCTAAACTAGTATAAAATCACTCAATAATTGTGTTGAATTGATCTTACTCAAAGGAGGTTTCCCCTTTGAAAAGTCTAATTATTATACAATTATGTTATTGTAATGTAATTCTACTTATTTTGAGTCAATATATTGCTGACATTTCTAGTTTATTTTATATATTTGTAATATTTCGTAATTTGTTTAAGAAGGATCCTATCATTTGATATCATATCATTTTATAAGGATAATTTTTTATGATGTCCACCATATGATCTCACATTACCTTAGTGGGATCCTAGTGATCATAAAGTGGTAACAAATCATTGTTACAAGTTGTCTTTTAAAAACTGTAAATGTGTCAAGATATGTATTTTAGTTTTGGTAAAAGGTTGTCATCACTACGAGTCATGTTTTAAACCCCACCCATGTGCATTTAAATTTTTTTATGTTGTCTCCTCAAACCACCATGTACGTATCATTTGTTCTTTCTATAATATCTATAATAAAAATTTGTGTTGTTAATGGTGTATTGCATCATCAACATAAATCTCTGGTAAGGACCTTCATTTGAAATATGAATGATCTAATTTTTATTTTAATCAAATCTAAATTTTTACCCAACTTGGATAGACTAACATTGATTTTCATACTGCTATATTTTAATATGTAGTTTTGGCCAAAACTAGACAAACCCATATAACCTGTAAAACGCATCATTTTAACCTAATGATGATTGTCATTTATATTGTATTTTTTCTTCTCAAACACCATTATGTGGCCCTAAATTAAAATTTCCCAAATTTGATGGCATTGAACCCACCAATTGGTTCTTCTATGGTTTCCAATATTTTAGCCTACATCCCATTGATGATAGAGTTGCTATTGTATCATTTCACATAGAGAAGAAAATTGTTTAGTGTTGCCAATGATATTATTGATCACATCCCAAACTAGATTGGGATGAATTATCCAAAATCTTATTATTATGTTTTGGGCCTAGTGTCTACGATGACTTCACATGGGAATTAACTAAATTTTATTAAACTTGAACTATATAATAATATTAGATAGAGTTTGAAAAAAATCAATCAAATGGAAGGCCTCTCCAATGATTTTTTAAAATCTACTTCATCAACAGTCTCAAGGATGTGCTTTGATTTGAGGTGAAAATGTTTTAACCTCACACCATGATACAAGCCTTAGGATTATCCATAATCTACAAAGACAAACTCAACTCTTAGAATAACAATTCCAATTGGAAACCCTTCAAATGATCTTCATTCTAGTTTACCAACATAAACTTGCCTATGAAGGCAACCCCCATAAAACATATCACATAGATTGAAATGCATGAACATCATGAAAAGGGGTTATGTTAAAATTATGATGAAAAATGGGTGAAAGGATAAAAATGCATTAAACAAAAATTGTACCTTCTTGATGTTGATTCCCCACATTATACAAAGGAATGTGAGGATGCATTAGAATATAAGGATACCACATACAAGATGGATCATGGAGATGATGATTACATGATTACTAGCCTTTAGATTCACATCCTAAGATATCCATGCATGCTCTAGTATGGGTCACCACTTCCAAAACAATGCATGTCAAAGGGTTTATTAAGAAATAACCCCTGATCATTCTTACTAATTTTGGTAGCACTTACAAATTATTTTACCCTCAGAAGGCTAAGTAATTAAACTATTTTATATAGATTAGTTCTAGTTTTTAAGTGATGATTTCCATTGGGGGAACCTTGACATGCAAGGGAAAGTGTTTCAATGTTTTCATCTCATTAGGAGACTAAAAATTCTGCACTACAATGTTTTCTTTGTATTTAAGTGGCTATGATGTTATTCTAGGATCCAATGGTTACAAAATCTTAGAATCATTCTTTAGGCATTTTATAAGTTATGGATGTAGTTATTTAAGAATAGACATAAACACACATTGAAAGGCCTTCTTCCTAGATCCACTATTGTAATTAGATCTCACTGCATGGAAAAACTTCTCAAAAAGGGAGTCCAAAAAATAATTTCAAAATAATTTTCTCTTCACACTACTTCACCAACGGATGTTAGCCAACAATTATACTTGCATAATATTTTGGTCAAGCATGCCATAATATTTGAGGAACCAATAAGATTGTGACCTCACCACCATGAATACCATCACATCCAACTTATTTTAGGTAGTGTACCCCCATATATTTTTCCATATTGATACTCATTTCATCAAAAGGTCGATATTGAAAATATGCTTCATGACCTCCTACAAGGAGTCATTTGACCCAATTTTAGCCCATATTCTTCACAAGTCTTTCTCATTCATAAAAAATATGGCTCCTGATGACTCTATATTGATTATCAGGACTTGAACAAGCTCACAATCAAGGTAAAATTTCCCCTTTCATTAGTAGATGAGCTCCGTGATGAAAAACATGGTGCAAAGTTTTTCTCCAAGTTGGACTTGTGCTCTGACTATCACCAAATCCATATTCATAAAGTAGACATTACCAAAATAACATTTCACATACATGACGGTCACTATGAATTTATGGTAATGCCATTTAGGTTTACTAATGGCCCCTTCACAATCCAAGGCTTAATAAACCAAGTATTCTTCCCCTTCTTGTGGAATTTTATCTTAGTTTTCTTTGATGACATCCTCATCTATAGTCAAACCTAGGAAGATAACCTCAACCACCTTGACAAAGCCTTAGGAATTCTTCATGCCAAAAACTTATTTTCTAAACATTATTATTGTTATTTTTAGAAATCATAGGTTGAGTACCTTGGACATATTTTTGCATATGATGGTGTTCATGTTGACCCCATTAAAATTAAAGCTATGACCAACTGGCCACCACTGAGGAAACTCAAAAATCTATGAGGATTTAGTATCCTGATAGGATATTATTAGAAATTTGTCAAGGATTATGGTATAATTATAGATCCATTGACAACTATGCTCAAGAGAGACTCCTTTGTATGGCTGACAACATGTACCCAAGTATTTGATAGCTTTAAACAAACAATGTGCACCACAATAGGCTTGGTCATGCTTGATTACACCAAGACATTTGTTATTAAGTGTGATGCATGTGAAACTCATGCAAGAAGGTTGTCCAATTGCATTCATTAGCAAGGTCCTCACTGGGCTAACTTTGACACACTCCACATATGAAAAATAAATGATGGTTATCCTCCATGTAACTAATAAATTGAATCTATACTTGGTTAGATGAAACTTTTGTATCAAAACTACCCACCAAATCCTAAAGTATTTTTTATAATGACATGTATCTTCCCCATATCAACAAAAAAATAGGTTTTTAAACTCATGCAGTATGATTATGAAATCAATTCCAAAAAAGGAAATAAAAAGTTGGTTCTTGATGCTCTCTCTCATCAATTTGAAGAATAAGAACAACTATGTGTTTTTTTAGTTCCCATTTCTACATGGTTCCATGATCTTCAACATGAATGGCATAATGACAACCCCACCCAATAACTCATTTTTCAACTATTTGTTGATTCCTCTACTAAAACCCACTATACTTGGGATGGCCACACCTTATGATATAAATTATGCTTTCTAATAAAATATTTAGTTCCAAGTTAAAATAAACAATTTTTAAGGAGATGCATGCCTCCCCTTCAATAGCTCATTCAATTTTTATGAAAATGTACCATTTTAGTTTATTTTGGCTCATAATCAAGTAAGATATAAGAAGGTTTATTTCTAATTGTGATATTTGCCAATGCAACAAAGGGAAAATGATTGCACCACCTAGGTATATCCACTACCAATTCCATAACATCTTTGGACAAACATTTCAATGGATTTGATCAAAGGTCTCGTAAAATTAGGTGAAAAATTAGTCATTCTTGTAGTAGTGGATTGCCTTTCCAATATGTGCTCTAGCTCATCCATACACTACTTCCACCATATCCTAGACATTTATTGATCAAATATTTTAGATCCATGGTGATCCTTCATTTATTATATCAAATCATGACTTTGCATTCATGATTAATTTTTGGCAAAAACTCTTCAATTGCCTTAGTATAACTTTGAAAATGAGTTAAAGATATCTTCCCTAGACTGATGGCTAGACAAAGTTTGTCAATAAATGTGTAGAGACCTGTCTTTATTATTTTATCATAGAGTAACAACATCATTGGTTAAAATGGTTAACTCTTACATAATGGTGATATAACACCTCCTACCACACAACCACCAAGCTAACCTCATATGAGGTTGCCTATGGCCAAAAGTTTCCCTCTATTATTTCATATATACTAGGAAACTCTATTGTATAAAAAGTTGATATTACCATCAGTGCATGAGATAATATCATTCACATCCTCAAGGATAATTTCCACATGGCACAAGATCACATGAATTAACATGTAGACCAAAATCATTCTAAATCCTCCTTTCATCCTTGAGATATGGTTTCCTTTGCCTAAAATATTATAAGCAATTCTCTTTGAATATGAAAGGTCACCATAAATTATATCCCAAATTATATGGGCCTTATAAAATTCTCTAGTGGGTTGGACATGTTACTTGAAAGTTTAAACTCCCACCTTCATTGTGCTTAAACCCTATTTTTCATGTATCATGCTTAAACAAGGTCCTTGGTCCAAATGTTAATACCCAAACAATGCTTCTAGAACTTGATGCATAAGCATCTATCCTTTTACAATCTAAATCTATCCTTGACAAATATTCTCATACATTTCATAATTAGATCATGATATAATTTTTAGTATAAAGGCATGGGATGAAACTAGAAGATGCTATTTGGGAACATCTTCTTTCAATACAATAGCAATTTACTCACCTAAATATTTGATGCCAAAGCTTATAAGGGGGAGGGCATGTTAGGACCCTTTATCCTAACCATCCTTTTTTAATTTACTTATTTAATAAAAGGCTATGAACACATATTATTTTTAAGACATCAATTAAACCCATTATAATATTATAATGTAATAGTGTATTAGTGGAATAATCCCACATTCATTAGAAGTAGTAGTTATCTAGTGACAGATTACTATAAATATGAGCCTAGACTAGTATCAAGGCACCCACAAATTGTATTGAATTGAGATTGTTCAAATGAGGTCACCCCTTAAAGAGGTCAATGATTATGTAATTCTATTATTGTAATGTAATTCTACTTATTTTGAGTCAATATATTGTTGATATTTCTAGTTTATTTTAAATATTTGTACTTATTCTGTAACTTATCTAATGATACTATCATGTGTGAATAATTATTTAATATGATATATGTGATTTCATGTATTTATATAAATTATAACTTGAAAAATATTACTCATGGGTTTCCCTTTGAATACTTTAGACCTGTAAGGATATTATCTTATAACTAATTTAGAAATAGGGAAGAATAGGGCAGTTTTACATGTTTAAGAGGTGTTTTTATTGGTATAAGATATATGTGTACTTGATTTATACTTGGTGATAATGAATGTTATTTTAATTGTATTTATACCACACATTTTGAAATGATCTCATGGAAGGGTTAAAATAATACTATAGGTTGACCCATACATGTTGAAAGATTTGAAAATTTGACCATTTGTAAGGTTCAGATACTAAAATCAAACCTAGGACACTGACATCAATGTTAGTTTCCTAATATAGATGGTAGTGTCCATGAGAATATGAAGTTTTAAAAGATATGTAACTATTATAGTAGGATATTAATCATATTTTATGTAGACTATGGGTTGTAAGTCTAGGTAATCAAAATATCAAGGTTAAACTATAAGTATAGCATTTTGGTATAGTGAGATGGTGAATATGATCCTTGAACATAAAAAAGGCCTTAAACTAAAGGTTTGACCCATGAGTGATATTTTTCAAGTTTACAAGACTAGTTTATCATATAAAATCCATATTTAACATCTACAGATGCTATAGAGAGGGCTTAAACCTAAAATTTAACTTTAACATCTTGGACATATTTCCCAAGTTTAGGTATTCCAAATATAAAACTAGAAAAGAGAACAATACCCAAAAGATCAAAGTCTACTGAGGGTGAATTTGAGCTATTATATCTCATAGAATACCAGATCTAATAAATGAAAATTAAAAACTAGACATATCCATTTAGCTAGTGGTTCACCAATGGCTATTATTGTTTTTGTCAATCCTTTTGCTCACCCTCTAAATACACCAATGGTTGTTTCTTGGACTAATGGAGGTAACTTCACTATGAGTATTATAGGAGTTTCCCATGATTTACTTGAGAATTTTAAGAAATTATTCCCAAGATATGTCCATGGTGGTATTCAAACCATAAAAGAACATATACAAGTTTTCAAAGATGTCATAGGAAATTAAGTCCAACATGAATATGTGACTTGTAAATTATTCCCTTATACCTTAGATGAAATGGGTTATGCCTGGTACATTGACTTACCTGATAGATCAATTACATATTAGAATGATCTTAAAAATATGTTTGTTAATGGTTTTTGAGTACCTATTGATTGAATAATTTTATATCATTAGTTTGTTACTACCCATAGAGAACCAAATGATCCCATGGGTATGTCTAATATATGTTTACACAAATTTTAGAAAAGGTTTAAAGACCCATAAACACAAATGAAATATAATGATATTCAAACTTATTTAAGAGCTTTAGATCCCATTATATATATGTTTATTAGAAGAACTCAAGCAACCCTTGCATATTTATATTTATCATATCATGAATCCATTAATATTTATCAACAAATAATGCCACAGGGGTATGATGCTAGTCAATTGCATTCATTAGGACAACCATGTGCATTCAATCAAATCATAATGGTTAATCAAGTATTCATGAAAAACACCCCACTAATGAACCCAATCCATGTTACCATGTATCTAGCTTACAATCAAATTTATAATCCAATACTTTTGATTTACATGTCTATGAATTAGATTATTTTTTCAAATTAGATGTTACCTCAAGTGTAAAATTAGAAAATCCTCCTTGTATCCTACAATAATAGTGTTTATGCATCTAAAATAAGTGGTTATATTTTTTTGGCTAGTAATCAACAAGCTAGACCCTCATTATTAAACAATCAAATGTATTTTGATGCTGTTATTAACCCAATTAAATACTACAACACTTGTGTCTAACTTGTATCCACAAGCTCAAAATGAACAAAGTTTATCATAAAATTTTTGTAATAGATGGTATAAATGATAATCAATGAGACCTTATTTGTAAAATCAGAATTTGGGGTCTATGATATTTGAAGCAAGACAAGAGCTAATTTGTGGGAAGTTATTCATCTGATAAGTGGACATTTAAAGAGAATGGTGATGACTATGATGTTGGGATGTTATCATATATTTTGAAAATAGCAAAAAACTAGTCAAAAGATTGACTTTTAAATAAACGGTTATTTTTTTTGATTTTTGCTCAATAATGTCAAAATCTTGAAAAAATCAAAATTTTTAATTAATTACTCAAAAAATGATTAATTAAAAATTTACATTTTTTTAAATTTTTATCTTGAAATGTTTGTGAGCCTGTTTGAACCCTCTATACAAAAGGCTGCTTGCGCTCTTTGTAATTTACAAAAATCATTTTGCTTTTTGTGAGTTGCATAAACACTTTCCTTTTTCACAACTTTTGTAAATTATGATTTTTTTTGGATCCTGTGAAAATTATAAAAACTTTTTCCTAAGCAAATTGTAAAAACTTTTTCAAAATGCATGCAAATTACAAAAACTTTTTCCTATGCAAATTACAAAAAAGTTTTCATTTCTCAAGAAATTTGTAAATTTTTTTTTAAACTTTATGTAATTTGAAAAAATATTTTAATTTTTTAATTTTAGTGCAAATCAAAGTCACACTTTTTTAAATTGTGAAAATACAAATTATGTTTTTAAAGTCATGTTAATCCAAAATTCTAAATTACATTTTTCTCATGTAATTTCCCATTGTAAATTAATTTTTTTTTCAAGCCTACATGTAAACTCATAAATACTTCCCATCAATCATGAAAATGCATTTATTAAGTTTATATTTTTAGTTTGTATGTTAAATTTGGTAATTTTTTTTAAATTTTTAAAATTTGAGTTTCCATTCGTGTTTTAGCCAATGACTATCAAGGGCAAATTTCTTAAAATTTATCAAAGATAAGTGGAATTGATTTTTTCATTTTTTTCCTCAGTTTTGTAAGGTTGTGCAACTGCCAACAGACAAATTTGAGCTTCTACTAGATGGTATAGTTGCATGTATAAATTGTTTCAAGACTTTTTTGAAAATTTTCTTTTTTTTCCCCAAATCAAAACATGTCATACCACTTATGTTCTTGCAAGATTTTTTTTAAAAAAATTAAAAAATTCTCCAAATATATTTATCATTGCATGTATGAATGGGTTTTAATAAAGTTTTTCAATTTTTTTTTTAGACTTCCTACACCAACTGTACGACTGTCGTATGACATGCCGTACACCCAGGTTGGAGAAGTGAAAAAATAAAGTGCTACAAGTGCAAAATTAAAAGGGGAAAGGGTTTAATTTAATAAATGAAATTTAAATAAAAAAATTACCAATGAAGAAATTGAAAGTAAAAAAGGAGAAAGAAATTTCCAAGTGGAAGTGGAAGGATAATTTGGTGGGTTTAAAGAAATTTTAAATTTTCATGCCTCCCTTTTCCAACACTTAGGCTAGTAATAAATTATATATATATATATTCCAACACTTAGGAATATTTTAAATATATGTGTGTGTGTGTGTGTACGTACATACATACATACATACATACATACATACATACATACATACATCCAAGTGGGAAAGCCAAGAGAAAAAGTCAAGTGAGGAAAATAAATATTTTTTTGGGTGGAAAATGAAAAGAGAAAAATTGATTAAGTGAAGGTTGGCTTAATATTTTTTATTTGTAAATTTTGAGAATCTTCATTTTTCACATTTTTGATTTTGAGGAAGATGTTGAAAAGGTTGACGGGGTTCTTTTGGCAAACTTTGGTTTTTCTTAAATTGGTAAAAATCCATAAATGAATTGGTAGTGGTAAATTTTCATCTTTTGGGTTTGTTGCATGGTCACAAATTTTTGGTAGTGATTTTACAAAAAAATCTTTTTGCAAGATTTTTAAAATTTTGGAAATTTAAAAAAAAATCATAGGGAATATGGGAATTGCTTAAAAATTAAAGAAGAAATAATTTTTATAATTTATTTCATTCATTTCAATTGGCTGAAAAGTTTTGTGAAAAAGCTACTTAGAGGAATTATAAGAGGTGCATTTTCAATCAAGAAATTTGGTCCAAGGGAAAATTGAAATTCATATCAAGATCATTAAAATTATGTGGAGAAATTTTCACAATCGACTTATAAGGACAACTTCAATTTACATTTTCATCATTTTTTGCAAACCAAATTATAAAATTGATGTCTTCATCTCATACTCTAGAAAAAGAGATTCTAATTAAATTCAAAGAAATCATAAAGTACCAATTCCAAGGTGTTATGCTTCTTTCACCATTGGAATCCAACATTGGAAATATTACTAACACCAAGCTAGGCCACATCAACTTGGAAGAATTTTAAGAAAAAATGAATGTCGTAAATAAAATGGATTTTGGCCAGAGTATTTAGGACTATGGTTTGGCACATACAACATCATTCTTGATGTCATTACAGTCTCCTGAGTTAGTTTTGATAGTGGAAAATAATTATAATTCAAAGACATAGGAGGTAAGAGATCCCTAGGGAGGGTTGGTAGTGAGTTTTAATCCTAAGCAAATTGACAACATTTTTCACCTTCTATATCATAAAAACTTTATGCACCTAACTCCTAAGTCCTCCCAAATATTTTGAGATGACAATTCTATAGCATGTTCTTAACAAGTCAATAAATCCTAGTTGACTAAGCCAAAGTATTCCTCCACTTGGCTTCCAAAAAATCTTGCAAGATTAGATTTCAAGGATGAGATAAGTGACATGATTACTTTGTTGCATAAGATAGTGGGAAGTAAAATGGCCAAGAATTTTCAGAACTGGATGTACAAGTTCATTTGGATCATCATTCAAAATAAGTAATATATCAATTGGGGTGAATTGATCAATAATTCCATTCACAAGTGACTCATGAAAGTAAAATACACATCAAAATTATATATGACTTTGTACCTTATTTACACTGTATCAAGTTGAAGGTATTTTGATGGATTATAGATAGTGGGTGATTTTAGGAAAATAATGGTGTACTAATTCTATCCCTATCTAACATTGAAGGAAAGTACCCATCACTTCAAAAGAGTTAATGACTACTTTATTCATTTTGTCATCTAACTACTTGAAAAGGAACTCTACAACTCAAAAATATTAGTTGTGGCCACTACATAAATAGCAAGGTGGGGAGCTTGGTTTATACAATTCCCAACATTTAGTTATTTGAGAATCATTAGTTGGAAAATATCTCCTTACATGCTCTAATGATACATCAACAACAAATGGGCATTAATGGAATTGGTGAGACAACTTATTAAAACACAAGTTCTTGACAAGTAGATACAAAATAGGGATCAATTTTCCAATCTCTATTATACTTTCCCTTCATTAGTGAAGGCCAAGATAATTGAGTAATACATGTCTCAATATAACCTTATGATATTTTAAAGTAGGCCTTCATTTAAAAATAGGGGCTTAATTAAACACAATATTAGATCTCCATTTCAGACTATTAGATGGACTGTGATGATGAGAAAGTAATGAGAATCAGAGACTATTCATGATTTACCAGAAGACAAATAGTCAAGTTTGGCATAATTAAAGTTTTGAAATAGTTGGTAGATGATGAGGTCATATTGGACCGCATCTTTGAATGAGAGGGCATCGTAATAAAGTTACTAGTCATAATACATTAGGATAAAAAAGAATCTACTTCTCTTAGAAGTAGGACAAGGGATGTACTTGATAGAACTCTCAGATGGCTGAAAGGTAAGGGAGTTGATGCTATAAATGTTGATTTCCCTTCACCTCTTGGGGAAAATAAATTTGGAAGCTTTAATAAGTAATAAAATTAGCTAGAAAAGATGGATGAGGTAGGCCCTAGTGGATAATCTACCATGATAGAATAATCACGTGAACCTGAAGCTAATCAACAATATATTTAACTATGAAAGACTATCAAGATGAAATTAAAAAGGTTTGGTGAAAATGTTTCTTCTTCTCGTAAAATTTCAATTCCTCAATAAGTTTCAGTTGATATCTTTTCATTCACTCAAGAACTAGTAGAGAATACAACTTAGTAATTTTAGCTTCAGATGATATAATGTTCCCTACATCATCTACTTTCCCTTTGCAAGAGATTACTCATATCTCTTCATCTTCTCCCTTAAATATTGAGTTGCCCTTTTCTCCTTCCCAAAGAATCCCTTTTGAAACAATCCGTACACAAGAGTAAATTGAAATATCTTTTCAAGGTGTCCTAATGGAGAAAAAACCTTCTCCAACTGTAGTCAAGATTGATCCACCTATTTAAAATTCTATCCCATTACCTTCCTCAAGCACGACAACCTCAAATTGGTTGTATACAGTAGTAAAAAGAATGAGAAAAATTATTGAACTTGAAGAGATATATTTTGAAACCTTAAATAATTCTTTCTCAAAAAGGCCAAAGAAAGCAAAGATAGTTTTACGAATGGTGATAGATGAAAAGGGAGAAAAGTATGCAGAAGTGACCATTCTAGAAGTTGAAAAGGATAAGTTTGAAATCAAGGTTGAAGACTATCATTTATCTAGAGTTCATTGAGGAAAATCAACCAAATAAGGAATGAAAGGAGATGTTTAATTGGAAATTGGCACCATATTTGAAAAAATGGATAAAGACAAGGTGACGAAAAATGAACTTAAAGAGAAAGTGGAATAATTGAGCTCAATAATACATAGATTGATTGGGCTAGTTCAATCAACTATCACTTCATCGAGTCTCTATGTTGAGACACTAAAAAGAGTGAGAGAAGTGGGCCAAATGGGTAATGTATTGAAAGAATGGATTGCAAAAGTTGCATATCAATGGGTCTCAACAATTCTCACCATAATGATGATATTCTCTAAAATTTAATCACAATATGAATAATTAGTAACAAAGGTAAATGGATATGCTTAGAAAAAATAAAATTGAGAGGAACTCATGCCTAGGTTGTTTGAATTATTGAAATTTCTTTCTGTTGATCTTATTGAAAGAGGAGTAATCAATGAAGATGAATTTATCTATCAAATTGAATTTATTTGAGCCACCAAATTTAGAATCCAGTCCCTTCAAGAATGTGTTAAAAAATTCAATAATACAAGGTCACTTGAAAGTAACATAATGATGGAGATCAATAATTAAGTCAATAAGTTAGATTGTTATTTTGTCAATGATAATGATCAAGACAAAAATTGGATTTCAATTGAGACCATAATTGAAGAATTCAAAGAATGAATCCAAAACATTGCCACTACATCTACATTTAGTTATGAAGAATTTTGTTAGTTGGCCCAATACCAAGTGAATGTAGATAATTTGGATATTAAAAACAATAGTCTCCAAGGAAAGCATTAGGAAATGAAAGAGTTATATTACTCAACAGACATTTACTATAGGTACATGGATGGACTAGGTGAAGACATGATGAGGATAATTCTCTAGAGATTTGATGACTTCTTGAAATGAAAAGAACTGTCAATATGACAACAAGAAGAATGTAGATTTGCTTTCAGTGTTTCTACATTCTCTCCTCTTGTTTATTTGTACCTAACTTGTGTAATTGCACTCTTTTCCACTTGAAAATATGTATTATATTTTTGTAAATTATCTTTTTAATTTTTCCTACTTACTTTTTCAAGTTGTGCAAGTTAACAATGTGCTTTTACAAGTAGTGCAAAAACCCCAATTTTTTTCTCAAGTGGTGCTAATTTATTAAAGAGTTTTTGCACCTTTTCAAATTTGTAATATCTCATTGGTGTTTTATCACTTCTATAAAAAGGAAAAATAGGTGTTTTTGCACCATAAACACCCATTTTAGCCTATAAATACAAGTTAGAGCTTCATAATAAGGATTCAAAACAGATAGAATTTTTGGCAAAGCATTGTAAAAGGAGATTAATGTTTCTACTCTTTAAAATCAATACAAGAAAGGTGTTTCTAAAATTTGCATTAGTTATATCTTTTGAAATACATATTTTAATTAATTCATTGTATCTAATTTTCATTTTCATTATTATAAATTTCAAACTATTGAAAATAGGATATTAGATTACAAAGTTTCTATTTTGAGTTGTAATTTACATTTCCAACATGTGAAAATCTCAGTAGGAATAGAGGCAATTTATTAGTTGTTTATTTTAGAAAATACAAAGGGTTATTAGTTTTTATTATCAAAGTCAAATAGTATTTTGGTGTATGTTTCATATCCTTAAGGATATGATTATCTTTTTGACCCATTAAATGAGAGAGATTTTCTTCTTTCAAAAGTCAAATTTTTCTTTCAACACTTTTATCGAGTCTCATGTTTCTAACTTGATGATTTTGTTTCTCAAACAATTTCTCCCCTCTTTCTCTCCTTCTATACATATTCCTTTCTCAAATATCCTTTTCATACTTTCAAGTTAAAATTACTACCCATGATTTACATTTCATTTTTTATAAATATTTATTTCTTTATTATTTTGGCTTTCAATAAAGGTAGTTCCACTTGCTAATAGGAGAGGGGCTCTGTTCCCCACACTGTTGATGTGAAGTCACCAATTCGTCCTCTTGACAAATTTCATGCCAACATGAAAACATAAAATTTGTTTCATATATGATAATTTTTGAAAATTTGAATGTCCACACTTTATGCATGAAAGAGGAATTATAAAATATAAGTGATCAATTTGAGGATGAAGTTTGAAATTTGGAACCAATAGATGAGGAGGATACATTCCATGCATTTAAAATAGTTTCATCATATGTGTTTAACCCTAAAATATTTATCTAAGGTGATATATCATTAACCCTAGATTTGAATTAAAAGGGCATATATAAATGAAATGGTACAAAGATGATAATTAGATCTATATTAGGCCAATTAGATTCTAAACTCAGAGATAAGCATACACTAAATTTATTATGTTGAGATAGTCTAAATATGGAAAGTACAACAATGCTAGATATAAAAATGATAAAGAAGTGATGTACTTAGCTTATTATAATGTTAATGTAGTTCTAGATTTGGAACATGCATAAAGTAGGTTAGAAATATATATATAGAATGGTCATTAGATTATAGATCTAACAATTTTGGTGTTCTGGATAGTAATATCATCCTAGGATAGTTATGACAATATTACTATTTAGATTCAATGCAAGTGTCTTATACAAATACCTATTAAAATAAGATACAACCACTTGGATGCTTCTGGGTTTTTATTCACTTTTGATTTGGTGTATTTAGATATGAATCATGGATTTTTATTCCTTATGAAATGGTAAAACCCTAGTTTTTCATCTTCATAGTGACCTTGCAGAAAAATGGGTTAGTGGGCACACAGTATCGAGCTGACCTAAAAGATCCCACTATCATTGGGAACTAATTACATAGCTAATAATCTAGAAGAGGGCCTTAGACTCATGTAGTTATCCTTTACATGTTGGCTTGTGTGTGAATTAGATAATATGTGCAAAGCAAGAACAATAGTGACCTAGCTTATAACTTGAGAAATTAGGCTCTTGAGCTATTTTTTTAGTAATTTAGACTTGTAGATGTTGTACCTATGACTAGTGTGAAAGTAGGGAAGCTCTGTTCAATTAAATGCTTGATATAGTGCTTTTGATAAGTTGACATGGTTTTTTTCTAGGTTGTTAGGTATGAATGAGGGTTGATCCTATATTTATATCAATCCCTTTAGAGTAATAACTTATATTAAAACACTCAAGCTAATCATTAGTATATGTTTTGTTTATAAATTGTATGACTTTAGGGTAATAGACACATGTATTAGGATAAGATAGTAGTATCGACACTACCATCTATCTTGAACATTAGTGTCTAGTGAGTAGGAAAATAGGTATAGGTTTAAAACTTGTAAAGATGGAAGATAAGTACATTTTAAGAATTTTGGGCAAGATATAAGACATGGTCTAAGTTTTCTAAGTGAGAAAGACTTATGAAATTAAGAAAGGTAAAAAACTAAGAGGAATAACCAAGGTCTAAGTTGCCAAGTGTAAAATACTGAGGTGTTATACAATCATAAATTACTGCCTACATTTTCCCCCTCTTTGATATAGTAATGAAATTACTAGTTTAAAGGAAAGTAATGCATAACTAGGTGTATATGCACAACTTATCTCTATATGTGTCGAACTAGAGTGTTTTGATGGTGACTAAGTTGAAATCAAAAGCATGTTATAGTATAAAATCAGAGCATATAATCTGGGATTAAAAGTACTTGAAATAGTTTGGAATTGAAAGAGAAATGTTTTGAAGTACATGTGTGTCGATGTAACCACTTTACCTATTGTCAAGTTATTTTGAAAAAGATTTATAATTATAAGGCTATGAAACTAAGATCAAGAAAAATATAGATAAATCTTTAAAGTGCATATATATATATATATATATATATATATAGAGAGAGAGAGAGAGAGAGAGAGAGAGAGAGGAACATGTCCCCAACCTTGGAGCAAAAGTTAGTTGTCCCTTGGTAGTTGAGATTAACTCAACCCTACATCCTAATGATAATAATAATGTGGTGAGGTTGGATGATAAATTAAAGTCCAACTTGAAAACTTGGAGAGATTGAGTGATTTGATCACCTCAACCATACCAAAAAGTGAACCAACTACTAAATTATATTGGCTTAGTAATGTTTGTAAAAGTATGTGGGGTATTAGTATAAAAAATAATGTGATGTGGTAATAATCCATAAAAGAGTTTTAAAATTTGAAAATGATTTCGATTTTTCAATATTGGACACATGTTTCATAGCATATGCACCTTAGATATGCTTCATATTGAAACTATGTATAAAAATAATACCAATTTATAAAATTCTACTAAAAATATGAATCTAAATAATATAACTATTTATTTTGGCCAGTTTGGATAGATGTGTAAGTGTGGAGAACATGATTCCAAAACATGCCCCCCACTATATGTGGAGAAATATTAAAACCAGTATAAATACCAATATGGAGGACATGTTTTCAAAAACATGTCCCCACTATAAACTAGAGATGTTGAATACTGAATAAGGAGACCATGTTTCCAAAACATGCCCCCTCTAAGTCTAAGAACTGTGAATGTGTAGAAGCCATGCCCATGTGACATGCCTCCACTAAATCTGAAAAATGATATAAACACCACACATACTAAGTGAATGTGGAGAACATGCTTCCAAATCATGCCCCTAGTGAATTTAAAAATTGGTATAAGTACCACATACTGAATGAATGTGGAAAATATACTTTCAAAGTTTTCCCCCACTAAATATAAAAACTGATATAAGTACCATATATTGAATGAATGTGGATAACATGCTTCTAAATCATGCCCCCACTAATATACCCCATTTTATGTGATGGAAAGATAGGAACTAGTAGTTACCTCACCTCAAAAGGATAAGACAAATATATAAACTATGAATGTAACCATGTAGCATATAAAAGGAACATGTCTAGGTAAATATATTAGTAAGGTGCATAGAACCAATATGATCACATGTATGACTAATATTCATGGTAAAGATCATGAAAAAATATAGATAGTAATAATACAAACTCAAAAAGCAAACAATCACACACAAGATCACTCAAAATCAAGTTAAAAGGTAATGGTCCAATGAGACTGCAAATAAAGGGCATGTTTAAATGTTACACAATCAAAGGGACATGACTTAGTTAAATGTCCATAAAAGTGTAGATGATATTTTTTGATTATATAACACCTTAATCTTATATAATTGGTTAATTTAGACCATGGTTGTCCCTCTTAGTCCTACATATGCCTTACTTCTATAAGCCTCACATATACTATATTTTGTGCCCCTTGGCCTATCTATTAATTTGACCAACATTATATTTATGATAAAAACATTCCATCTTTCCTAGAATGATTAAAATGTACTTATCTTATACCTCTATAAGTTTTAATCCTATGAATGCTCTCCTTCTCTTTAGACACTAACATCTGAGACAGATAGTAGCATTGATGTTATTATCTAGATTTGACACAAGTGTCTAGTGCCCTAAGGTCATCTAATTTAAAAATGAAACATCTCACAATGGTTAGCCTAAGTTATTTAATGTGAGTTATCTCCTAATAGGATTGGTATAAAGATAATATAAACCATCATTCAATCCTCACCTAACAATTAGACTAAAAGAGCACTCAAGAAGCACTTAAGTTACCAAAATCTTTCCTATTCAATAATGTTTTGATATCAGTCAAAGTAACATCCTAGCTACAGGTCTAAAGTACTAAAGGAGTAGTCTTAAGGTCATATTTTTCAAGTCACAAGTTAGGTCATTATTGTACTTGCTTTACACACATTGCGTGATTCACACATAAGATAACATATAAGGGAGAACTACATGAGTCATAGGCCCTAGTTTGGATTATTGACTACGTAGGTAACACCCTTTAATAGTGGGGTCATTATAGGTTAGCTCGACACCATGTGCTCACTAACCCATTTTATCCTAAGGTCACATTGAAGACAAAAATCTAGGGTTTTTCCATTTCACAAGCAGTGACAGTCCATGACCCAGATCTGAATGTATCAAAGTGAAGGCAAAGTTAAACCCATAAGCATCCAACTTGTTACATCATTTTCCAATAGGTATTCCATATAGGACACTTGCATTGAACCCAAATAATAACATTGATACAATCATCCCATGGTAATGTTAGATAATGTCTAGAGCTCTAAAAGCATCAGATCCATTATCTGATGACTAGTCCAAAATATTCTTCCAAACCAATTAAGTATATTAATTCTTTGTTATTTCCATGCCTAAATTAGTTATAATTTCTATATTCTTCCTATTCTCACCATAATAAATTCAATGCATGTTTATATATGAGTTTATCACCCAATTCACTTATTGTAGATCTAATTATTATCTATGTGCATTATCATTTTTATATTTTAAACCCTATTAACACCCATTTAGTATTATTACATTCAATTTAGGGTTAATCATTTGATAAAATTGATATTTGAACATCAAACCCTAGGCCAACTAGGGTTTTCTATTTTTTTATTGATGTGTTTTGTTTTAAATTTCAAACTTCTCATTTGTGAAGCAATGGAAAAAGTTAGTGCAAAAACTTGATTCCAATTGAAGGATGAATAAGCACTGATTACTCATATCAACAATAACAAAGCTTAATAGATTTATTTTTATATTTTATAAGAGATAAAATAAGCAAACAAGATAAAACAAAAGGCTACCTCACCTAGTAATGGTGAATCTATAGAAATATAACTCAACCCACAATAAAACTCAATACATATAATGGTTACATAGATTGTGTGTTTCAACCTTTGTTCCTTGAAACTACCATTGATACATCTATTATGAACTTACCCATTATTTCAACAAAAATACCAGTTTCAATTCCTATTACTACTCAAAACATGTTTCCAGCCCATGTGGTGATTGATCAAATTGATAATCAAAATCCCATTGGGCCTATAGTTCAATCACTCCTTCAATTCATAAATCCCTTGTAAAATAAGGCTCAAAAATCAAACAGAAGGCTTCAAAGTCTTCACATGCTATAGATTCACATGATGTTTTATATAGCCCTCTTTCACTTGAGATCTCTTTGTACCCTTTTTCAACTAGATCTATTGCACCTAAGTTTACATTTTATGATGATGAGGGTGATACTAAATATCTTCAAACATTATATATCTCAGCCTTGATTATACTTCAAATGATGAAATTTTGACCCAATTATTTTGAAGGAGCCTCAAGGACTATGCTTTGAGGTGGTTTTATGACTTACTTCTCCAATCTTTGAAAACATTCAAACCTCTTGTAAACCAAATTTTAGCACACTTTTATATTAATATTTTTTTAAAAAAATTTCTATGCTCAAATTGCCAAAATTAAATAAGGAACCAATGAACCTGTCAATGAATATGTCTTGAGATATAAGACAATACTAGCTAAAATGATGAATCTTATGGAAGATAAGGAGTTTCAAGACATACAAGAAAAATTTTCTTGCTCCTTTACACAAGTCCATTATTTTTAATATAAGTTCAAATCTTTCAATGACTTATGCCATGTTATACGAGACAATGAAATGAGGCTTATTTTATTTAATAAGATCAAGTATTGTAGTAAGCACACCAATTTCATCTACATCTAGTACCAAATTTACAATCAAACCAAGTTATAAGGTAAAAATTCTTAACCCTAAAAAAAATCAACCACCATGGTTAACATAATTTCACAATAGTCTAATTAGCTTATCTTATCCAATGCATGAAGGAGATAGTTCTCTCTACCCAAGTCCCTAGTTTTATTAATCCCATTATTTCTAGAGTATCAACTTATATCTCTCCCCCATCTTATCAATGTTGATAAGAGTCAACCTCTACCCAAGGGATATGATGAAAATGGTTATTATGATTATCATTAGTGACTAGGCAATTCTACAAGTAAATGATTTACCTTATAACACAAGATCCAAGATATTATCGATGGCTAAAAACTTAAATTTGAGGATCCTCCAAAGAAATAAGGTTCATAACCTAGTGGTAACTATAAACAAAAAATATTTAACAATCCTTTATAAGACCATTCTAAGAAGGAACTAGAATTTAAAATGGCATATAATGCACATCCTCTTCCACCACATTATGGGCACCCACTAGATGGAATTATTGGTACTTACACATGACATATACCTCCTATGGTTTAGAGACCCTCTATTTCTTTTGATGATAGTGAGATTAAGGATGATGACTTTGATATTAATTCTTTATTCATTTGAGTATACCTTAATAAATACCCTATACATAGTGTTATGATTGATAATGGTGTAAGCAATAATTTTTTCACCATGACATTACTTACGCACTTGGATTATACTCATAATGATTTAAATCTTTTCACTAGATTAGTTAGAGCATTCAATGGGATCTCCCAAAAGGTTCTTGGCAAGATTAATATGCCTTTATAGGTCAATCCCACACATGTGGTTAATAATTAATTAATTATACCTTATACAAGTGTTTTCAACATATTATTGGAATGAACTTAGATACACACTCTTCAAATAGTACCTTTAACAATGCATGGGTGTATTAAGTACATTCATTCCAATCGGGTAATATAGTTTTCAATATTCCATATGAACATCCAATTGAATAAGAGAAATTCATACCCATGTAGTTGATTATCAAGCTGATTAAGGATAATATACTATAAAAGGGTAAGAAACAAGAAATATCATTTACTAGGTGGTAGTACTTGAGAGACCTTTACATCAGAGATAAATAGTGGTTTTCAAAGAATCCTCATCTTCTATGCACTGTATTCAAATATCTAGATCACCTAAACATGTTCTTACTATTACTATTCCAGAGAAATCATAAAATATATAGAGATGGGTTCTAATAACTCTTATTCCTTTTATTGGTACTTCATGACATTAGAGTACTATTATACATATGATGAGTATCATAGATACTAAAATGACAAATATTACACCTATACATGCCCCTTGATAGTACCACTAGTTTATTTCACTAGGTTTCAAGTGGGGAAATACCTATGATCACCATTTAGATGAGTTTATAGGATGATCTTGTCTCTTCCAAAATACAAACAAAAAATAAAAATTAAAAAACATTCAAAAATACAAAAACATTTTTGGAACCTACATGTTCTATTGCCTCCTTAGAATCTATGTGTTAGTTTCATGTTGAGGGATAAAATATAATTTACACCTACAAACACATACATAGGCATACACAGATACATGATACACTTATGTGTGTTAGGATTTACGTTTACTCATGTCACAAGGATGTTGGGGGTATCTATTTTATACTATTTATAGACACATAGGTTATATGATTCGATGATCACTCTAAATTATCATGTTTTAGCTTACATATGTACTTACACATGCTTATTATCCATGATTATACATTACATAGGGTACTTAATATGCCATGTAATTGAATTTTTTTCTAACACATTCAATCCATGGGCCACTATGACATGATATGTTTACTACTTATGATTTTCCTTTATATGATTCCTTGAGTGTTTTATCTTGCTATTGTCTCACTTTTTTGAGCATTGAATATGCTCCATTATATGTGGCTCCTTTGCCTATGTTTGCATTTTTTGACATTTGAATATGTCATTATTTATTATATGGACATTTGAATATGTCATTCCTTGATTTTTTAGACATTTGACTAAGTCATGTCCATTCAATTTTGTGTCATTTAAACATGCCCTTTTTTTGTGGTCTCCTTGGATCATTACTTTTTGACTTGCTTTTGAGTGATCTTGTGTGTGTGTTTGTTTGCTTGTTGAGCTTGTACTATTACTAGATAGATGTTTCCATGATCTTTATCATGCATATTATACCTACATGTGATCACATCGATTCTATCCACTTCAATGATATATTTACCTATACACATTTCCTTTTATATACTACATGGTTACATTCATAGATTTTATAGTTGTCTTACCCTTTTGAGGTGAGGTAGCTTATAGGTAGTATTTTTCACACACATTAAAGTGGGGGGGATATTGGTGGGATCATGTTCTCTAAAATTTACATTAGTTCTCAAATTTAGTGGGGTCATGTCATATGGAAATGCATTCCACAAATTCATAGTTTCTAGATTACATTTGGAGGCATGCTTTGGAAGCATGTACTCCATATTTATTTAATATTTGGTACATACACTAGTTTATATATTTAGTGGGGGCATGTAATTTGGACATGGATTCCATACATTCATAGTTTTATATTTAGTGGGGGCATGATTGGGAAGTATGTTATCCACATTCATTCAGTATAGTATTAATAATTCATAGATTCAATGGGGGCATACTTTGGAAGCATGTTCTCCACACCTACTCAGTATTCAACGTATCTAGTTTATAGTTGGGACATGTTTTGAAAACATGTCATCCATATTAGTACTTACATTAGTTTCATATTTATCCATATATAGTGGGTCATACTTTGGAAGCATGTCTTCCACACTTACACAGTTTTCCAAAATGGCCAAGGCACATAATTATATGATTTTGATACACATCTATGAAAAAATTATATACATGGTACCATATTTACACATAATTTCAGCATGAGACATAAATAAGGTACATATTCTATGAAACATGTTCCTAATATTAAAAAATCTAAATTAATCTCATTTTCTAAAACTATTGCACATTCTAATACCCTATAAATATTTACTGACATTAGCAAGCCAATATACTATAGTAGTTGGTTTAACTTTTGGTATGGTTGAGGTGATTAAATAACTTAAGATTTAAAATTTTTTAGTTTGGACTTGATCATCCAAACTCACTTGATTATAAGTATCATTGGGTTGCATAGTTTACTAATCTTGACTGTCAGTAGTAACTCACTTTTGCTCCAAAGTTTGGGGCATGGGCCTTCCAAGCTCTCTCTCTCTCTCTCTATATATATATATATATATATCTTTGGATAAAAGCACATAAGATATTTATCTATTTTTATCCTAATCTCAATTTTTGATCCTTATAATGATACATATTTTGCAAAAAATTTTTGCCAAAATGTAAGGTAGTTACATCGACATATAGGTGTACTCCTAAACCTTGTTCTTTCAATTTCTTTTTATTTCAAGTAATTTTGACCCAAATTATATGCAATGATTATACACTGTAACATGACCTTGGTTTTAAGTCAGTCACCAACAAAGCATTCAAATTTAACTCCACTAAAGCACTCAAATTAAACTCCATTAAAGCACTCAAATTCAACTCAATCAAAGATAAGGTGTGCATACACACCTAGGTACTTATTCCTTTTCTTTAAGCTAGCAACTTCATTACTAGATTTAAGAGGTGGGAAATGTAGATGATATTTCATGATTATGTAACACCTCAGTCATGTACACTTCAAAAATTTATACCTTGTATATTCCTCTTAGATATACACATTCCTTACTTTTGCAAGCCTCACATCTTCTCTATCTTATGCCCTTTGTAATATATCTTAGTCTGACCAACCTTATATTAATGACACAAACTTCAAATATTGACCAAAATGATTAAAATTTACTTATCTTATAACTATGCAAGTTATAAGCCTGTGCATTATCTCCTTTTCCTTAAACACTAATGTCCAGGATAGACAATATCATCGATGTTACTATCCTAACTCAATGCAAGTGTTGAGTGTCCTAAATTCATCCAATTTACAAATTAAATATATCATAATGGTTGGCCTAATGGATTTAATGTGATTTATCTCTAGATAAGATTGGTATAAATATAATATCAACCCTCATTCATTCTTCACCTATAATCAAACCAAAATAACACTCAAGAAACACTTAATAAAAATTGAAGTTACCAAAAGCTTTCCTATTTTACCCTATTATGATATCAGTCAAAGGAATAATCTAACTACAGGTTTGAAATAGTAAAGAAGTATTCATAAGGTCATATTTACTAGGTTACAAGCTAGGTCATTATTGTACTTGATTTACACACATTTCATGATTCACACACAAGCTAAAATAGAGGGGAGAACTACATGAGTCTAAGGCCCTCTTATGGAGTATTGGATATGTAGGCAACACCCTTTAATAGTGGGGTCACTATGGGTTAGCTCAACACTGTGTGCCCACTAATCTATTTTTATCTAAGATCATATTGAAGATGGAAAGCTAGGGTTTTACCATGTCACTAAGAGTGATAGTCTCTAACCTAGATATGAATGCTCTAGAGTGAAGGTGAAGTCAAACCTATAATCATCCAAGTGGTTGCATCATTTTTAGAAGGTATTCTATAGAAGACACTTATGTCTAACCCAGAAAATAGTGTCAGTGTAACTATCCCAAGTTGATGTTAGTGATTAAAGCTATAGAAGCATCAGATCCATAATCTAATGAATGTTCCAAAATCTTCTTCCAAATTGATTTCTACTTATTCCATATCCAACAATGTGTTAGCATCAAAACTAGCTAAGTATATTAATTATTTATCATTTTCATGTATAACTTAGTTTTACTTTATATATTTAGCCTATTCTCAGCATATAAAATTTAGTGTATATTTATATCTAAGTTTAACACCCAATTAGCCTACTATAAATTTGATTATCATCTTTGTGCATTATAATTTCTATATGTTTAACCATATTAACACCAAGTTAAGATTACTACATCTAATATAGGGTTAAACAAAAAATAAGAATGACATATTTAAATGTCCATATAACAAACCATGACATATGAAAATGTCAAAGAAAGAATATATAGGCACAGGGGCCATAAGTAAGGGAGCATATTCAAATTCTCAAACAAGAAATACAATAGAAAATCAAGACACTCAAGGAAGTGCATAAAGTAAATCATAAGCAACCTACATGAATATTCCATAGTATCCGATGGATCAAATGTATTAGGAAAAAATATCAAGTGTATAACATATCAAATACCTTTTGTAAGATATAATCATGGATAAAAGGCATGTGTAAGCACAAATGTAATCTCACACATGATAATGAAAAGTTATCATCAAATCATATAATCTATGTGTATCAATATTAAATAAGTGAATGCCCTTAATGTCATATGACATGAGTAGAGGGAAATCCCAACATTCAAAATATGAATGTATCATATATCTATGTATATATGTATCACACTTAACTAGAACTATGACACATATGTATATATAGGAGTAACTTAATATGCCATCCATCAACATGGAACTAACACATAGATGCCAAGGAAAAAATAAAACATGAAAGTGCCAAAATTATTTTTTATATTTTTTGAATGGTTTGATTTTTTTGGTATTTTTTGGAATATTTAAAGAGAAAAGATCATCCTATGATGCAATTAAATATATGGTTGTAGATATCTCCCCACTTCATATCTAGTGCGATACACCATTTAAATTATTTAGGATCATGTATAGGCGTAATATCTATCACTATGGTATGAATGGTGTTCTACATATGTAAAATAGGACTAAGTGGTCATGTAATAGTATTAGGAGTAATGAGAGTAAGTGTACTTGGAAACCATCATTGAGTGCTCATTTTTTTATGTGGTATAAAAATAATTTGTACATTTTGGGGTGCTCTAGATATCTTATCATGGTGTCTATTAGAATATGGGAATTCTATGGAATCCACTATATGTCTCTGATGTAATGGTCTCTCAAGTATTAGCTACTTATTAAAAGGGATTACTTATTGCTTACCGTTTATAATGAATTAGCCTTAATAGGATTGATATATATTTATATGGGTATTTATTTCTTTTATTTAAGAGGATACTCATATAGAATTATAGAAACAATAATTACCTGATTGACATGAATTTATTTAACACACCCATTCATTATAGATGGTACTGCTTGAAGATTGTGTATCCAAAGTCTTCCCAATAACACATCAAAGATTATTGTGGAAGGGATGATTAAGAAGGTAGTAAACACATGTGTGGGGCCAACTTATAAAGGTAATTTAATCTCAATAATAATCTTCTAGTAGATCCCATTGAATTCTCAAACTAATATGGTAGAGGGGTGTAAATCATAATGAGTATAACCCAAGTGTGTAAGTAATTTCATGGTGCAATTTTTTTCACTTACACCATTATCAATAATAACATTACATATAAAGTGTTTATCAAGGTATTATTTAATGAATAAATAATGAATATCATAATCATCATCTTTAATTTCACTATCATAAAAGGAAATATAAGGTATTTAAACCACATGAGGTATATGTCATGTGTAAGTACAAATAATATCATTAACTGGGTGATCATAATGTAAGGGAGGAAGATGTTCATTATATGCCATTTAAACTTATAGTTCATTCTTAGAATGGTATTTCAAAGGATTATTAAATATTTTATGTTTATGGTGATTTCTAGGTTGTGACCCTGATTCCTTTAGATGATCCACAAATATAAGTTTCTGCTCATTGATAAGATCATGGAACTTTTGTTTTAAGATATAACATGTTATTTTATAATTCCATAGTCCCTAATGATAATCATAATAAGCATTCACATAGTATCCTTTAAGTATAGGTCCACTCATATTAACCTCAATAAGGAGAGGGAGAGATATAGATGACACTCTAGTAACCATGAGAGTAATGAAGCTGGGGACTTTGGTAAATGGGAGAATTGTCTCCTTGGTGCATTGCATAAGACAAGTTGATTAGATTTTTGTGAAACCATTTTAACTATGGTGGTTGTTTAATTTTTAGGCTCAGGAGGTTTTACCTTAATACCTGGTTTGATTTTAGTACTAGATGTTGATGTAGATGGTGTGTTTGCTATATACTTGAGCTTATCCAATGACATAAGATTCATTTCATGGACCCATACAACATGGCATAAGTCACCAAAATATTTGAACTTATTAAAAAATAATGGACTCATGTAAAGAAGCAAGTAAAATTTAATTGGATATATCTTGAAACTCTTTATCTATGATAAGATTGGTCATTTTGGCTAACATTGTCTTATATATCAAGACATATTCATTGATAGGTTTATTGGTTCCTTGTTTGATTTTGGAAATTTGAGCATAGAAAATCTTTTAATAAATATTAATGGAAAAATGTGCTATAAACCGGTCTAAAAGAGGTTTGATTGCTATTATATATTGTAGAGGTAAATCATAGAACCATCTTAAGGCATAGTATTTAAAGCTTCTTGGAAGTAATTTGGTCAAATGTTTATGATTGGAGGCATAGTCAAGGTACATCATAGAAAAGGTTTGAAGATGTTATTTAGGATCACCATTGCCATCATAAAATGTGAACTTGGGTGTAACAAATCTAGTTGGTAAAGGGTGATAAGATATCTCAAGTGCCAAATGGTTATGTAACACATCTTTTCAATCTATAACATGATGGGATTTTAAAACATTATGTTCAATGTTTGTAACCTTGTCCTCTAAGATATTTATAACTTGAAGTAATGAATGAACTATAGGAATATTGGGATTTATATTAGTAATTTAAGTAGTCACTAAATGGGATGGAAATATTTTTTGAGTAGTAATAGGCATTCAAACTGGTATTTATGTTGAAACAACTAGTAATTCCGTGATTGTTGTAGCACTGGTAGTTTTAGGGAACAAAGGTTTAAACACATAACCCATGTCCCCATGATATGTATTAGGTTGTAATGTGTTCAAGGGGAGGGATGTTTCCAATATAATATTCAAATTTTTTCTTTGAGTATAGTTTTTAAGATCTCATCAAGATATTCAAGGTTTTATTGAATACACTCATGAAACAATGTAATTTCATACACTTGATCATGGTATATATGCCCATTTCATTTATTTCATGGTTTTCATTATCAAATTATTCTTCTATGATAACCTTATCAGTATTTTTCTCATTATCAACATGGGTATCATCATGATCCAAGGTATGAGATCTCTCATTGGTTTGAGACATCTTAAATGGTTGGAGGGGAAGGTCAATATGTTAAATAGACACACCTCTCAATCTAGGGATATGACTAAGTTACATGTAAAATAGTAAAATTAGGAAATTTAAAAGTATAACAATATGAAACCCATATAGTTTAAAACCCTAAGAATCATAAATAACTGGGTTCTCCAAATGTTTAAACCTAAAATGTAAAAGGAGAATAAAGAAGATGAAAACTTAAAATGTTGTGATGCACCAAGTTTGAGTATCTCCTCCACTCCCTCTAATATCACAAGAACAATCTTAAAATAATAGTTTTAGTTTCAAGTCTCACAACTTACTAAAATATAAGTATAATGAAAGGACCAACTTGAATAAGGGTTGTATTATTTAGAATTTCCTTACAAATGAGCCAAAAGAGACAAATGAACATCTACAATTGATCTCAAACTAAACAAAAGAGACTAAATACCATAATATGTGATTAAAATTCTAAAATACATAGTAAAAAAATAAATAGAGGCAAATGAAATATATTATTTATAGTTCAAGGCCTAAGTAGGTATTGCAGGTATCTAAATGAGAAAAGTCTTGTCATACCTAAGAGGAGGGATTAAAAAATAAGCATTTTCAAACATATTTATAATAAAAAGAGATGAGAGGAGAAGAAAAATTACTAAACTACATAAATTCAATTATTACAACATGATTCTATCTCATTCAAGAGAAAAATAAGTGGAAATCAAGAGCATTAGGCCTCCTTAAATGCATTAGGCTTGCCATGATGATGGATTTCAATAAAATTTAGGCATAGGAGTGGAGAGGAGACCTTACTTGCTACTACTTTTGTTATTTAGAGTGATTTAACATGCATGAATTGGTTAATTAGATTCTTTATTCATTGAAAATGTGAACCTCCTTATGCTAAAGGCATTAACTCACCCATCTCTAGCTCATGTGAATGTTGAATTTTTGACTTGGGAAGGAAACTCCGATGCCATTTTGAGCCTTGAGGGTTAACTTGCCTTCATTAAGACCTTATGGATGGAGTTACATATTTATGAGATTAGTTTTACAATGCCTTAGAACCCATCATGATCTATATAACCCTTAACCCCACCTATGGTCATGATTGACAATGTATATGAGCATAATCAAATTGAAAATCACCTTGAAACTCATGTGATGGTCCTTAAGAGGGGTAGAATGGTTGATGTAGTGTCTTAGTTCCTCATGAGGGCTTCCTTGATAAACTTGAAACCTAAATTTTAAAGCTTGACAAACCTATTTTATCATCTCATATTCATAGAAAACCTATAACAACTTATTGGAGTCTTTGTCTTCATATATCATAATGCCTATAGTCTTCTTTAATGAAACTTCATACCTTTCCAAGAGCTTAAGGACTCCCTGCTAAAAATGTACTCACTAACATAACCTTTATTGGTTTTGGAATAACTTAATCTTGTCAAAAATATCTATAACTTTGTCCTAAGCCTATTACAGGTGATAAAGGTCTTATATTACAAGCTTATTGATCTATGAAGATCTAACTTGTAGTTGGGAACCTTGTAGTATGTTGAAAACCTAGAGGTTAGATTTTGAGAGCTCAAAACCTTCTTTCTTAGCACTATAATCATCAAAAATCATTGATCAAGCTATAATATATTGGTATGAAGTTTATGCCATGCCTAATACTCTATCAACATCTTGATTTAAGCTCCTGATCATGATCCGACATACCTATAACATAATAATTTTGCATCAAGTATTGTTTCATGGCCTTATAATTCTGTAAATGATCTCAAACCTACAACATATTTTGAAATCTTATTGAATCCTCTTTTATCAAAAATTGAGGACCTTATACAGGTCTATTTCACCCATTAAAATATTGATCATGATCTTATAAATTTAGTAAGAATCTTTCAGGATTGATCTTCAATTTTGATCAATAAAAAACTTCCTCATCTTATTGCTATTTGTCTTGATATGTGACCCTAACACATGTCCTCTATCTATATCTACATATTATTTATCTATATATCTTTTGCTTACTCAATAAACACTCCTTATCCTTCATACACATATTTATTTATTCCTTATAGCTCAAGGACCTTTAACATCATTTCATTAAATGGTACTCCCTTATGCAAATAAGAAAACATTCCTTATTTTAGAACTTGATTTATATCTCTCCATAATATCACCTATATTATTATTAATCTTGGGATTCTTTACCTCAACACAATTCCAAATCACTTAGTACTTCACCCTTACACCACCTTCTAGTTCTTGAATGGGTGAAAACTCTAATTTTAATAGGGTTTTAATTGTGTTTCCTAGGTCTATAGACCTTGTAAATCACATAACTATTATTGTAATCACCTTCACAACCTAAAACCATCTCACACACCTAAAAAATTCTCTCTCCTAACTCCCACTCTAATTTCATAAACTTTTACTAGTTATAACAAAAGATATGAGGTTTTCTTGGTTCCTAATACCCAAAGCAAAAAATACATCTAGACATAGACCCAAAAGTCTTAATAAATGATTAATTCGATTTGTATGTATTTTTATGGAGTTACAATGGTTTTAACACCCTCCTATCACCTATTACCTATTCTATTTACAATCTCAAGTATTGACAAGGTCAAACAAACACAAAAACAACTTCCTCATGACTGTCATAGACTGTGCCTTATTTCTCAAACCTGAGAGTAATAATTCCTGATTACATTCACATTTTATTCACCATTATGGGGATTGATTATTATATGTGGCTCTAAAAATAATTTTACCACTCTTACAATTATTTTTACCACTTTAACAATCCTCAATGGTATATTATGTCTCTCATGGGATGATTGTCATAACCTAAATCCTAAAACTTAGACTTGAAACGTGTTTCCTCTTACTCAAAACACATAAATTTCTTGTGTATACTCATTTTTTTCATGCAATTCATGGGGTAGGCCTATAGGTTTGGCTTGAATTAGAGGATAATATATATTCTACCTTTCTCTTTTGTGACTCTCACTTGTAGGCATGTAGTATTCCTAGTTCATAACATGGATTAACCCTATCATGAGGTGCATAAATGCAAAAGAGTGACATTAAATATTTATAATTTATACTCATTTGGGTAATTACCATCAAGATAAAAACACTTCAAAACATATTTAAACTTTACTCTTTGTTATAGGCCTATGCATATCTTCTTCATACTCAAACCTCAGTAACACTTTGATAAAGGCTCCCATGAGAATACACCTTACTTGGAAGGCATGAGGAGTAAGAGGTGGGATATTTGACTTATTTACATTCTATAAATTGAGAGGTAGAAACATTGAATACCTTCTTCTATTTTGTAGGCTTGCAACTCAGGTTTTCCTCCAACTCTAAGATTTCATTAAATCCCTTGAGAATGGTTTCATGTGTTTTCATACATATTCAAATGATATATATTAAATAAGAGGGTTTATAGGATTTATTTTGTCCCAAAATTCAAGATAAACATGTAAAAAATGCATTGAAAACCTCACTTTTTGCTTGCAGGCTTGTGGAGCTCTTTTTCGAGCTTAAAAACTCCTTAATCATGGTTTCTAGTGATTCCTCATGGAAAAAAACTTTATTGGAGAGTTTTTTGATGTATGGGAGAGATATTTTACATATTTATGAACATTTACTCAAGTGATAAACACCTCAAAATATGTTAATAAACCTTCATCCTTATGTTTTCAAACCTGTAACTTTTCAAGCTTAAAACCTTATTGAAACCCTAACCTTAACTCTTATGGAAATAAAAATTATATATAAATGTTACATAAGAATATTATAATCAATATATACCTTTAAATATCATCCATTTTACTTTAACAAGCATTAAAATTCAAATAATATGGTTTATAGGTTTATAAGGTTTTGCAGGGGTTTATGAGTAGTCTATAGTTCTTGGGATATCTAGTATTATTTGAAGCTTTTCAATATATATAAGTGGCTTATTAAGGTTCATAATAAACCCCTTGAAATCCTCCATGATCCATTATATTACATAAAATAGAATAAATGAGTTCAAACCTAAAAATATGTCCTTATTGAGCTACCCAAAGGCTTGTTTTACTCCTTAAGGATGATTCATATCTCTATATGATTCTTATTACTTCTTAAAAACTGGGAAGAATCCTTGATGAACTCCTACATTCTCTCTAGGTTATGTACTATACCATTCAAATCTTGAGCAAAAGTATCACATCCTTTAAGACAACATGTAGGTGTTTGCGAAGATCTTAGATTGATTTTGCCCTGTTTTAAGGCCTGTAACATATGTGGTAATAATTAAATGCATATTGAGGTTTTATTATTATGAGATATACCCTATTTGATTTTTATTTTGTGTCTCTCATAATATATCTTGTAACTTATAATAAATACTTACAAACATCTTTAAAATTTTCATATTTGAGGCTCTTTATGACTTGTTTTGCATGTCAAGAAATGAAGAAGGCTTGAGAAATATGGTAAGTGATTGAAGGAGTATTGGTAATCCTTTATTACATGAAATAATCTCTGATAATTTGTGAAAATTTTCATTCAAAGCCAAGACCTTCCATTTCCTCAGTCTACAACTCACGTTCATGGCTTATCTTCATGGGATTTTACCTGAAACCTACCATTTCTTCCATGGATGGATCTTTTCTTCATTGGCTAACCATATGCTTTGGAGATTTTTTTCCTTGATAGGGGTTTGAAACAATGATACAATATGATCTTGTTTGTTTTAATTTGAGATATTCTCCATCAAACATGAAAAAATGATTGAAACAATGAATAATTCATGATTATGCTTAAAGATGGAAAAATGGTTTAAAGCTTATCAGGTGTACTCTCCTCACGCTGGGAGAAATTAATGCCACAAAGGTCAATAATATAGGGAAAACAAGATGTTCATTTCATTTTAATATTTTTCTATGGATATGTGTGGTTATGGAGGAGTTTTTAGTGAAAGTTATGAACCTTTTAAAACTTTTAAAATGCCTAACTCTTTTAAAATGACTTTAATGATCCAATTATGACCTCTTGACCTTTTATATCCTCAAATGAACTTTTTTTGGACCTTTTGATGTGTTAACGACTTATAATTCTTCTCAAGTCTCTTTTTTTTACCTCCTTATCCATTGGAAATCACCCTTTAATACCCTTTTGCTATGTTTATGACCTTGCTTTATATTGGGAAATGGTGAAACAAGTTTATAAAAGGCTATCTTAACAATACTCTTCATGGAATTAATATTAATAATATTGGTGTGGATTCATATAATGTGACTTATAATCTCATTTTGGAGGCATTTACCCTTTATCAACATCTCATATTTCTAATTATTGGCTAGGCTTCACTAGGACATTATGGCCTTAAGATGACACATTAGGTTTTCTTATAAGACTATACATTAAAGAGTAGTTTGGGTGTTTTTAGACATGAAAAGAGACTTGAAAATATTTTATACCTTATGAATCACTTTGGAACACATCCATACATCAAAAATCATGCAAATAGACTCTATAATAGGCCTAATACAAATTGTGTCTCCAACAGTGATTATAAGACTCATTTAATGAATCAATAATATAAGGAATCTCAATGAATGATATTGAACCCACATAACCATCATGAGAAATTATTTAACGGAGTTAAAACTAACTTATTTTGTAAAAAAAAATGCTTCTCCAAATGTGCAAGTACTCTAAGGACAAAGAGTGGCTAAAATAGCCAACATTCTGGTGACCTTTAAGGGTTATTTTCATGCCTAAACACTCAAATCGACTGCCTTATCAAATACATTAGGCATGGATTAAATTATGAATTTAACATGAATATGACACTTTTTTAGACCATCTTTAAGAAGACTAAAAATACCACCAAAATAGAAAATAAAGAAGTAATAACAACAACATGTGCAACATCACTTAGGGGAAGAAGAAGAAGAACTAGGCTACTAAAATAGTGCACAATCAACACTTGGAGGAAGAAAAATAACTAACCTATTATGTAAAATGGTATAAAAATTACATCAATAATAGTTTTTGAAATGAATGCCATTGATTGGGATTGATAACTCTTCTCCATTCAACTTAGAGAGCTGAAAAACATTAGATGGTTTGTAGCTAATGATGACATAGGGGACACTCCATATGGCATCAAATTTTGTGTGTGTTATAGATTTGGACCTATCCTTGTCCCATTTTAACACTAAGTCTCCTTCTTGAAAGACACTATCACCTACCCTTCTATCAAAATTCATCATTACTTGATCTTGGTGATGCTCCATTGTGTGCATAACTTGATCTCTAACTTCCTCTAACTCCATTAGTTTTGTTAGTCTCACAATAATAACATAAATATCCATCATGTCCATCTAATGAGTGAGTTATAGGGCTGGTAACTCAAGTGACAATGGTATCCTTACTTGTCTCCCATAAATTGACATGAAAGGAGAATTGCCAATAACCCTCCTGGGAGTGAGCCTATTAGCCCATAAGGCTATTTTTAATTTAGTATGCCAAGATCTAGTTCTCCTTCATGGTCCTTTTGATGATTTTTATGAGATTTTTGTTTGTGGAATATACTAGGATATTACCTTAAGGGTATTAATTAGAATAGGTGCTCAAATAGATTCTATACTTGACTTCCCATTCAATGATCCCAGTGCCCATAAAATCCATGGCATTTTAAATATGATAGTAGCTAAAGTACCAAATCTAGTGACAATACCTTCATATAAATAAAGCACATATGTTTCATTGGCTTATTTGAGTTCTACTACCTCTATCCACCTCATGAATCAATCGATAGGAGTCAACACCCACTTGTGACTAGTACTTGTAGGTGGATTGATAATGCCAATGAAGTCCGAACCCCATTGCATGAAGGGCTACTCTACCTATATGTGGTAGAGAGGGAGGAATGCTAACTTCTACTTTCCTATGAAGAAGGCACATTTCTTGCATATTATAACCCATACATGTGCATCTATGAATAATCTAGGCTAATAATAACCAACCCTCATTATCTTGATAGTAGTAGTATTAGGAGAAAAATGGCCTTCTGAAGGGCCATCATAAAACTCTTTTAGTATTTTATTGATATGATTTGAATAAAAACATATCAAAAGGACACTATTATGATCTTTTCTAAATAATATTGCATCTCAAAGGAAATATGAAATGGATTGTTATTTGAAATGCCTTATTTTAGTTTTATCTAAACCATGTGGATACTCACTTATTTACAAGAATTTGATTGTCTTCAATCCAACTTCTAGGAAGTGAAGGTGCAACTGGCCTTTGCTCATTGTGTAGCATAGTATAAACTTTCTATCCTCTTTTAGGTTTGATGCTAGTTGTTCACATAGCCATTTACCTCTTCCAAGTTTAGTCACTTTGATATCAACATCATATTCCATTACCTTTGTGATCTGACCAACTCTTTTCTCATTTAAATATCTTCTTAGAAGAAAGTGTTTAACACTTGGGTGTGACACTATAAATTCTATCCTATTATTGAAGACCATGTGCCTAATGTTTTTGAGAATACTTATGATAAAAAATTCTTGTTTCTCTAAAAAAATATACCTCAATTCATAGTTCTTCAAACCTTGACTAAAGAATGTAATTGGCTGTTCTAATCCTTCACTATTATGATGTACCAAGATTACATAGATAGCATCATCACTTACAAAAGCATATATGATGAAATCTTTTGTAAAATTATGATTCACGAGAGTGGGATCTTGGGCTATGGCTTGTTTAATTACCTCAAAACTATTTCTCCCCTCTTTGGACTAGCTGAAAGTCTAATTTTTATTTAATATAGTAGTTAGAGGCTTTACGAAGGAAGCAAAATCAGGAATAAAACGTTTCAAAAAGTTGATCTTACCTAAGAATATTTGAAGGCCCTTCTTGTGACTTATAAGTGAGATAGACAAGATTGATTATACCATCTCTAGTTTAATTTCTATGCCATCCTTTGCAACTACATGCCCCAACAACTTTCCTTCATGGATAGAAAATACACACTTGTTTGGGTTAGAGGACACTCCAAACTCTATGCATTTATCAAACACTTGCCTCAAGTGATCTAAGTGATCAACTACATTTTGGGAGATAATAATTATATCATCCAAGTAGTCCAAGATCATGTCATTAATAAGGCCTCTAAATTACATGTCCATATCCATTTGGAAGGTTTCAACAACATTAGTCAACCCAAAATGAATTTTTTTGTAAGCATAAGTACCCCATTTTGTGGTAAAAACTATATTATATTAGTCACACTCCTGCACAAAAATCTAGTTATACACTGAATAGCCATCAAGAAATGAAAACCTCTCAACCCGTATTATAGTTTGAAGGATTTAGTCAATAGGAACAAGGGGTAATGATCCTTAAGGGAATATTTATTCAAGTACCTAAAGTCCACACATAGCCTAATCCCCCCATTCTTCTTCCTAACTAGGACTAGGTTGGCTACCCATGATGAATGCTTGATAGGGAATATGATATTGGCTTCAATCAGCTTCATAAGTTATTTTATCATTAATGAAACAAGCTTGGGGTTTATAGGATTATATTTTACCTCATTAGCTTAGATTTTGGGTCAATTTCAATAATGTGTTGGGCTAAATTTGGGTCAAATCCCCTAATATCTTGGTAGTTCCAAGGAAAAATATCATTATATTTATTACAAAGGTCAATAAAATCATCAATTTTATATTGAGGACATATATTACCAGCCTTTAGAAACTTACCATCAGATATGGCTATTGGTTTATAGCTATTATATTTGATCTTCATGCTCATCTTCTCTCCTTTGAGTTGGTCATCCAAGTTGAATATGATTTATAAGTAAACTAACCCCTTAAGTAACTTGTTACCTTTCAACTAGATGATTTTATCCTCATACTTCTCTTGGAGTTTTTTTTTTGAGAACTCAGCTTTATCTTTTATAAAATTGATGATTTATGCATCATTTTCAAATACTTTCTAACTAACATTGTTGTCAGGAACTACGAGTCTAAGAATCAGCTTGACAAGATGCTCTAAGCCTCTCACAAATTCATTGGGAAGTTCATATCGTGACCACAATGTGGAAAGCCTATCTTCATCAACATTATACTTTTTTAGCACAAGTTTAATGTTTAAAGCACTAAATCCTTCCATGAGGTCCCATACACTATATTTGTAGGCCTTCAACAAGTTTTTTTTGGATGCAATTTGGCCTCTAACTTGATTCACCACCAACTCACTATCCCCAAGCACTTGAATTAAACTTTACCCCTCTTTTATTCAACTTAGAGGCCTTGGATGAGAGATTCATACTCTATTACATTGTTGTTATGACTAAATTGTAGCCTATATGAGAAAAATACTTCTTATTTTGAGGAGTGATCAATACAATACCTACACTACCCCCATTTTTTCTTCTAAACCAACAAAGTACAATTGCCACTTGCCTCCAAGGTATTATTACCCCTTGAAAATATTTGGAAAAATATAATTCTCTTCAAGATGCATTAGGTGCCTAATCCAATCTCTTCAATATGGTCATATGGATCAAATCCATACTGCTCATCATCCCATTCATCAAGCAAATAATTAGGTACCTATCAAATAAGAGTGGTGGATTCATGAATATAAACCTCCTCACCTTGATCAAACATAATGTATTTCACATTTATGGGGTTTGTAAAATAAGGCTCAATGTGCTCTTTAAATATTGGCTCAACTTGAATGGTCACTCTTGTCCCATACCTGGTTATAAGAAACATATGGGAACATTCAAAAGAGAAGTATAAACCTAGATTTATAGAGAAGTCATGTGTTAAGCATATAAAAAAATATGGGGGCAAGTCAATGATTGAAACATATGAGACAACAAAAATACTTAGACAAGCATATAAGGTTAGATTTAGGCCTCTTATGATTCCCATAGTCCTAATAGCTAAACCATCCAATTGGACAACTCATTTTGAGATAAGAGCATACTCTAGACCTAAAAAATCATCTATTTTCTTAGAATGGACAAGGTTTTTGACAATGATAAAGGAGATGTAAAATGGAGGTGTTTTACCAATTTGACTACTATCTCTTTCCTTATATTGGCATAGACTAGTAGGGGAAATTAATGTAGTTACTTTATTTACTTGACCAAGATGAATTAAAACTTCCCTCAATAGGTCTATTTAAACTGGGGTGGGTAAAGATTCCCACATGGTAACATTAAGATTCATTCTCTTCATCTGCTCAACTATATTGAATTGAATATACCCTCATTTTGACTATAATTTTGAAATTACAGTCTCTTCCCTTAAGTGTTGGATGATTTGGGGTTGAGTTTATTTTATAACCAATAGATTTTATTATGATTTAGGTGGTTCAACACTTATATTTTCTTTGGATGAAACTTAACCAATTGAGGAATAAAGACCTTCCTCTATTTCCCTTTTACTAAACCTCATATTGAATGCCATAGGGGGTGCCACCTTTGTCTAGATTTTAAGTTTGATTTATACTAGAAAATTCACCTTCTTACCAATTCACTAAAGTGGACTCACATTGTACTAGTGTTGGTTCATGTCCTCATTGAACTTGTGGAGTTGATTCATTAGATTGCCCTTGGGAAGATGCCATACTTTGCACCATCAAGGACTAATTGAGTACCCCATTTACATATATAGCCTGATTGTGTGGCTGGTTTCAAGGAAAACACCACTCATAATCTTGCACCAAGTTATTTTACATCGACACAATTGCCTTTGAGGTTCCAAAAGTATTGGGTTGTGGCTATTATATGTCCTAGGATGAGTGGCTTGACCTTAGGCTTATACATTACCTTTTTCAAGTTACCTATGAGGATGATAGGGCAGATTTTTAAAACTAGTAAGGTCTAAAATTCCATAATTATTACCTCTTCAAAGCAACTAATTCATTACCAAAGTTCTACAATAGTGACTTCACCTCATGTAGTTCACTAAGAGGAGTAACAAATGTGGCTGGTTGGCTATTTTACTATTGGAATAGGTGCCAAAGTAGGATAAGTGTGTGGTGTAGGGGGTGGTAATTTTGGAAAAAGTGGAAAGGGAGGCCTGGGGGTAATTTTACTATCATGTATGAGGCAAATCTCAACCCTAATGGTAACATCATAGGCATCAAGAAGGGTTATACCACCCATGGACTAAATCATCACTATTTAAGGACCTAAAATAATACAAGAAAGTAGTGTTAGGGGTAGGTTTAACCAACTATGGGATTATATCCCATGTTTTATGGAATCTAAAATTTAATTCAAACATATACTCATGTGGAGCTCTTTTGATGGTGGCTAGTTGCTCAATGAGTGAAAGATGGTACTCTTATCCTCAAATAATTGGCATAATTTTTGTCCAAACTCATCCAAACAATGGACTATACCTGGTTATAGACATATATACCATTAGATTACTCTCCTCTTTAAGGATAAGGATATAATACTCACAACTAAGTTGTCTTGGGTGACATGGCAAATTGAAAAAATGTTTACAACATCCTAGGTGTACTCATAGTTGTTGTGGAGTTCTCACTAGTGAATGATGGGATGCTATTTATGGATGCAATAGGTATGTTATCATATTTTTGAATATGTAATGGAATTCCTCTATCAAATGCAATACATATCTGATTTCTTTGGGTTACCATGTGATGAATTGGATTTAGCATACCTTTTGGCCTAGGAATTATACCAAATAGAGGTACTGATTGGGCCCTTGAAGAATGTTACCCAGACCCTCCTTCTCTTATTTTAGGGGACTATGATAATATATTTCTTCTCTTCTAGACTAAAAATCAAGACCTCTAGTAGAAGACCTTATCTCCTTTGGCATGAAAGTGTGGAACTGATCTAGAACTAGAAAATGATGGAGTCATCAAGTGCCTTTGAAATGTATTAAATTTTATTGTAAATTGATAAAGACCACACCAAATTATCATCTAAATTATTATAAGTCCATGGGAGTTATCCCATAGGGTGTTCCATAAATTATTTTCACATTAAAGTGCACCCTATCAGGTCCTAATACCTAATTCAAAAGACACAATAAAAACACTCCTAAGTTATGGGTGACCTTTAGTAAGAGTGAATCTATAGATAAGGCCAAATCCTTATAAAAATAAAATGATCTTTATTTGATATCATGTTACAACCCTAAAACCTATACTAAAAAATCCTAGTCTAAGCTACAACTATGCTTTTATCATGAAAAGGGAGAAGAAATAAGCTAAAAATTGAAAATTAGGTGATGCACCAAGTTTGAGTATCTCTTCCACTCACTCCAACAACAAAAGAAAAATTTAAAACACCAATTTTAGCTTCACACTCTCACAAACTTATGAAAACAAAGGTATAATTAAAGGACCATCTTGCATAAGGGTTGTATTGTCTACAATTTCTTTACAAATGAGACAAAATAGACTAATGATCATGTACAATTGATATCAAACTAAGCAAAAGAGACTAAAGAACACAATATATGATTGAAATTATGAAATACAAAGTGAAACAATAAGGAAAGAGAGACAAATTTAATATTTTATTAATAACTCAAGGCCTAAGACAACATTATAGGTCTCTAAATGAGCAGAGTCTTGTCATACCCAACAAGAGGGATTACAAATTAGGCATTTCCAGCCCATATTTATAATAAAAAGAGACAAAAAAAGAAAATAATAACTACTAAACTACATAAATTCAACTATTACAACATGATTCTAGCTCATTCAATAGAAAAACAAGTGGAAATTAGGAGCATGAGGCCTCATTCAACAGATTAGGCTTATCATGATGATGGATTTCATTGAAATTTGGGCATAGAAATGATGTTGATACCTTAGTTTTTTAATTTTATTCTTTAGAGTGTTTGAATATGCATTAATTGGTCAACTAGATGCTACATTATTTGAATACATTAACCTCTTTGTGTTAAAGGCCTTAACTTGCCCATCTCCACCTAATGTGCATGTTGAATGTTTGACTTGGGAAGTAATATCCTACACTATTTTTGAGCCTTGAGTGTTTAATTTCCTTCATAGAGACATTATGAAGGGAGTTACATGTTTATGAGATCAATTTTTGAACACCTTAGGCCCCATCATGATTTTAATGAACCTTAAACCCACCTATGGTCATGTTTGACAAGCCATATGAGCATAATCAAACTAGAAATCACCTTAAAAATAATGTGGTGGTCCTTGAGAGAGGTATAAGGGCTGAAGTAGTTTTCATTTTTCCTAATGAGGAATTCATTGAGAATCTTGAAACCTATAGTTTAAATCATGATAACACCATTTTGTCCTCTCATTCTCCTAACAATACTATGAAAACTTATTGGAGTCTTTGTATTCATATATCATAATTTATCTAGTCTTCTTTAATAAAAATTCATGCCTTGATAGGACCTTAAGGACTCCTCTCTATTAATGTACTCACTAACTTAACCTTTATTGCTTGTGAAAAATCTCAATTTAGTAAAAAAGATCTGTAACCTAGCCTTAAGCCTATTGGAGTTGCTAAAGGTCTTGTATCACAAGATTATGGACCTATGGAGATCCAACCTATAACTAGGAACCTTGAATTATGTTGCAAACCTATATGTTAGATTTTAAGAGATCAAACCCTTATTTCTTAGAATTGTAATTATTGTACCAAACATACCCCATTCTTTTTTAGAAAAGGGACCGACTATGTTCTTTAAAGGTCCAGGTTTATCTTGAAAGTCTTTTTATAAGAAAACTTTATATGTTTCACCTAACTTCACTATTCAACAAACATATATGAACATGTTCTATTTATTCAAACTAGCATATTAATACTCTTTGTATGTTTTACATATGTACAATTTTTTAGGAGATGCACAATTTATGAAGTATTAGGCTTTGTGGAATTAGATCTTTGGAACTTTTGTTTGGAATTTTATCTTTGAAAATATTCAACATTTCACACAAAATGAACCTTTACATGAAGTAACTCTTCAGTAACTTTTGTTTAAGGTTTGTTTGAAACTTTTGTTCGTAAGTTGGGCCCTCACAACATTATTCACCACTTTGTCATTTGATCTCTAGGAATGAGGTTTTTTATAAATTTTGCATTTTGACATTTACTCATCAAAGATTTTTCTTGGAATTTATATTTTGGGATTTTTGTCTTTGGAAAAATTATTTGGTGAAACTATTCAAGGAAAGTGTTTAGCATCTGATGTATTCGTGTTTAATCTCTGGTAAAAGTGCTCGATATGAATTTGGTCTTCATAGATAATTTTTAGAGAAAATATTCAATGAAATTATTTGGAGAAAATGATTGGAATTTTATTCTTCAAAACTTTTGGTCTTCAAAATTTTTGTATTTGATAAAAGTGTTTCCCAAAAAGTGTTTATAACTTTTGTTCAAAAAATCTATTCAATTTACAAACACTATTTTAATGCAACATCTAATTTGTGACTATCGAGAGCCTTCATGACATAGATAAACCAAATCAAAAAGAGTGATAAAGTGACACTTATAAAAAAAAACAATGATGTGGCATTCTTTCTAAAATCTATAGTGCCTACATGGAATACTTTCCAAATGAAGTGGTAAGGTTCAAATTGAATAATAAAATCAAGTTTATAGACATTGTATATTAATGGCACACAAACTAGATGTGAATGCCAAAGCTATATCAATGAATTGAAAACCAATGATATACACATTAATCAACAAAAAAAACTTTGAGCTCTTGCCTCCTTGTGAATAACCCATAACTACCTTCATTTTAATCATGAAGCACATTCAAAGAAGTTGAATTGCTAAATTGAATAACCATAACTTTATCGTCCTAGTGAATTAGCTATAGTGTCCTCATCTAGGACATTCAAAGGATCCCTACCACCATCTAAATTATCTATTAATGATTCAATAGAGTATAGAGAAACTATATTTTATCCAATAGTATTCAATAATGACTATATTTATTGCTTAAGGTTATGAGAAGTAACTCATTAGGTGGATGCCCACACTCATGAGGAAAATTTGATAACAAATCAAAGACAATTGGCTACAGATCTCATCCCTATCAAATGATAGGGATTACATTTTTTAGAAACTAAGCTTGAGGTTATACAATGCATAGACATCTTACAATACTTTTTCTTTGATAGCAAAGTGACTGGGGGTATGTTATTACGCCACTTAGATCACAAAACTATCATAACATACATCTTAGAAGATATATTCCAAACATATTTATCCGTACCTATCATAGATGCTACATATGATTTACACAAAGTAATTACATGAGAGAAGGATAAATCAATTGAGAAACATTGAGCAAGTGGATACTTACTAGGGAGACTATCACCCTTAAATAGAAACAACCAGTGCCAAATGTAAACACTTTTGGGAGGTTCACAAATTTAGAGAGTATTACTCACTATCTACATTACCACACAATGACTGTGACCCTCATGGTAAAGTTCAAAAACATATTCAAGGCCTTGGTATTACCTACCAACATGAGCCTTATTACCATGAGTTCTTATTTATTAATGCCAACAGTGATGCCCATATTGGAAAGAGTGCATAGATAATAGCATTAGGTGAGGAAGTCTTGAAAATAATTCAAAGGTATCCTCCATTTTAATTTTAGATGAACACATTAGACTCACACTCATAGGTGGATGGGATATATCCAATTTTTGGATCAATATACCTTTTCAACTATCATTGGAGCATGGGGAACCTTCATAGGTATTCCCTATGGCATTGAAAATTATAAATAAAGAGCCTGGGTGGTTGAAACTTCCCTTGGGGGAACTCAAGATGATCCAATTTGAATTGAGTCTTTAGAATCAAAATTCCATACCCATCCTATTGTTACATCATCCTAAGAGACTCCTACTATGGTTACCTCAACTACACCCACACAAGAGACTTCTCCCACAGCTAAGAAAGTTACTATTTGTTATACGAGAAAGCCAAGAGCTCATATCTCTCTAAAGAGTCCAACTATTAAATAAATATGTATAGAAGGACCCTTAGTGGAGTAGCATATAGAAAGAGGTGAGTCTATAGATGAGGAGGAGAAGATACAAAGAGATAAATTTTTGAGCCTTCAAGACAAAAAAAGGCAAAGCACCACTACATGGAAATCACTTAGGTGAGGGTGTTGCACCTTTAGTTTCTACCACTTGTTAGGAACCAGTGTCCTACCCTTCTCTTTGAATTATTAGTGTACTAGTTTCTATGAACACATATGATTTATAGGTTATAAATTTAGAATATTTAAATTATACCACATACATGGGAAATAGTAGTTGTTAGAATAGATTTTTTATTTAAGTGTTGAGGCCTAATGAAGGCATCCACAAATATTATTGTATTAAGCTTGCTCAAAGGAGGTTTCCCCCTTGAAGTGGCCTATTATCTAAAGTTTATTTTGAGTTATTTTAAAAATTTCATTTCAATGTTCATTTATTTTTTGTAGTTTGTAAATCTATGCAGAAGGATCTTCACATCTAGTATCAAAGCACTTTCTCGGCCTGCAAGTAGATTTTGGAGAATTTTTTTTTAGTAGTGGAATTTTAGGAGCTATGTCATTTACAAAAATATTTTTCATTTACACTATTTTATAAATCTTCATTTTAGGTTTGAATAAGGGTAAATACCCCTATACATAATAATGGGAAGTGTAATCATACTTCTTGTGACCCTACTCTTCCCTATGATTACACATTGGCTCATGTGTAGACTACCAACCCTGATCATCCAAATATGAGACATATACCACCTACTTAGACCTCTCTCATATCATATTATTACACTCAATACATCCTTATTCCATCTTGTCCCTTTTTCATGCAAGATAGGCCTTTTAAGGACCCCCTAGGGTATTTCAAGAGCCTATTGACCAACCTAGGCCCTTATTTGACCTAGGCCACAAATTGTGTGAAGGAAACCCATGGCCTAGGCCAAATGTTTCCTTAATAAAAGAAATGGATTAGGATGTGACATAGGTAGAATGTGTCTAAAAGTGCTTGTTTGTTCATAAATGGTCAAAAATGGCTAGTTTTAGGTCTTTTGTTTGATTAGGGTTGGGATATATGCCTCATTCTCATTCGTTTGAGCCTTTGTTCTTATCTCTCCACACTCTCTCTTGATTTTTCTTCCCTCTCTTGACTTAATGAATCTCTCTTGATTCATTCTTGGCACTCTTGAGCTGGATTGGTGATAGAAGGTCCCATATGCTACTACACATTTGCTTAGAGTGTCCATTGTTGATCTTAATTATTCCTACTTATGGATTGCTTATAGATTATAAATTTATAATTGCACCTAAGTTGTGCACTTGGTTTGAGCTCTTAAACCATTTCAAGTTCTCACTTCACCACCTCCTTTACTCTTGGATTTTGGTTTGGACTTCAGCTTGCACATAACTTGGTCTTCCTCCTACATTGCTTCCTGTCTGGGATTCTTTGTTGGTAGAAAATATACACATATTATTTGAGCTTGATCTAAGGTAATTTTGTTATGTAAAGTGAAACACCATTGTTTTTTATATTAAATATGTTAGGGTTTGATTTGTTTTGGTGATTTAGTTATTTTGTGCATTATTTAGAATAGTTTCTAAAGTTTATGCATTCATACATGGTTACAAGATATCTTCATTGATTGAAATATTTAACATTACATATTATGTTTACATTGGAAACATTTTATTTATATATTAGGGCTCTACATGCTCAAAATGAACTAGATGACTTTCTTAAACAATCTCTCTCTCTCTCTCTCTCTCTCTCTCTCCTCTCTCTCTCTCTCTCTCTCTCTCTCTCTCTCTCTCTCTCTCTCTCTCCTCTCTCTCTCTCTCTCTCTCTCTCGCGCGCGCGCGCTAAACTATAACATTGCATTGTTAGAAAATAATAGTGTTGAATTCGAAGGATAGCTCAAACCTAGATTAGGCATGCTCTTGAACATCTTCTTGAAAACATATTTATTGATTAAAATGTCTTTCATTTTGAATAAAAGTGACTTAGCATATAGATTTACATTTCATCTATTAGCTCTCTTTATTTGGTATTATTGTTTCTATAATTTATATGCAATTAATAGTCTAGTTATAGCTACATGTATTACTATGGTTGGATCTACTAGAGATACTTGTATCCTTTGTGTGCATAATCTTGATATCCCTAACCTATTTCATAAGTCTATCTATATCCTAGTGGAAGTTGGTAAATTGTATAGCCACTATAGACCTCCTATAGCTTATAAAACCCCAGAGTCTTTTAGCCTTTTAGTGGTTTACTTTAACACCCTCCCAAACACTGGTGGTTCCATTTAGATTCTTAGAAATACATTCTAACACACCTAGTGGGACCTCACATATGGTTTCACATTAGTTATATCTCATTTATAACTCTCTTATCCAACTCCCCTCTGTTAGAAATTAGGCTTTGCTTTTAGTTTCATTTTAGCTCTCACCTTGATTATTTTCTCTTGCTTTCATTTTGTGTCATTCTCACTATTGATTCTCCATCAGTTTGAATTTTCTATTATCTTCCATATTTCTCTTGATTAATTTCATCCATGGATGATATCTCATCCTTGAGATGTCAATCCTAGTAGATTCAAGGTCTCATCCCTGAGCTCACTCATGAATAAGCCATGTTTACAATGAAATGCCATAGATAACGTAGGATTTAGGAGCTTCCATTAACTCACTATGGTATTCTACACCCTCTCACATTAAAAATGGAACAATATTGGTAGGAATATAACCAATAGACTTAGTCTCCTTTTCACCATTCCAAGCTTCATTCATCTAAAGATGTTTTATCTCAGCCTCATGATACATCTCATTCACCTATTCAAGGTCATGATGATCCCCTTATGTGACTAGGACTTTATGAGATACATGTGATCATTAATGATTTCCATATATGTCTTCAAGTGAATTAATTTCATCCTCATCACCCTAAGAGTCAATAACATGCTTCTTTTATAAATAGAGCCTGCACACACTCAATTTTGAGTGCCTTGACCAGTTTTTGAGTGAGTTCACCACCTCTTTCTTGGCTAGAGACTCTAGAGTAAGAACATCCTCATATATATGATATGGGTCATAGGTATGCTAACTTAACAAGGTGTTCCCATCATGGGGGTTCTTCCCATCCTCCTAGTCCTTTTAGAGTTTTCAAGGAGCATGATGATTTGTATCATCATATATAGATTAGAGATCTATAAGAGGCCTATCCATAGCATCAACCCTCACCAGTTGACCCTCATTTAATGGCATGTGATAAAAAAACATGGATGTTTTGGTCATCATGACCATTTCCATGAGCATTCCACGTCTTCCCATCATCCTTATGGGGACCATCACACTTCCTTTGGCCGTTCTCCACCTCCTGGTAGAGATGGTCTCCATCATGAACATCCTTATTGTTAGGAAGCCAACTTAACATCATATTCCATATGGTCATGGTCATGGTGATGTCTATGGGAATAGGTAACATCATCACCATCAAGAGTCCTATATTGATGTTCATTTCTAGCTTGCTATTAACTGTGCTTATGAGGATCTCTAACAAAATCCTTTAACCCCTTAGGTGTATGTTATTATCCTTCCTACTCATATCCTTGAACTACCTAAGTTCAGTGGGACATAGGAAATCCATTCCCATGGAATCATATTATGTCATTCATGATGGTGTGTATGTATTGGGAATAAGATGAAGTCATGATGTTAAAGCTCTTAGATCATTATCTATGAGCTAAAGCTCTTGTCTAGTTTTAGAATCTATCTTTAGATTCTGTCTCTAGTTTCCAACTCTTTCTAGATAACTTCTTCTAATAATTTTGATATTTCTAGACTATTTACCTTCACATCTAGTCACTCACCCCCATGGTGCAAGCCAAGGGTGAGTCAAACTTTGATTTTATGAATATATGGTATTAATTTATTCATACATGTAAGAATAGGTTCTTGGATGACCAACTTTATGATATGTTCATGCAAGCATTGAGGTAAGAGGTTCACATTGAGGTCCTCAAGCATGAACCTACGTCTCATGATGAAGTTATTAGTGAGTGTATGAAGATCAAAGTGTTTGAGGTGAATGCAGGCATGTAATCTATACCTTCTCAAAATTTATACTCTTTCCATGATCATAACCAAAATATGACTGGTAATGGTGTCATTGATTCTCTTCCTAAGAATAAGGACAAGAAAGACAACCATGAGGTGAATGATTTTAGTAAGAAGCTAACTGAAAAGAAGGCTTCTAAATCAAGCACAAAATAATAATGGATGATGTTTCCTTATGACCCCACCAGGTTTTACAACTTCCATAAGATAAGGGGGAATGATGATGCCAATTATTCCACTTAAAAGTCTGGTGGGAAAGCCTCACCTCCATTAAAGAGTTCTCCTCTTGTGAAACCTGACTACAAGTTGAATGTTTTCAAAGATCCTTTGCCTGACTATGACAAGGAGAAGAAGAAGAAAAAAAAATTAAATCAAAGGATAAGGCCCACATTATCCTTCTTTCTCTTATACCTCTTCTGAATCCTCCTCTTAGGCTGACCTGAGAAGGAAATCCAAGTTTGAGAGTAGCAATGTTGTTGCTACTCTCAACATAGCTCTACTGGGTATAAGTGCTTTGTCAACATGTACTCTAGTTAGGCCATATAACCTATTAGAGATACTAGTGGTTTTGGGGCCCCCTATCTATACCATGAGGGTAGGGAACCCTGAAGTTAAATTTGACTTTAGGAATAACATCCCTTCCCAAGCTAGACAATGTTATTTTTCCATCATAAAGGAGTTACATGTCTTCTCAGCTAGGATCTCCATTTGGGACCTTCTTCACCTTTACCTTGAGAAAAATGGCCTCATATTTTATGAGATTAGTCTCTCTTGTGAGGGTCAAATGCATGATGATGTCAAAGTGTTATTCAAATTTAATGCACACAAGTACTCTCATCCTCCCATATTATCTTTCAACCCAACCTCTTTTATAAATGCTTTAGTTCTTGTAAAGAGGGCTAGGTTCCCTTTCCATATGGAGACTTTCATTGATGATTGTAATGTCAAGTGGTGCATTGTCAATGAAGGAGATATATTGAATATTATGCCCATGCATTTGTTTAATGATCTTAAGATCAGTTGGAAAAAGCTCTTCAATTCTAACCATAACTATGTGGGTTTCAACAACATAGGTACACCAATGGGTAATGTGAAGCTCCACATCAAGTTTGGCTCTAAAATAGTTAGAATCAAGTTTTGTGTGTTAGACATTGATATTTAATATAATATGATTCTTATCCATCCTTGAATCACCACCATATAGGCCATCATGTTGGCCATGTTTCATATGGTTTAGTTTATACATGAAGGTGAGGCTCATACCATGGAGGCTGACTTAGATCTTTGGGCATTGCTTAAAGCAAATACAAATCCCTTAGGTGAGGCTTTGGATATCTCCTTATAGGGCTCTATATATTTTCACACACCTATAGCTTCTAAGTCTTATTTTCTTAAGAATGAACATTGTGATCAGACTGAGTATCGAGAAACATTCACTCCTTTAGAGTTTGGCACATGTTTTCTAACTCCCTCTCCCACCCTGAATCTATAGGGTGGATCTTCCCTTCATGGATACCTCTTTTGAGATTTCTCCCTAAGTTTCAAGCTTACCCTCTCATCATGCTTCTCTTATTAGAGTATCATCTCTCTCAATGCATCTCACATAGAAATGGCTAGAGTGGCTGAGTCTGATCTTGAGTGATATTCAATCCATGATATAACATGCAACCTAAGAAATGAGAGGAGAAATTATAATTAGCTCATGCCTGTGTATCCTATGTGTTTCCATCCTCTTACTTGTTTGGGTTCAAATGTCTGATTCATCAATAGTGACACCACCTTTGACTTTTTTATGTTTCAGGTCATGACTGGTGAAACTAAGGATTTGGTTGCTCCATTTTATGCTTCCTACCTTTTCCCTCTTAGTAGGCTATGTAATGGCCTACCTTGGGGTAAGGCCTTGAGTTAGGGAGAAGTGGTGGCCTACCCTTAGGGGTAGGCCTAGGCCTATACCTGTGGTATTTTGGTGAGCCTCAAATCTTATTAAAACACCCTCCTTAGGCTCTTATTTGGTGGATTACCCCTTCATGTTATAAATAATCTAAATTTGATAGGTCTCCTTAGCCATTTGGATTGTACACTAATCCTCGGATACACCTTGAGATAGAAGCATATTCTTTTGCTTCTTTTAGTTGGTTAGGCTAATAGTTACTAGTAGCTAGCTATATACCGACTCCCTGTCTCCTTTTCCATAGTTCTTATAGATGGTGTAGGTTAATGGTTGTGATTTATTAAGACTTGATCTAGCCTTCACTAGATATTATTCATCTTGCATGAGCCTCCTGCTACCCCTCCTCACCTCTCAATGTAGTTGTCATTAAGGCACTCTCTCAGGATTGGTCATTGGACATTGGTGTTAGCTCTACTAGCTGAGATGTTTTTCATACCTATAGCACCCTAACTCCTCTTCACATATAAAACATAGATAAACATGATCTTGGATTAGTTGTGTGCATGTGGGAATGAAAAAAACATGTTTAGACAATCTTGATGATTATTTTTCTTATCTCCTCCCTCTCACTCCATTCTAAAACTTATCTCAACTCCTCAGGGCCATTTTTTTGCCTCTTCTAGTCTAAGCCATGGTTTTATGGGATAAAGAGATGGCTTGGTAGGGTCCAAGCCATAGGTTTTGCCTAGGTAGACTGTAGCCTAGGTTAGAAGCTTGTTTTTTTTACCAATTCTGGGCCTCCATTTTCCCTTATTTTGGCTCTTAAAACCTTAGAACCTTCATCTTAGAGGTTTTAGCCTATTTCAAATGAAATATTAGGGTTTATTTCTCTCTTTGAGGCCTCATTTGGTGTGTTTTGGGACAATTATAGTCTATTTTACCCTTATGTCCTTTAGCCTATCAGGCTCGTGCATTCCTTGTCAGATGTACATTATGGGACCTTTTTGGGTGTTTTTACCCATTTTTGTGTTCTAGACCATGAAACCTCCATCTTAGAGGTTTTGACATGTTTAAAGTGTATTATAATCCTATTTTTTTAATTTGAGGTTTCTTTGGGCTTGTTTTAGCCCCATTTTGGTTCTTGAGACCCCTTCTAGGTCCCTGTTGACTTCTTAGGCCTGTACCCCATTTCATGGGCACCCAAAGATAGAAGTCACTTTCTACGCTTCTTTTAGTTAGTCATTTATATAATTTTACATACTCAATCCATTATAACTCCCTCTCTCTATTTTTCATTATGGTTGTAGGTATGGTCATTAACTAGCTATGGTGGTTTTGGACTTGCTCTAGTCTTGCCAACTAGTCTTCATCTTCTATAAACCTGCCCCCACTTTCCATTATTGCATCTCACCATAGATGGTGTTGGTTAACCACTATGATTGTGGCTTTGTTTCATTATTATTTTCCCTCATGAAACTTTCCTACACCACTCCACTTTGAGATTACCTTTTGGTAGTTTTTAGTCTTGCATTATTGACCCCTATCATGATGCACCTCTCAATGGTGATTCACATAGATAGTGGCAATTAGGGCAACCATAGACTAATAGATATGGCTTTGGTTATCGATGATGTATAGGGACATGAGCTTATTTTAGCTAATTTATTATTTACCAATGAGATGAATAATGCTATTGATTATCATGCAATCATTGATACCTTGAATGATGCCCATGAGTTAGGTACATGCTATGTGTAGTCATTCTTTGACTCAATCTTAGTCATGTCTCAACTCACTAGTGTTTATGTCATATTTAGCTTTGAGTTATTCTCCCTCTTTAAGGTGGTATGTGATTTTCTCTCTTTCTTTGAGGATGTCTAGTTCACCCATATCCCTCACAAGGAGAACACTAGGGTTGATGCCATAGTGAATGTCATTTTGGATCATATGATTTGATTTTATATCACTTGTGTCCCTTATTTGTATGAGTTGGAGTTGGATTTTAGATTATGTAGCATTTTCACTCTTACCCATGGATTGCATTATCAACTTCTTCCACTGCCATCCTTATCTAGTAAGTGTAGTTAATGATTCTTTTTATCTTTTTAGTTCTTGTTTTCCTTTGATTTGGTGTGGCTTTTAGGTACTACAAAATACTCATTCATTTGAACACTAAATACTTATACCTTAGGGGCATATGTAATCATACTTCCTATGACCCTACTCTTCCTTATGATTACACATCATCTCATGTGTAGATGACCAACCATGGTCATCCCACTTTGAGACATATACCACCTACTTAGACCTCTCCCACATTGTATTATTACCCTCCATACATCCTTAGTCCATCTTAGCCCTTTTGCACACAAGATACCTTCTAGGGACCCCTTAGGTCCTTTAGGAAGCCTATCGACCAAATTAAGCCCTTATTTAACCCAAGCCATAGCTTGTGTGAAGGAAAACCATGGCCTAGGCTATATGTTTCCTTAACAAAAGCCATGACCTAGGTATAACATGTCCAAAAGTGCATGTTTGGACCCAAACAGTCCAAAATGACTAGGTTTAGGTCTTTTGGCAAATTAGGGTTCAAATATATGCCTCATTCTCATTCATTTGAGCCTCTTTTCTTCTCTCTCCACACTCTCTCTTGATTATTAGTCTATCTCTTGACTATCATTCGTTCTTGAATCTCTCATGATTCATTCTTAGCACTCCTGAGTTTGATTGGTGATAGAGGATCCCATATGCTACTACACATTTGCTTGGAGATTCCATTTCTACTCTTAGTTATTACTACTTCGTTATGACTTACTTAAAAATTCTAAATTTAGAATTACACCTGATTTGTGTACTTGGTTGGAGATCTTACACCATTTCAAGTTATCACTTCACATCCTCCTTTTCACTTGGTTTTTGGTTTGGAATTTATCTTGCACATAGTTTAGTCTTTATTCTACATTGCTTCTTGGTTTAGATTCTTGGTTGGTAGGACATATGCACATCTTATTTGATATTTATCTAAGGGAAATTTTCTATGAAAATTGAATATCCATTGTTTTTTGTATTATATATGCTAGGTTTTGATTTGTTTTGGTGATTTAGTTGTTTTGTGTATTGTTTAGAATAGTTTCTAAAGTTTATGCATTCATACATGGTTATAAGATATATTACTTGCTTAAAATATTTACCATTACATGTTATGTTTGAATTGGGAATTTTTTTATTACATATTATGAATCTACATGATCAAAACAAACTAGACAACTTGATTAAATAATCTCTCTTTCTAAACTAGAATATTGCATTGTTAGAAAACAATAGTGTTGAATACGAAGGATAGCTCAAACATAGACTAGGCATACTCTTGAACCTCTTCTTAAAAACATATTTATTGCTTAAAACATATTTCAATTGGCCTAAAAGTGCTTTAGCATATATATTTACATTTCATTTGTTATGTCTCTTTATTCAGTATTGTTGTTTCCACAATTATATGCAATCAATAATCTAGTCTTATCTATTTGTGTTACTATGGTTGAATCCACTAGATATAATTACATCATTTTTTCAACTAATTATGCTATCCAAAACCTAGTTCATAAGTCTATCTATAAACTAGTGTAATATAATAAACCATTTATCCACTATAGACCTCCTATAGCCCATAGAAGCCTTGAGCCTTCTAGCCTCTTAGTGGTTTGCTTTAGTACCCTACCAAACATTGGTGGTTCTATTTATATTATTGGAGATACAAGAAGTACATGGGAATAATCACTAAAAATCATTTTTAGGAGTACCATAGGAACCCTGAAGTACTTGGCCCATTGAGTGGACTTTCCAATGTAAAGGGTAATGACCCCATCCCGATTGACTAGTTTCCACCCATAATGTAAATCAAGATCTATCACTTAGGGGTAAATCCATATCTAAAACATTTTTAGAGAGTGGCATTTATTAAAGAAACATTGGTGGCATATGAACAAACTTTGGGACCATATCTGACATAAAATTTTCAAAAGATTAATTATAGAGTGATCAAAGTTGAGAACAGTTGGTAACCACACACTTGTCTACAAAATTTTGGCAAAAACAACCAAGTGGAAATTAGTTTTTAAAGAAAAAACCGTTTTTCACCATATCTCTCCCTCTATAGTTCTGTTGACTCTCAATTGTTTTTAGAACACCTAAAACTACATTATGCACATTTTCTTCTTTGAGGGTCCATATCCAAATTCCACTTTTATTAGCCAAAAATATCATTTGTTGATTTTTTTGGGGTTTGCCATAACTTCTTTAGTTTTTTTCCTATTTCTTTGAAACTTTCCCAAGATTTTCCTTTTTCTTATTGGGCAAATTTTTCAATTTTTCCATTATGATTTTGAAATTTCCCTTGCTTTCCTTAGTCCTAACTAGGAGGTTCCCAAAAACTAATAAAATTACATTTACCCCTTCTGATTGAGTACAAGTTAATTTTTTTTCTTACTAACCATGTCTTAAAATGCATTTTTCTATCCATTGGAAAAAAAACACTAGTTATGGTAGCCACCTATGCAGGCACAAAGATCATGGAGGAATAAATCATAACATTGAAAACCCATGTCACTAAGTTAACTGATATGATGTGTGGACTAAATTAGTAGAATAGCCTTTTGTTCAATAAATTACAAAAGGAGTCTTATTCATAGAATAATTTCTCTTCTCCCCACACATCACATGGGCCCAAGATGGATTTTCCATAGTTTAATGGTATAGATCCTATAGGATGGATATATTAAGCTGAGCAATTCTTCAACCTTCATAATACTTATTCTATCAATGAAGTCCCAATTGCTTCCTTCCACTTGGAATAAGAAGCAATCCAATGATACCATTGGTATCTCAAGTCAAATAATGAACTCAATTAGAAAACATTTACATCCTTACCTTTTTTGAGGTTTGGTCCCTTGACATTAGAGGACTTTACATGAACTCTCACCAAACTATTATAGACAGGTACTATTCATGATTATTAGATTAAATTTGAGAAACTAGCTAATCACAGTAAAGGGTTATCAAATGACTTCTTCAAGAGTTATTTTATTAGTGGATTCAATGAGCCAATCCACTTAGAGGTGAATTTTTTTTATCCCAACAACACAATAAACTCTAATTTATCATAAGATGGATGCTTTGGGTCTAGCTAGTTTATCATAAGATAAACTCTTAGTGTAGCATCGACTTCTCACTTCCCTACCCATAAAAAACACAATAAACCAATAACCAACCATAACCACATCAGTCAAGTACCTTACTGAGGTAAATATGTGGGATCATAAGGAGAAAGGATTATGTTATAATTTTGTTTAAAAATAGGTTAAGAGTCACAAGTGCATCACACAAAATATCTAATTACTAGATGTGGAATCACTGCCAGAGTAGGATAATGAGCCCAATATTCAAGATTTCCAAGATTCTCAAGTAGAATAAAGCCCCTCTGATGACTCAATAGATCAAGAGACTCAACCTAAGATCTCTCTACAAGCATTAACAAGTGTTACCACCCCTCAAAACATGAAGTTCAATGTGTTATTTAAAAATATCCCTCTCACAATCCTCATTAACTTTGGTAACACTCATAATTTAATCGATCCCCAAATTGATAAGTATGTAGACTACTTTATACACTCTTGTTCTAGCTTTAAAGTAATTATTAATAATGGGGGAACATTTCCATGTAAGGGGAAGTGTCACAATGTTCATATCACATTAGGTGATTACATTTTTCACTCAAATATGTTTATCGTACCCTTAAGGGGAGGTGATGTGGTCTTAGGGGCACAATGGCTTCACATATTAGGACCTATTCTAAGGGACTTCTTTGAGCTTTGGATGTAATTCATAGATGGTGACTAGAAGTAGACATTAAAATGGTTATTTCTTGGATATTTTAACATCATTAGTTCCCATAACATGGAAAATTCTACTTAAAGTGCTAAGTCCAATGCATGGAATTGCACTGACTATTAAGGGACCAAATTTATCATTTATAGAATGACTTAAGTAAACTTAGTGATCAACTTGACCTTGAACAAAGAAAGGCTCACATGGAGTTATTTCCTAGCTGCATTCTATCTAACTCCAACTTCTCACTACTACTAACCACCCTACTGATTTACAAGCCATCTTCGATAAACATGCAACCATTTTTATAGATCTAGTGGGTTTGGTTCCTTCATACCCTTAATATCATCACATCTTGCTCCTTTTAGGAAGCATGTCACCCAACATTTGGCCATACAACTATCCCCATCTATAAAATAATGAGATTGAACAACTAGTATATAAACTCTTCAAGTTTAAAGTTATTCACCCTATCACCATCCCATACTCCTCCCCAATGATTATTGTCCATAAAAAGGATGTGTTATTGTGCCTGTGCATTGAATTCCACGCCCTTAAACAACTCACTATCAAAGATAAATTCTCAATTTTGGTCATCAATGAGCTTATTGATGAGATCCATGCGGTAATTTTTTTTCCAAGTTAGATCTTCATTCAAGATATCATCAGATCCATGTGTATGTTGATGACATTCTAACGATATCCTTCTGCACTCATAATAGCCACTATGAATTCTTGGTCATGCCATTTGGAATTACCAATGCCCTGTAAACATTTTAGGCACTAATGATTAAAATATTTTGGCCTTTCCTCCATGAATTTGATTTGGTTTTATTTGATGATATTTTGATCTACAACCACACATGGGCCAAGCATCTCTAGCATCTTGACATGTCATTACAAATTCTAGTAGATAATCAATTATCTTCCAAGCAGTCCAAGTGTTCTTCCGATCAAGAGGAAGTTGAATATTTAGGGCACATTATTTTAATCATGGGGTCTACATGGATCCAAAAAAAAATAGTTTTATACAATATTGGCCTCAGCCAATAACCCTCAAGAGCCTTCATGTATTCCTAGGCCTTACAAGATACTAATGTAAGTTTGTCAAGGATTATGGAAATATTATGGCTCCCTTGACTTCCTTATAAAATAATGATGCATTCACATGGGATGCTACAACTGACTAGGCATTTTTGGCATTCAAACATGCTATGTGTAGCATACACATTTTGGCCACACCAAACTTTATCAAAAAATTCACCATTGTAAGTGATGCCTATAGAAATGAACTAGGTGTTATTCTTCACCAATAGGTTCATCCCATTGATTTCACTAACAAATCCCTTTCTAGATGAAAATTGGCTTTGTCTACATACAAAAATGAAAAGATGGAAATTCTACATGCAATATAAAAATGTCATCCATACTTATTTGGGAATAATTTGTCAGGGTCTTAGAGTACAATTGATTACTTTTATATAAGCAACTAAACACGGAATTGAAACCAGAAGTAATAAGTAACTAGAAATTAGAAAAAACAAATAATAGGAGATACAAGAAACAACCAATCTATATTAAACTCTTCTAGAAGGAAATACACTAAAGAAATGTCTCTCTCCTCACACCTCATAGATGTACAATAATTCTCCCTCAAGAGTTCTCTCTCTCTCTCTCTATCAATTACAATCAACTCAATTACTAAATTGTATATGCTATGAGGATCTAACCCTACTATATAGTATACTACAACACTAGGGTTCATGAGCCATGCATTCGCCACCCTTAGATCCACCTCTTAAATCAAAGGCTCAAATTTGTTCTCCTAAAAATAGAAATTCTAGAAACACACAGAAGTCAGTGTCGGTCTGAAGATGACTGATGCCGGCTGACCCCTAACCGATGTTGGTTGGTTCTGACCAATGCCGGTCGACCCCTAACCGATGTCAGTTGGTTATGACTGATGCTGGTTACTGTGTAAGCCCAAAAACCTCCACATTAGCTCATTAGTGAAGATTTTAGCTCCACAACTCAATAATCTCCCACTTGGAGATAAACATCTGCATCTGTACCTGTATAACAACATCCTCTATACATCTCTAGCTTATTTCTCCCTCTTCAAGTTCAATCTTGAAGACCAACAAAAGTTGAATGAAGATTAAACTTCTCATTTTTTACCAGCTTTGTTAACATATCAGCAGGGTTCTTATCTGTATGGATCTTTCCTAGCTTCAACTATCCATCCTCCAATACCTGTCTAATGAAGTGATACCTAAGCTGTATATGTTTGGTTCTTGAATGAAAAGCTAAATTCTTTGCCAAATGAATTGTACTTTGACTATCACTATATAATTTGTAACTCTCTTGCTCCTTTCCCAACTCTTCCATGAACCGAGTCATCCAAATCATTTCCTTGCTAGCCTCTATGACTGCAATGTATTCTACCTCTGTAGTAGACAAGGCAACAACCTTCTATAACTTTGAAATCTAGATAACCACCATTCCACCAACAGTGAACACATATCCTATGGTGCTTCTCCTACCATCCAAGTCACCTACCATATCCGAATCTACATACTCATGTAGAGAAGTGTTTGACCCTCCATAGCATAAATGCCTACTGCTAGTCCCTCTCAGATATTTGAGAATCCACTGAACTGCTTTCTAGTGTTCCTTTCCTGGATTGGCCATAAACTTGCTGACAACTCCCACTGCTTGGGCAATATCTGGTTTAGTACATACCATTGCATACATCAAGCTCCCAACTGCTGAAGCATATGGAAATCTACTCATGTACTCAACCTCATCATGTGATTTAGGACACTATTCTTTGCTCAACTTGAAGTGTCCAGCCATAGGTGTGCTTACCGGTTTTGCATCCTGCATATTAAACCTCTCCAATACCTTATTCACATAATCCTCTTGGGACAAAATCAAATTGTGATTTTTCTTGTCTCTCTTAATACTCATGCCAAGGATTTTCTTTGCTGCTCCTAAATCTTTCATGGCAAATGTGTGAGCTAATTTTACCTTAAGCTCAGTAATTTCATGCATGTGTGAACCTGTAACAAGCATATCATCTACATACAATAATAGGATAATATAACTACCATTATCTAATCTGTTAAAATAAACACAATGGTCAAATTGACATTTACTAAAGCCATGCTTTGTCATAAACCCGTCAAACCTCAAATACCATTGTCTTGGAGCTTGCTTAAGACCATATAAGCTTTTCTTCAGCCTGCACACAAGTTTCTCCTTACCTTTGACCTCAAAACCTTCTGGCTGATCCATATATAGCTCTTCATCCAAATCTCCATGAAGAAATACTATCTTAACATCAAGCTGCTCAAGATGTAAATCCTCAATAACAACTAAAGACAATATAGTCCAAATAGAAGTCATCTTTACTATAGGAAAACAAATTTCACCAAAATCAATACCTGGTTTTTGTACAAATCCCTTTACTACAAACCTGGCCTTATGTCTCATTTGTCCATTCTCTCCTTCCTTTAACCTATATACCCATTTATTTTTCAATGCTTTCCTTTTGGCTGGCAACTCAACCAAATCCCACGTATGGTTCTCTTCCAAGGAATCAATTTCCTCATTCATGCCATACTCCCACTATTTCCTGGATTCTACCTGCATTGCCTCATCAAAACTTTCTAGTTCTCCACCATCAGTGAGCAACAAGTAGTATAAAGAAGGGGAATAATGAATTGGAGGTTTACTTACCCTTTCAGACCTCCTTATGGGCATTTGAGACTCATTTACAACTTTTTTTCTGCCCAAATTTTCTTTTGACAGTGACTGATCCCAGTCATCTCTGAGCGATGCCGGTCTGCACCTGACCGATGTCAATTCTTTTTGATCGACACTGATTTCCACCTGACTGATGTCGATTTCCACTTGACTGATGTCAGTCTTTGTGTTTTTTTGTGAGTGATGATTTTTACCCGTAAGCTCATTTTGGATCATAACCTCTTCCAAATCAAGATTGCCCTGCTTAGAATTATTCAGCCTCTTGAGCTGATCACTGTACATCACCTTCTCATTGAAAACTACATCACAACTTCTAATAATTTTGTTAGTTTCTAAATTCCACAACTGGAATCTGAAATCTCCAAAACCATAACCAATGAAAGTGCACCACATATATTTAACATCCATCTTCTTTCTATTTTCTTTATCAATGTGCACAAAAGCTTCAAAACCAAAAACTCTAAGAAATGAAAGATCTACCTTTTTACCTATCCAAGCCTCTTTTAGAATTCCACCATCTAGTGCAGTAGAAGGTCCTCTATTAATTAGGTAAACCATAATATCTACAACTTCTGCCCAAAACTGTAAGGGCAAATCAACATGCAACCTCATACTCCGTGCACGCTCCATTATTATTCTATTCATCCTTTCAGTAACTCTATTTTGCTGAGGTGTCCTTAGAACCATCCTTACCCTACGTATTCCACTCATAGAATAGTAACTATTGAATTTATTTCTGTATTACTCACCACCATTATCAAATCTAAGGCACTTCAATCTCAAACCTATTTCATTCTCAACCAAAGCTTTCCATTTCTTAAATGTGTCAAAAACATCAGATTTCCTCTTTATGCAATAAACCCATACCTTTCCTGTAGCATCATCAATGAAAGAAACATAATACTGTGATCCTCTAATAAAAGCTACTTGAGCTAGTCCCCATATGTCTGTGTGAACAAGCTCCAACTTGTGCTTCTTCTTTGTTGACCCAATTTTGAGAAACCTCACTTTCTTTTATATCCCAAAAATACAATGCTCATAGAAATCAAGATCTATGCTTTTCAAATCTGAAAGCTTACCTTTTGACTTACGAACTTTCATTCCCTTCTCACTCATGTGACCAAGCCTACAGTGCCACAAATTTACATCTACATCTGAAGTAGATAAAATAGAAGGAGAATAATTAGTAATACAAGTAGATAGATAAAGTGTACCTACTCTCTTACCTTTTACTAATACAAGTGCACCCTTGGAAACTTTCCAAGATTCAACTGTGAGAGTTACTGTGCAACCCTCATCACCCAACTTTCCTATAGAAATTAGATTCCTCTTCAGGATGGGTACATGCATGACATCCTTCAACACCAATGTGTTGCCATTTTTCAATTTTAGCTGCACTTTTCTTTTGCCAACAATTTTACAAGGCTCATCATCCCCTAAATAAACTTTTTGAAAATCTCCATGGACATAATCATTGAAAAATTCTCTATTTGGGGTTGCATGGAAAGAGGCACCAGAATCTAAAACCCATGATTCTACTTTATAATCCAAAGAAAATATAAGAGCATCGTATGTAACAATACCTGCAACTTTTGCTTCTTTATTACCTTCATGCTAATTTTCTTTGTTATCCTTCAACCAACAATCTTTCTTTGCATGCCCTTTCTTTCCACAATTCTAGCAAGTTATTCTTCTATTTTTGGATTTGGATCTACTTCCCATCTTTGACCTTGATTTCCTTTGCTTGCCCTTCTCTCTTTGCCTTCCCCTGCTTTCAACACTTAAAGCATTACCTAATGTTTCCCCTACACTTTTTCTACAAATTTCTTCATTCAAGATTACACTAACAACATCATCAACTTTCAAGATATTTAAAGCAGATGCAGTATTACTAACTGCCATTACCAAACTATGCCAACTTTCAGGTAAAGAGCATAAGATTAAGAGAGCCTTAATTTCATCATCAAAAACTATTTTGACTGAATTTAACTTATTTACTATTGTATGAAAATTATTAAGATGAGTAGATACAGATCCACCTTCCTGCATTTGCAAATTAAATAATTGCTTCATAAGATATACCTTATTCAAAACTGAGGGTTTTTCATATAAATTTTCCAAAGTATCTATTAACTCTATCATTGTCTTTGTCTGTGATAATTTTGAAAACACAGAAGCTACCAAGGTCAACCTTATAGATCCAAGAGCCTTTCTATCAAGAACATTCCATTCTTCATCTTTCATATTTGTGGGCTTCCTTGAAACCCCACCCAACGGTAAATACAGATCTTTCTGATACAGATAATCTTCAATCTTCATCCTCCATAATTGATAATTCTTGACATTAAATTTCTCCATTCTTAGTTTACTTTTTTCTACCATTGCTTTACTCCCACTCAATCAGAAACCCCTGTGAGTGAATTTTGTAAGCAACAAACACTAATATGCTCTTATACTAGTTGTCAAGATCTTAGAGTACAATTGATTGCTTTTGTATAAGCAACTAAACACAGAATTGAAACTAGAAGTAATAAGTAACTAGAAATCAAAAATAACAAATAATAGGAGATCAAGAAACAACCTATCTATATTAAACTCTTCAAGAAGGAAATACAATGAAGAAATCTCTCTCTCCTCACACCTCATAGATGTACAGTAATTCTCCCTCAAGAGCTCTCTCTCTCTCTCTCTCAATCAATTACAATCAACTCAATTACCAAATTGTACATGCTATGAGGATCTAACCCTACTATATAGTATACTACAACACTAGGGTTCATGAGCCATGCATTCGCCACCCTTAGATCCACCTCTTAAATTAAAGGCTCAAATCTATTCTCCTAAAAATAGAAATTCTAGAAATGCACAGAAGTCAGTGTCAGTCTAAAGATGACTGATGCCGACCAACCCGTAACTGATGTTGGTTGGTTTTAATCGATGCCAATCTACCCCTAACCGATGTCAATTGGTTATGACTGATGCTGGTTATTGTGTAAGCCCAAAAACCTCCACATTATCTCATTAGTGAATTTTCTAGCTCCATAACTCAACATAATTTCTGCATCAAAACTTATCAACAGAGTTTGAAATACTTCCTATAACAATGGGTCTTATCATTGAAAAAACATAAATTTATCCGTAAACTCATGGGCTATGATTATGAGATCATTTACAAGAAGGGTAAAGATAATTTCATGAACACACATTCAAGTACCATAATTCCCTTTCTTCCATCTCCATTCTAATTCCAAACTTATTGGAATATATATACCAAGGGTATGTAAATGATCCCTCCTTACACCACCTCATTTAATAATTGACCACTAACTCCTATGTAGTACCACATTATTCATGGGAAGGTGCTTCTCTACATTACAATGTTTTTTTGGTTCTTCCTAATAACACATACCTTAATTAGGTTATATTATATGAAATCCATGATTCTCCATTAACAAGGCACTCAAGATTTTTCAAAACATATGTGCAGGCAAGTCAAAACTTCTTTTAAAAGGAGATGAAAGTGGAAATTAAATAGATAGTGGCTAAATGTGATACCTACCAACACAATAAGGGTGAAACAATAATGATTCCTATTTTTATTATTCCTTTGCCCATTCCTGCTAGGATCTAGACCAATATTTCTATGGATTTCTTGAAGGGATCCCTAAATCTAGAGGAAAAATAGTGATCCTAGTCATCATAGACAACCTCTCCAAATATATTCAATGACCTAATCCATCCTTATATATCATCCATGGTCACAAAAGTTTTCTTGGATAAGATATTCCATCTTCATGGAATCCTTTCTTCAATCATCTTTGATCATGATGCAACTTTCACTAGCCATTTTTAGACAGAGCTATTCTAGCACACAAGCACATAAATGAAGATGAGATTTGGGTATCACCCCTGAATAGATGGCCAAATAAAAATTATCAATAACTACTTGAAAACATTCCTTCATTGCTTTGATTTAGAACAACAATAATGGGTAAAGTTACTCCACCTTGTAGAATGGTGGTACAATACCTCCTACCACACTTCTACTAAAATAAATCCATATGAAGTAGTTTATGGTCAAGAATCCCTAGTAATTCTCTCATATACCAATAATATTTCCCTAGTTTAGGTGGTTGACACTAATATTTGACATTAAGTTCAGCACCCTATGGGGTAATCTCTATCTAACATAGAATTGAATGAAGTAACATGCTAATCAACATTTCTCTAAGTGCACCTTTCAACCTAGAGAGATGGTTTTTATTCATCTATAGCCACCCAAATAATTATCTTTAAAACTAAAAATGCATCATAATATTACTCCAAAGTTTTATGGGCCATATAAGGTTCTCTAGTAGATTAGATCTATTAATTATAAGTTGGAGCTTCCACGTTCTTCTTGAGTTCACTCAGTCTTTCATGTTTTTTATTTAAATAAAGTTATTGGAACCATCATCAGAGTGCAAATAGTTTTACCATAACTTGATAATGAAGACTCCATCATTATTAAACTAGAATCAGTAATGGATAGGTATATCTACTAAATTCATTATCACTCAATCACAAATTTATTAATCTAGTGGCATGACATGTAACCAAAATATGTAATATGGGAACCACTATTCCAAAGTCAGAAATAATTCCCACATCTAAAGTTTTGAGGATAAATATTTTTCTAAGGAGGGGCTATTAGGAACCCATGTATTACCCTTCTCTTTTATTTAATAGTGTATTAGTCACTATGGATTCATATGCTTTATAGGTCATCCCTTTAACATATTTTAATTATCCCACATACATGGGAAGTAGTAGTTGTTAGAATAGATTTAGTATTTAAGTATTGATGCCCAATTAAGGCATCCACAAATATTATTGCATTGAGCTTGATCAAAAGAGGTTTCCCCCTTGACATGTCGTACAATGTTATTTTAAGTTATTTTTCAAAGTTTATTTCATTGTTCATTTAATTTCTATCGTTTATAAATCTGTGTAGAAGGATCCTCACATGACTCCCATTGTATCTTTTATTTCCCCTTTGTTTATTGGATCTTTTAATTTTGTGTCTCTTAATTTTAGTCTTTCCCTTTCTTGTTGGTACCTAAAGTAGAAGTTATTTCCCTTGAGCCTAGTGTCCAACCATATTTGATTATTCTAAAGGTAAAGTATGTTTTCTATACCCCTGGCATCTCCATTTCCCCATTATTTCTTATTCCTTTAATTATGTTAACAACATCCATTCCCCTCATTTCTACTATGGTTATCTCTACTACTACCCCATCTACCCCAAAGACAAAAAAGAAGTCATCCAAGAAAGCTAGGGGAGTCTTGGAAAGTCCACAATCACATGTGTCATATACTAATCTAGGCTTTCCAATGCCTTCCTCCAATTATTTTTAAACCACCACTATAATATCATCAAATAAATATGAAAATAAGAAATAAGTGTATACAGTCCACCCATTTCCCCAATATGGCGGGGTGGGTTGGTGCAAGATAATCTAGCCTTCCCTTCTTGACCCATTGATTGAAGAGGCCTTGAAGCAATCCTTAAGGAAGCTATTGGTTAAGACTATAGCTTAGGACACTAAACTAATAGATACAACCCAACTAGTCATCTTATAATGGGTAACTAATTTAGATTCACAAGTTTCTCAAACACCAAATCTTAGAATAACAAAGCAGCCCATAGTGAGCTCTATTTTTGACAATTCTACAAGGAGTGTCCAGAAGGTGAAGAAAATAACAATTGAAGACAATACTCAAAGGGGGATAATTCTAAAGGAAAGACAAGAGGTGTTCACTTTTTTAAAGATGAAGAATAGGAAATTGGGGTAGTCCCCATACATTGGAGATTTAAAATCATATTTTGAGACACACAAGGATGATCTACTCAAGCTCTATAAAGGAAAAAAAATAATAAAAAGGATCTTAATCAAGATTTAGAGTAAGTTACGGAGGAATAATAAATAATATATGTTCCTACATAGATTAAATTAGATGTGCAAAATGCAAATTTAAGACTTCACAATATTTGGTAGTCCATTTCTATAAGAGGGTTGAATTAGCTCTTCAAATAATTAAAGCTATGAATTTATTTAATTATTTTAAGGAAGATGATAATAAGCTAAAAATACTCTTCTTTACACAATAAATAAGACATATATCCACCTCAATCTGATGATACCATTGGAAGCTTTAAATACCCTCAATATAGTGGTCATTAAGACATAAGAATTATGGGAGTGGGTCACAATAGAAGAAGAAATAATGTCTAAGTATGTAGAGCATGAGATCCTCATTTTACAAATTCTAGATGAGTTAAATATCTCACAGGTGAGGGACTCTATAGGTAGGATAATAAACAAAGCCAATTTTAACCAACTTATTTAAGAGGCCTTAATCAACTTTAAGCATAATCTATAGGGATTAACAATGGAGTAGATTGGAATTGAGTTAAATTATGCAAAAAATAAAGTAACAACGTAGATATATTCTGAATTAACTTTAGGAATACTAAAGATGAACATGTGTGGCTAATGGGATAAACAAGCAGGGTACACAACCCCCCACCCACTCTTAAACATGGATAACATAAGTTACTAGCACAATGTTGGTAATAAGAATTTTTAAGAATTGGAGGCTAATAATAAATCCAATGCTTAAACTTCTAGTTCAACTCAAGACACCCCTTCAGTGTCTACTATGACAACAAGCATTTCTAAACAGTCACCAAGCAAGCCTTAGTTATTAAAGGCTAATTTTTTATGTAGTCATGTATATAGGATTAATATATGTAATAATAATTTACTTACACTTGGTATATGAATCTAAAATTTATCTTGGGATATTTATAAGCATGCACACATTACATTGCATTATACAGGTAAAATCACCTTTTTGAAATAGTTATAATTAACTGTAAGCATGCACACATGTAGTTTTGACACTAAAATTATAACTCAAGTTATAATTACTTGATGTAACTTTGAGTTTACATGATTTTGGAGGATGAGGTGACCCATCCCAAGTATATATATTCATGTAATCCCTTATTCCAAAAGTTTTAATTTATTATCGATACAAGAAGAGATCATTTTGATTATCACGCATCTATGTGGATGTAATTTCTTTCCAATTATGTGTAATTAAGGTTTTTATTTCCTTTGGTTATTTTAATTTAGTAATTTTAAAGTGTGAAAAATCTATAGATAATTATTTTAATTAACATTGATATTTTTTGATTTTATATGTGCAAAAGCTATTGAATAGTTAGCATGTTTCATTGATTTTAAGCAATTGGTTGACTATCTTAACATTCTAAGTTTGTAGGAGTGTTTCCCAATTATATAGTCTTTTAGGTGTGAGCCATAACTTCCATAAATACCTTTCTAGTCCAAGCTATAATCTCTTGAGTAAGGGTGTACAATAACTATTCTAAAAAAAGTAACCTTTAGTTGAGACCCTTAAATTTCCTATACCATTTCATCCCAGACTGCCTAAATGTTTTTGTTTTTGAGTGTGTAATATATAAAAACAATAATAATTAGTTATTGAAACACTTTTCCACTAAGGAACCAACCCAAGGTCCCCTTAGAACCATATAATCCTTATTTCATGCTCTACTCTTCTATCCTTTTGAAGTTTCTTTGACTAAGATCTACCCACTCTAGAATAGATTCCATCCATATAGCCAACACAATTAGGTTTTGATTTCTTTACTAGGATTCATTAAAATACAAGCATACTCAGTTAACAACCTACATTTCCATCCTACTATTCTACCACTAGATTGTTTAATCCATACCCTAAAGTGGAGTTTACCTCCATTGAGATCTTAAAATGTTAAAATCTACCTTGTTAAATTTGGGGATGTGGAAAAGACCCACATCAATATAAAGTTAGCGCTAGAAGGAGGGAAACTTGTGTGCCTTCACTAGTGAAAGGTTATCCCATACATTTGAGTTGTACTGGAGACACCTAAGAGAGTCATCAGGTCTAGGGCCTAGGCTAGTCTTTTGGTTTCCCCTTTATCAACACATCAAAGTCCTAGATTTATATCAATTATTCCAAATATACCTTTAGCCAAGACATCTTCTCCAGTAAGAAATATCCATCTTATCAATCATCTTATAGTCCAATAACCTTGGTTAGTTGGATCTACCATTTCCATTCCAAGGGATGTGAATAATTTACTAAGGAATACAAAGAATTATCTACCTTCTTTCTCCCCTTTAAGAGGAACAACTGCATAGGAGCATATCTAGTATTTCAAGGTTAATGAATGTTATTGATGAAGATGTTTCATGTAGGATTTTACCATTTACCTTACATGATGTTTCCTATGATTGGTACCTCAACCTTAATGATAACTCAATTACTTCTTGGAATGTATGTAAAATGACTTTTCTTTCCCAATTCAGACAAGTTACCAACCTTGACCTGGTGTATCAACATTTTACTAGTATGAAGATGAGCCTAATGAGCCAATGTTGGATTTCAATGCAAGGTTTCATAAAATGTACACTTGGTTGAGTCTAACATATATAATAAATGAAACATTATCATTGGATATGTATAAAAATTCCTTAGATCCAATCACTACAGTGTTCTTATAAATAACTAATACTACCACCGCTCTAGATTTAGCATATGAATAAGTTATCAATATTGATATACAACTAAATACTCAAGTATTAGGCACCCCCAATATTAATTTTGGTTTTTTAGCCTTGAATCAATTACCTCCTATTAATCAAAATGTTCTTACATTCAATCAACATCAACTATATGCATTGCCTCCTCTGATGTAATATATGCCCAATAAAAACTACAACTATATAAACAATCAGGTATAGATGAATAATCATTAGAAGAACCAACATTCCATTGCATTGAATACAACAGTCATATAGGTTCCTAAATCTACCAAAGAAAAAATGGATTCTATACAAATAATGGTCTAAAAATTGATCAATTACTTCTTAAACATGTAAAGGAGGATGGGTAATGCTACTGGCTAAAAAAATTGGGTTTTAAAGATATAATAGACCTTTCAATCAATCTATAAATAACACCAAACATCAAAATCCCAATAAGTTTCTAAAAATTAATATAGTGGAAACAACTTTGCTAAATTGGTTTAGGGTCCATAATACATCATAACATGGTGAACTTGAATGTATATAATTCTATGTAGCATTTGAGATCTTCTAAAGGGACATGGTAAGGAAATATTTGATGAACATCCCACCAGAGTTCTACCCTAAAGTTATTTCCTCAAACATCACCATAGTATTTGAAATGCACAAGTCTTCTTTCCCAGGCAAGGATGAAAATGAAGCAAAGGATAAATATTATGAAATACATGTATTCTATTAGTATCAAAAGGGAAATTAAAATATTAGGAATAAAACCCCTTCACAAAATCTATCCTCCAAACAACACCACTATTCTACCAAATCTAAGGGCAGACAATAATCCACCTCCCCCAAAAGGGAACACACAACCTTAGAATAAGTAAGAATAGATAAAAGGAGAATATCACATTGTTTAGACATGAAGAAGATTAAATACATCACTCTTCATGAATTATCTTAGATCACTAAAGAAAAGGAGCTCTTATGGATGTCCATTATAAGAAAGTCAACCACAAAAAAGATGAAGGTTGATCATACCAATGTTATATATAAGAGTAAACCAAAAGATCCTCCTTTATTATTGACTATTAGAGCATTTGGAAAGAACATTCATAATTTTTTAGTTGATTCTAGAGCTTCATATATGGTGATGCCAATTTCCATCTTCCAAAAGCTTGGGTTAACTCCAAGCCCATCAAAGAGGATGGTTTCACAACTAGGTAAGACCATGGTGCCTATAGTAGGAGAAATGAGTGATGTACGTATCCAAGTAACATCTGATCCATGTTTACAAATGAATATTTACATGATTTTAGTAGATATACTAGAAGGATACAAAATCCTTCTTAGCAGAGACTGGTCCAAGATGTTGAGTGGGTATGTAGCAACAAACTTCTCTCATATTTGGTTACCATGGATAGGCATGGCAAACTAGATTCAAATTAATCTAGAAGTAAGAATGAAGTACCCCATTACTTAAATATAACACTAATAATTAAGGTAAGATAAAAACCTCCCAACCTTAGGATTTATACCTTTACCATAAAGCATGAGGTGTAGGAACTAGAAGTCTATGGACCTTCCTACTTATGGACTTTCCACTTTGATGGTGCAAGATCCAAGAAAGGATTATGTAATTGTGTTGAATAAATGGATACAAAAGGTAATAAATACTTAGAATAATATAAATTATAGTTTATTTACACCAAAAATAGATCAAAGTATGAGACACTAATTTTTGGATTACATTTTGCTTTTAAAAATAATGTCAAACAACTACTAATCTATGGAGATTCAGACTTGGTAATCGATTAGGTCAAGAAAAAATACCAGTGTAAGATATTATACCTAAGGAGGTACAAACACAAATTCTAAGATTTAATTAAGTCCTTTGGGGCCTTTAATATAGTGGTTATTCCTAGAGAACATAATCAAGCTACTGAATCATTGGTTTCTTCTGTATACATCTAAATCTCCTCATTGTAACTATCCCATTAATCCTACTATTTATCAAAATTAATCCTATAACCATGGTCCTAATTAAATAAATAAATCCCATTCCCTATTATATATTTTTTACATCATGATAACCTTTCTACACACCCTATGCTATATTAATCCCTTGATTATCCCACTAACATCCCATTAAACCACTAATCCTACCTCATTTATTAGCCACTTGCCCCACTTCCTAATTTAAAATTCAAAACATTCTACCTACCCCCCTAGCCAACCTATTGATAGATTTTCCTATACACCTAGATACTTAAATCTCATTAAAACCCTTGAAATAATCATTATTAACCCTTAATCAAATATAAAAGCCTCTAAAATCTAGAGCCTTCTCTAATTCTCTAGAATTATCTAAAACTAGAGAGTTTTTATGAATTTAAAATTCTTTTTTATCCTCCCCACCACCCTATAAATAACTAAGCATGAAGCTTGGTTAGATTGATTGGAATTAGAATCAAATCACATACAATCTCTCTTCTAGTCTTCATAATCTCATTATATCCATATATCCTTGCATCCAAGAATCCATTGATCCATCTTACATCCTGTAATAATATAAAATGTGAAATTGGATGACTTAGGCATGGCTAATAGCACCCAACCTATAGGTCCTCTTTCTTGCTCACTCAACCCTTCTCATCTAGACTTTCATTGATTCTTAGTCACCCATAGCTTCTCAAACTTAGATTTTTGAGACCCATGTAGCCCTCTAAGACCTAGATCCATCCCCCCAAGTCTCATCCTCCTAGGATAATAGCACCTAACTTGGATAAGAGCACTAAAACATAGGGGTGTCCTATTTTTGGTGCTGTTATCCAAGTTCACTTTAGCCTCAAATGGTCAGATTTTCCCAAATCCTTATCTTTTCCCCTATTAGCCTTATAGAATATCATCTAACCCATGATCATTATTTTACATATAAAAGGCCATTCAATATCCATTTAGAGGGGTTGGCACTCATTCATAAGAAATAATCAAGAATACAAGCAAGTACACTCAAGCACTCTTCACTATTCTCTACATACAACCTTCCAAAATTAATTCAAGCCCATTCAAGAACTCATACAAGTCCCTATTCATCCAAATTACATTATATTTTTACATCTAGTTGCATACATCACACAATTACACCAATCACTTCAAATGGGATAACTACATTAGCTTGATCCCTCTTTGGAGTATTGGTATGTAGGTAATGTGCCCACACATGGGGTGTGAAGTGCATCCAATGTATCCTTTACACACTAACCCCTCCTCTCTTTCAAAATTATACTACTAAAGTTCAAGTACCAAGAGATCCTAAGGGTTTTTAAGATTGAATTTGACACATAGAGATCTTTTCATAGACACAAGATTTAATACTAGACTACCAAGGTGTCACAAGTGTGCCAAGCAGAACCTAGAAAAGCTAGACCACCAAGATAACAATACCAAAAGTGGACTACAGTGCCAAGTAGTAGGTTATGTTAAGTTTGGAACTATTTTATAATATATAAATAGAGTTATAGGTATTTTTTTGTGATACTCTACCATCTCTGCGTAGCAATTTCTAGACCCTACATCATCCATTTTAGCCCAAAATAATCTAAGTTTAATTTCTTCACACTTATTACTATTTTTAGAAAAGGTAAAATACATATATAATTAAAAAAATTATTAGGATAATCAAGACACATTAATTAATGATTTAAATTTACTCAAACCTTTATTTGCTTAGGAATTAAACACTTAATTCCCAAAAAGAGTAAAACACATCCATCTTAAATATTGCAGCCACTATTGTCAAGCAATCCAACCAACAATATGATGATCCTTAGAGAACCTTTTTCAAGATATTTTAGGGAAGAAAAGAGAAATAAGGTGATGTTAAGAGTTTGTTATGCCTATTTTTTACACCCCCTAAATTTTTCAAAATGAATACTTGTTGCCATGGAGATGAGCCTATCATGAAACCTAAAACTATGTCAGGGACCCTATTGATTAATAGTATTTTAAGATGCATATTTGGTTATGAAATGGTAATGTTTGAGTGATGAAATTTTAATTATTTTTATAATTAGTTTTGAAAAGCATGATGGATTAATGAATTAAATATGCATATATAGTTATGCGTGATCAGTTATTTTGATGATTTAGTTCAGTTCAGTTTGAGATAGTCTCAATTGGAAAATGCCTTACCAGTTTAGATAGATTTGTAATGGTTTTTGATATTCATAGTTGATTTGATTCATGATTTAGTACAAACAAGGATGAATTACATTTGAAAATTAGTCTGAAGGTATACATTGGATAGATGGTTTGGTTTCATTCACTACTGATGATATAATGGTTATTTGAGGAATTAAAATGCTTAATTTGATATTTTAGTTCATCTAGATTGCAGCCTTTTTCCTTTATACGATGATTTTGTTGTTTGAATATATGCTTAAGATCATGATTACCTAGTTAATATTCTAAGTCTCAGTCATCTTAATATTTGAATAAGTATTCATAATTGGTGAATATTACATCAAGGCATATACACCATTATTCATATCTCATTGGGCAAAGATTTGTAAAGTTGGATATCAACCTTAGACTTATTCATGAAATAAAATACCAATGTTAAAAGTATCCATTTGAGCTTTTAGAAGTCATGTTCAATTACTTAAGTCTAAAGGGGCCTATCATAGTTTGCATGGCACAATCCTAAAACATGATGTTAATTCATTGATAATTGAAAATGTATAAGGTTTATCATGGGGTTTGCATATTTCACTAAGTGTCAAGGTCCATTTTCATTGGTCATAAAACATATTCAATGAACTTTGATTTGGTTGAGTTGGAATTTTGATCTATTGTGGCAATTTAAGTTTTCATGAACATTGAATGTAGAAGTATGGTTTCAATGCTTCAAGATCATTTGAAGATTTAACATTAATGGAATTAATTGGAAGGGCCTATTCCTCAAAAAATGGTAATTAGCTAATGAAATAGTATGGAGGGATAGTTGTGGATAGTTTTGTCAATGCTAATAAGTAAGTTGATGGGATTACTAAACACAAAATTAGTAAATATAAGCAAATCTAATTTAGACATGTTGTAAAGTTGGTTACAGAGGTAAGTTGGCAAATAAAAGCCTTGAAACTCTTTGTTTTTAGTTCATTTTCACAAGCTCATTTGTGGAAGTAGAGCTCTAGTTCTTTGAGGTTGTATATAAGTTTGGAGGTTGGTAGTATAATTTTTTTCAAGAATGTGATGCCAGGTATTTTATGCAATATTATTCATTCTATTCAAAATGATGAAAGGTTTATAGTTTTAGTGAAGGAATAGTTCTATCAAATATACATGAGTAAAATTGGAACTTTTTAGTGTTTCTTAAATAATTTTAATGATGAGATGTGGATAATAATGTGAAAGATATATAATTTCATCTGCATGCAAACTATTTAAAGGTTAAAATGGTTTTTTTGAAGTTTTTGAGAAATATTGTTTTGTTATGTATGAAATGGTATATAGAGAAGTTACATGATTCTGTGCATGAATTTTTGAAACCCTTCTGAGCATAAATGAATAATAACCTCTAGTTTTTGGTTGATGAAAGATAATGTTTTGACTGTCAAAATACAAGGCATGAATTTTCTTATTTTTGAGTGATACTTTTAGAAGTTGTTTCAAGGAGTATTTATTAATGTGACAGTGGTGCATGTTTGTCATTTTTGATGTGGAAGGTCATTTACATGTTTCTAGGCAAGACCATAAAATAATTATTTTAAATTTGGGATTGGGTTAATAGTGGAGTGTTGAGGCTTTAATCTTATGAATAAACAATGTGGTTTAGATACGATTATTGATTATTGACTTATCTTGATTTTTGCTTATTTATAAAGATCAAATCTAGAAGAGTTATGACATAAGTCTTGGTAAATCTTCTAGCATGTAGATGTTTTGAAGTTCTATTATTTTCATTTGAGCTTCTAAATGTTTATATTCTGTGTGGTTTAAGTTGATAGTAGTCATGTATAGATTTATATAAAAGATGGAAAGTTTTCAATTTTTTTTGGTTTGTCATTATACACAAAAGTTATTTTTTAGTTTTGAAGTGTTGTCAGGAAAATTGATATGTAAATATTTTTTTTTGAAACTGGTATTGGACCTAGGGTTTATTTTTTGGTTTTATCTATGATGAATACTTAAGTAATTTCCTAGTCAAAAAATAAATGAGTCTAGAAAAAGTGATGGTGTGGACCACAAAAAATATTGGAGAAATTCAATACATGTAGTTTAAGTTACATATGTGGTTATTTATTTTTCAAGTCATATGTTAAGGTTATCAAAATATATATATGGTAAAGGGTTAGTATGCTCATGTATGTTTACATGCACAAAATGATTTGCATTAAAATAATCATAAGCTTCTTGTGCATTGAAAGTTGATGAGTTGTTGTGAGATTTCAAACCATATAGATTTGTGATTTAAAATATTTGATTTTGTGAAAGTCATGAAGTTTTTTTTTGTCTCAGTTTAGTTATTTGTTGCGGATTTTTTACTTCATAAGTTTCTCAAAAATCCTAGGTTTAGTTATAGTGTAATGATTCATGGTTGACAACTATGAGGCTTGGAATGATTATATAAAATTTGGATAACTTGGTTGTCTAATTTGTCAAAATATATTGGATTGAAAAAAATATTTATTTTATTAAACTACATTGGGTGGTTTTAGTCATAAATTTTGATGTCTTTTTCAAATAAAGTGGATAAGTATGAAAATTTGTTTAAGGATACAACTCATAATTGAAGCAATGGTTTTTAATTTGAATATAAGTATTGAAGTTAAGATGCCCTGACACTTCTCATCTAAAATTTGTATAAGGAATTATATTGGAAGAAGATAATTATGGTTTAATAGATACTTTCATATAAAAAATTTGTGTCATTTAATTGAATAGCTCAATTCACTATTCATTTTAAATTAATGTGTTGAAAAGATCTATAGTTCCATTTTTGGAAGATTTAAGAATGATGCACTAAAAATGAACTTCATAAGGTTTCTATAACTTATAAGATAAAATGATGAGAGTTTAGTTCAGATTAAACATTGTCACTTGTGATTGGAATAATGTGATAAATTTTAGTTTATGATACATTTTCATTTTCATTTATTGAGTTATTGCAGCCTTTAATTTTGTTTCTTTGGATACTTATTTCACAATCTTAGATTTTGCTATTATATTTTAAATTGTCCATTATTTCTAGGTGGGGCCAATAGGGTTCATCAAGGAGTAATGATAATAGGGGATGGGGGTAGAGTTCCAATAGTGATAAAAACCAACCCATAAGAGGTTTTCATAGGGGTAGTTTTTGTGTAAGGGACTTTTGCCCTAGATTTCATAGAGGGACAAGATTATCCATTCATTTTGATGCTTCTAACCTTGAATTTTAGGACATTATAAGTAATTTAAATACTAATTCAGCTAACAAAGGTTATAGAGGTAATAGGGGTTTTTTTGGATGTATATTTAGAGCTTGTACACCTTTCTAAAACACTTCTTTTTATTTAGATCATAATCCACAAAAATTGCCTCTATAACCCTCTAATATTGAAAGGATTGAACCAATTATTGATCCTTTTCCTAAAAAGTAATCCACACAACTAGAAATAGAAACTACCCATGCTAAATATCTTAAGAAGATGACCATTCCTTCGAATAGACCTTCCCCTTCTCATGTGGATCCTACTAGAAAATGTAAGAGGTTGAATCTAGCTAGTGCCCATAGTGAGCCTCTCTTAAGGTCTGAAAAGTTGAATTTGGGTGTTTAGGGTTATGCTAGTAAAAGGAAAATGATATACATCCCACCTTATAAAAAAATTGTGGAATAGAGGACTGCTGAAAGTCAATCTGAGCTAGAGACACCAAGGGAAGTCAGAATGTTGAAGAAAATCAAATTGAAGATTAATGACAACATAGATTTAAGGATGAGATTAGTGCCATTTCCTACTAATGAGATAGAATACAAATGTTATCTTCATCAAAAAAACAAACACGTGATTGAAATGTTATCTAATTCATAGATTATTGGATGTCCAAGGGATAAATTTTGTTTTAGTGCTAAACTTTCATGGAAAAACTTGATATTTTAGTTTGATACTTTGATTTTTAGACTTTGTTAAACATTGATAATTTTGAAAATACAACAATTTTGGAGTTCTGATACATAATTATATATGCTTAAATTAATTAATATGCATTATGGATTAATATGAATAAGATTTTTGAGGCCTTCACTTATTTATTTTATGATTAAAATGTGTATTCTATTATATTATTAAGTAATATGGGTCCCCACCCAATAAGATTAGTACCCTGATCTGTATTTAATAACTTGATCAATTAAGACTTGAAGTCTTAATTAAAACCTATCCTTAACCAATTATAGTTTATAAATAATTGACTTTGTTAAAAATCAATTATTTAATATAAACTAATAACTAACTAAAGTTAGTTATAACTTATTTTGTAACTAAGTTTGAAGGTATAAGAAGGGATCAAGGACTCATTTCAAGATAAAAGAAAAATAAGTATTGAAGACTTAAGTATTTTCTAAAGTTAATAATTCATCTCTCTTCTTTCTATGCAATTTCTTTGAGATAGTACAACTTTTGAAGATAGACCCAATGGTACTTTATCTGTGGGTTAAGTAATAACTTATGCAACATAGGTATATCTAGTTTTATTTATCATTTAGTACTGATTATCTAAATTTTTGTAAGTTTAATATCTTTTGATGATTGCTATTTGCAATCCCATAGATATATTCTAAGTATTCAACCCAAATAATGATGAACATTTCACTATTTCAAGATATTTCATTGATCTATTTTGATTATAAAGTTATCATTAAAGTTTTTGTAAAGGAAGAATGTTGGTTTTCTCAATAAAGATATCCTTTTTTGGCAAAGATGACTCTCCTTTTGAGACTCACATACTTTTGTAATTTATTTGACTCTAACTTTAATATAATTAGATCTTTTAGATTTCTTTTAAATCTGATTTTATTTCTATTTTAGTTATCTTCTTAATCTAATTTTAATATTTAGTTTCTTTCTATTTTAATTAGTTCTTAGTTTAGGGTTTTTTATTTTCTTCATTAGATAGCTATACATTTTCCATAATTCACTTTTCTCTTTAGATTTGTTTAAATTTTAGTTTTAGATTTAATCTTTTTCTGTTCATAATCAGTTTATGTTTAATATGCTTTTATATTTTCTTTACGTTAGTCTTTTGCTTTACTTTATAATTTGGTTCCTTTATTTTATTAGAATTAATTCAAATAGGACTCTAGATCTATTTTAACCTTTAATTTAAATAGTTTTTGTTTGGTCTAAGTTTAGTTTGATAATTGTTTATTAATTGCTAGCTTGTTTCTATTTAGATTTAATTCAAATTTAGTTTGATCTTTAATCCATGTCTTGTTCTTTAGTTTACTTCTGACTTGATATTTTTTAAAGTTAATTATTATATTTTAATTATTTCATTCCTTATAGATGTCATTTTGATTAATTTGTTTCTCTCTTTAAGTTTGTGTTTTGATTAGATTATATTATTTATTTAGTTTGCTATCTTTTACTAGTTTGTTCATTTTTTTCTTTAGGTCTAGTTATTGTTTTTCTTAGTTTCCCTTTTATTGTTGATTTTTTGGCTTTCTCTTTCTAGTCTAGTGATTGAATGTCTTATCTCTTTTATTCTTAAATCTATCTTCTCTTTTGGTTAACTTTGGAGTTAATCGAATAACATTAGAAGCAAGAAACAAAGATATTATTTCAATACATGTATATTACTGAATTAGGTTTTTAGTCTTCATGAGACTATCTAACTCATAGGTTTTATCTATCAGATAGAATAGGTTATATATTTTTATTTTAACTGATTCATGATTTGATAAATGGATTTTTTATTGTATTAATGGAATAAGTTACTTTGATATATTGTGGCTTATTTCCTAGAACTTATAATAAAAAAGCCTTCACATCTTTAAGATCTTAGATGAATATTTAGAAACCCATGATTAAATTGGTATGATTACAACCTAATCTTCATGATAGGTGAAAGAGTTGATTCATTGATGGTATAATTTTTATCATCAACAGAGTCTTCTTATAAGTTATCATTACTTCTACATTCTTTCCCTTTGATGTTTTTTTAGATTTTGGTATAAATTACTATATATAGTATATTTAAGATATAGCTCAAATTTTAGGAACATAAATTTATGACCAAAATTGGATCCCTCCTTTAAAATGACACTTGTTTGTGTAAAATGTGCTAAATTATGTTGTAAGATAGGTTAGAAAAAGATTGGGTTTCAAAATATTAGAATTTTCACGTCCTAAGCGAGTTATAGTTTTTCTCTATAAATAGTGATTTTGCATAGGCAATTTTGTAGGTCACAACTATGATTTTGACTAGCCACATGGACTTAACCCCTAACTATTAAATTTTATAGTGTTTTAGTTACTTTATTCAAAATTGCCTCTCGATAGTTATAATTTTGAATATCATTTATAATTCTACTTGATTTGTTTGTGATTTTGACTTAAGTATTACATTAAAGTCAACATTAAACATTTTGATCTCTTGCTAATTTGTATACTTCTGGGCTAATAGTTTTATCTTGTAGGGATAAAAACAATTTTTTTGTCAACTTCAAATAAGTAGGTTTTCTTATATTATGAAAAATCACTTATCCTTCCTTGTGATATTGATTCCCATCTATGATTTTTCTTCTAAAAATCACTATTTTGATTTAGATATAAACTCAGCAACTAAAACCTATGAATTTAATCTTTCTCAATTTTGTGCTTCTATCTAGCTGTGATTTGGTTATAGGGAAGGAAATTTTTTGCTTAGATAAAGTCATTACTCCAAAAGATAACATTTTTGATTGTATTATGAAATATTTCTTATATAATAGAGATTTTGATTCCTAATTATGGTTTTAATAGTTTCAAAAGTGATTTTGACACTAGCTAGATAATAATTATTATCATTCTAGTTTTTAATCTTTAATTATAGACATTCATGTTTTTGTAAATAATTAGGTTTCATTTAGCATCATAAATAGTCTTAATATTATGTGTATATTTAAAATTTTAACTTTCACATAATCACTCATTGGAAAAAGAAGTCTTCATTATCATAAGTAGTTTTGGAGTTACACAAGTGATTTTGACTATAATTCATAAATAAGTGTTGTTTTTCATTCTTAATATTACAATAATAATTGGGTATTTAGTATTGTAAGAAGTTTAAATTTATAGTCATCATCAATATTAGATAATTTTAAAACTTATAATTTGTATACATACTAGAAGGATAATCACTTCTCGACATTAGTGATGTTGATTTCCAAAGGCAATTTTGAAATTTGATCTATGATTTTGACTTAGACAATTTTGATGGTACATTTTTATTGATAGAATATAGTATAAACTTGTTTCAAATAATTTTTATAAAGTTTTTTCAAGTAACAATATTTTATTTTGTAATCCTATTATAGAATTTATTATTTTACTCACAAGTTGTAAAATCAATTCTTGAGATTTATAGTTTTGATTAGCAATCATAATTTTGACTAACCATAAGTGATCTTAATTGTTAACTATGCAGTTACTACTTGCCAACTATCTATAAAATCACAAATTTATCAATTGTAGTTTGACTCTCTAGAATTGATTTTTAGAATATAACCTTGTGTCGCTATGTAGAAGTGGTTTTATAGGAGCCAAAGGTAATTTTAACTAATTAGAGACTACTAAATTTTTTTGTACAGGACACATAAGTGAAAGGCCCTAAATCAAATTACTAACTTGTTTACTTTAAGGATCATGGCTTCATTTATCTTTTGAATTTGTTATATATCTCTTTTATTGCTTTTGATTTTATCTCACATAATTAAATAATCTATTAAATAAATTTTTGTTTGCCTATTTTTTATCCCAAATTTTGATTTTATAGGGAGTAATATCATGTGGAATTCATCCCCACATAATTTCTTAGTATTTAGGGGTTGTTGATGTGGAATTCATCATGGTGTATTCAAACACACTTCATGTTTTGATGGATTATAAAAATCAAGGATAAATATTGTTAGGAAAAGCAATTGACCCCATATAGGGCTTTCATGAAGGGAAAGAGTTACTCTTTGACCCAAGAATTAGATAACACCCTAAATATATTTGGGCCCCACATACCTTGTGTATATTGGAGATGCCCCTAGAAACCTTATTTAAACCTACTTTATATACTTAAGACCATAATAGGTGACTTACTACCAAGGCCAATATCAGCCCCCATAGTGATCGTCAAGTGTAGACAAGGTTGAAAGAGTTTGGTATATTTTGTAATGGCTCCCTAGCCTATAGCCTCACTCCAAAAACCATTAGATGATGTAGTCATCAGATTACACACCCATTAGTTTACTAAATCTTAGGACTTGTGATTGGTGTGATTGTGTGTGTGTCATGTTCGACCCATATTTTTTATGAGATAAGTTTTCCTTCTCCCTTTCTCATAAAAATACCTAGACAATTCTTAGGATACATTTTCATCTTAGGTATTAACCTAAATCATTTTCATATTCATCCCATCCTCCATAATATTAAGTATTAGATTTGTCACCTATCCCTTGAAATTATCCTATTCATCACTTCATCCATCAAAAGACATACTACCTTGATTAAATATTACCAAAATATATCAACTCTATTGGAATTCATCTAGCATAATATCATCTTATTATCTTGCCTATTGATAACTAACCTCTATCCAATCATCATCTCACTAGTGTGAATAAAGGTATCTAGTCATCTCATCATTTAGTATCCTTGCTAGGTTAAATATTCATAGATTTGTCATATTGGTAATAATTGATCATCATAGTCATTAATCTCAAAATTCAAATCTTATCATATTCATTTCATATACATTGACCATTTTAATTTAAAACTCAAGATAAATTTACTACTCAAAATCACATTTCTTTCTATCTCATATTAAAAAAACACCTAAGCATATTTATATCACCCCAACATCCACCATGCCTATTAAGACCCATCTTAAGGTTGGGATAAGGATCAAATTGGGAAGACAATATCCTAAGGACACTAGGTGCATAGAGTAGGGATAATGAAGAAAATCAAAGTGTTGGGGGATCAAGCCAACAATAGATTACAATTGTGAAAGCAATAAACACAGAATTAAATTAGATTGACAAGTAATTAGAATGAGATAATAGAAAGAACAAGAGATACAAGAAACCACCCTGAAAACTTGTATTAACAAACTCTTTAAAAAAGGAATACAATTGAAGAAAGCTTTTTTCTTCCACACCTCTCCTAGATGTATAGATCTCTCACTAGATCTCTATTCCTTAAGAGCTCTCTCTCTCAAGAACAATCAACTCCAACAAGCCTGGATTGATTCAATTCTGTCTGCAACTGCTCTTGACCGATGTCGGTCGCTCCTGATCGACACCGGTGTCTGTGTAGACTCAAAATTGATAAGTGTGCTCCTTGGTGAATCTTTAACTCAATCATGAAGACCAACAGAAGTTGAATGAAGATTCAACTTCTCCTTTGTAACCAACTTAATTAACATATCAGTAGGATTCCTATCTGTATGGATCTTCTCCAGCTTCAACTCACCATCTTCCAATACCTGTCGTATGAAGTGATACCTTAGCTGTATGTGCTTTGTTCTTGAATGAAAGGCTGAATTCTTAGCCAAATGGATTGCACTCTGACTGTCACTGTACAATCTACAACTCTCATGCTCCCTACCAAGCTCATCCATGAACCGTGTCATCCATATCATCTCCTTGCTAGCTTCTGTGGCTGTAATATACTCTGCTTCTGTAGTTGACAAGGCAACAGCCTTCTGCAACCTAGATATCTAGCTAACCGCCATTCCACCTATAGTAAAAACATAACCTGTAGTGCTCCTCTTGCCATCCAAATCACCTACCATATCTGAATCTACATAACCATGTAGAGAAGTATCTGAACCTCCATAGCACAAGTGCCTACTGCTGGTTCCTCTTAGATATCTAAGGATCCACTGAACTGCTTTCCAATGTTCCTTACCTGGATTGGCCATATACTTACTTACCACTCCCACTGCTTGGGCAATATCCAGTCTAGTACACACTATTGCATACATCAAACTCCCTACTACGGAAGAATATGGAACCTTACTCATGTACTCTACCTCATCATATGAATTAGGACATTGTTCTTTACTCAACTTAAAATGTCCAGCCAAAGGTGTACTTACCGGTTTAGCATCCTACATATTAAACCGTTTCAACACCTTGTCCACATAATCTTCTTGAGACAATATTAACCTGTGATTTTTCCTGTCTCTCTTAATGCTCATGCCAAGGATTTTCTTTGCTGCTCCCAAATCCTTCATAGCAAACGTTTGAGCTAATTTCACCTTAAGCTCTGAGATATCCTGCATGTGAGATCCTGCAACCAGCATATCATCTACATACAACAATAGAATAATATATCTACTGTTATCAAATCTCTTGAAATACACACAATGGTCTGATTGACACCTACTGTAGCCATGCTCAGTCATAAACCTATCAAATTTTAAGTACCATTGCCTAGGAGCTTGCTTGAGGCCATACAAGCTTTTCTTCAATCTGCACACAAACTTCTCCTTACCCTTGACCTCGAATCCTTCTGGCTGTTCCATATAAATTTCCTCATCCAAGTCTCCATGAAGAAATGCTGTCTTAACATCTAGCTGCTCAAGATGCAAATCCTCAAAAGCAACCAAAGACAATACAACCCTTATAGAAGTCATTTTAACAATAGGAGAAAAAATCTCACCAAAGTCGATACTTGGCTTTTGTGCAAATCCTTTTACTACTAATCTAGCCTTATATCTCATCTATCCATTCTCACCTTCCTTCAACCTGTAGGTCCATCTATTCTTTAGTGTTCTCTTACCAGCTGGCAATTCAACCAAATCCCATGTTTGGTTCTCTCTTAAGGACTCCAACTCCTCAACCATGCCATGCTCCCACTGACTGTTGGACTCCACCTGTATTGCTTCTTCAAAACTCTCTAGTTCTCCACCATCAATTAGCAATAAATAAAATAAAGAAGGAGAATATCTAATTGGAGACTTACTCACCCTTTCTGACCTCCTGATGGGTGTCTAAGACTCATTCACAACACGCTGTCCACCCAAATTCTCTAACAGTGACCGACCTCGATCACCTGCAGACCTGTTACTGGCCGACGTTGATTCTGCCTGACTGACCTCGATCCCTGTCCTGTCGACGTCAGTCTCTATACGGCCGATGCCAGTTTTTGTACTGCCGACACCGATTCCTATCCTGCCAACGTCGGTATCTGTGTTTTCCTATAAGTGATTATTTCTTTTTCTCGCGAGCTCATCTTGGACTTTTACCTCATCCAATTCACCATTGCTCTACTCAAATTGATTTAGCTTCCTTAGCTGATCACAATACATCACTCTTTCGTTGAAAACAACGTCACGGCTCCTAATTACCTTGTTAGTTTTTAGAATTCCATAATCTGTAACCAAAATCATCTGAGCCATAGCCAATAAACGTGCATCTCATAGACTTAGCATCAAGCTTCTTTCTATTTTCCTTATCTATGTGCACAAAGGCTTCACAACCAAAAACTTTGAGATATGAGAGATCAACCTTTTTACCTGTCCATGCCTCTTCTGGAATACCACCATCCAGAGCTGTACAGGGTCCTCTGTTAATCATGTATACTGCAATGTCAATAGCTTGTGCCCAAAACTGTAAGGGCAAACCGGCATGCAATCTCATACATCTTGTACACTCCATTATTGTCCTGTTCATCCTTTCAGCAATACCATTCTGCTGAGGTGTCCTTGGAACCATCCTTTGCCTATGGATTCCATGCATGTAACAATAATCACTGAACTTATGACTGCAGAACTCACCGCCATTGTCTGATCTCAGGCACTTTAATCTTTTACCTATTTCATTCTCAACCATAGCTTTCCAAACTTTAAAAGTCTTAAATACATCAGATTTCCTTCTAATACAATAGATCCATACCTTCCTTGTAGCATCATCTATGAAAGATACATAGTACTGTGATCCTCTAATGGAAGCAACCTGAGTCGGTCCCCACACGTCTGTGTGAACAAGCTCCAACTTATGCCTCTTCTTAGTAGACCCAGTCTTGAGAAAACTAACCCTTTTTTATTTTCCAAATACACAGTGCTCACAAAACTCTAGATCTATGCCTTTTAAATCTGAAAGCATACCTTTGGACTTAAGAATTGACATCCCCTTCTCACTCATGTGGCCAAGCTTTGAGTGCCACAATTTAGCGTCCACATCTGAAGTAGATAATACAGAAGGAGATTTGTTAGTAACACAATTACACAAATAGAGAGTACCTTCTCTCTTACCTCTGGCCATAACAAGTGCACCCTTGGTCACCTTCCAAGATTCTACTGTGAGAGTTACTGTACAACCCTCATCCCCTAACTTCCCTGCAGAAATCAAATTTCTCTTCAAACTAGGAACATGCATCACATCTCTCAACACCCATGTGTTGCTATTCTACATCTTCAGCTACACTTTACCTTTGCCAATTATTTTACAGGGCTCATCATCCCCTAGATACACTATTCCAAAATCTCCATGGATATAGTCACTGAAATATTCCCTGTTAGGGGTAGCATGAAAAGATGCACCAGAATCTAATACCCAAGATTCTATATTATTATGCAGAGAGAAAATTAAAGTATCTTGTGCAATACCTGCAATCTTGGCTTCTTCCTTTCCTTCGTGTTGATTGTCCTCCTTAGGTTTTAACCAACAGTCTCTGCTTATGTGCCCCATCTTTCCACAATTCTAGCATTGTGGCCTTCTGCCATTTCTAGATTTAGATCTGCCTTTCCCCTTAGATTTAGATCTTGATCTGCCTTTCTTGCTCTTCTCTTTCTGCCTTCCCCTGTTCTCAAAACTTAAAGCGTTCCTAGATGTCTCTTCTATGCTTTTCTTGCATATTTCCTCATTCAAGATAACACTAACAACATCCTCTACTTTCAAAATATTTGATGCAGATGCAGTATTACTTACTGCCATTACTAAGCCATGCCAGCTTTCAGGCAAAGAACATAATATCAAAAGAGCTTTTATTTCATCATCAAACACTATATTCACTGAACTTAATTGATTCACAATTCCATTGAAATCATTCAAATGAGTAGAAATAGATCCACCTTCATTCATATGCAAATTAAATAACTGCTTCATAAGATATACCTTATTAGAAGCTGAGGGTTTTTCATACAAATTTGCTAACGTAGTCATCAACTCTACCGTAGACTTTGCCTGTGATAAATTAGATATCACAGTGGATGCTAGACTCAGTCTTATAGACCCCAGAGCCTTTCTGTCAAGAACTTCCCATTCTTCATCCTCCATGTCTTTGGGCTTCTTTGCAACACCACCTAACGGTAAGTAGAGATCTTTCTGATACAGATAATCCTCTATCTGCATTCTCCAATGTTGGTAATTTTTGCCATTAAGCTTTTCCATTCTCAATTTACTTTCATCTGCCATTGCTTCTCCCACTCAAACAAAAATCCCTGCAGAAACTCCTGTGAGAACCTGTAATCAATACACACTACACAGATCTGAACCACCTGTTAGTGAACCTGAACTTTGATACCAATTATTGGATATCAAGCTCTGAACCTGCAACCAAGGCTCTGATACCACTTGTTGGGGGATCAAGCCAACAATATATTACAATTGTGAAAGCAATAAACGCAGAATTAAATCAGATTGACAAGTAATTAGAATGAGATAATAGCAAGAACAAGAGATACAAGAAACCACCCTAAAAACTTGTATTAACAAACTCTTTACAAAAGGAATACAATTGAAGAAAGCTTCTTTCTTCCACACCTCTCCTAGATGTATAGATCTCTCACTAGATCTCTATTCCTTAAGAGCTCTCTCTCTCAAGAAAAATCAACTCCAACAAGCCTAGATTGATTCAATCCTGTACTATTCTTCACATACAATGAATTACAATAATTCACCCAACTACAATAATCTACTACAATAAGCTAGGAAGATCTAATTCTACATATAGAATTAGGAGACTTGAGCATGTACTTCCAAAAAGTAGTTAAGCCACTTAAACAAGGGCTCTAAAAATAGTATTGCTAACAATAGAGATGCAAGCTTGAGACTACAACTCAAACTCATCATGCAAACACTCGCTTCTGTCCACGGAAATAACTTTCTGGACACACAGGTAACCGACTTCGGTTCCTGTTGCTTGTCTGTGACCGCCGTCAGCCGACCCTCTACCGATGTCAGCGTCTCTCCAACTGCTCCTGACCGACGTCGGTCGCTCTTGACCGATGCCGATGTTTGTGTAGACCCGAAACTGATAAGTGTGCTCTTTGGTGAAGCTTTTAGCTCCACACCCTAACACAAAGCAACATGCAAACTCCTAGAGAAGATGAAAGACTTAATAATGACTTGTTTAATAGTGATGAAGTTAGAGTCTAATGTGACCAATATATATATGAAAATTGCAATTAAATCCTATCCCAAGTTATTGGAATTGGATGCAAATTATGCCTACATTCAACCCTAATTTTTTACATCTCATTCGACCACCATCTAGACCTAACACTCCTCCTCACCCATATGTCACAAACCAAGAAGAAGGGAACCTCAATCTCGTAGATCATGAATAAAAACTAGATGGTGATGAATAATCCCCTCAAAATAATTGATTTGAGGATGATAAAATGAGATCACCTTGGAGGATCACCTAGACTAGTTGACCCAATAAATCAACTTGCTTGCATCCCAAATCCATTTTGAAATCCAAAGACCCTCATCACTTAGAAGAATAACTATAAACAATAATATGGACCTGTTAAAACCAAAATCAAGCTAAAATCATAATTACAATCCCTTAATGGATCCCTTTTTTCCCCAAGAGTGGAAGATGATGAAGGAAACTCTTCAATAGATAGACCCTCATAGCCTTGTAATGAAATATAGGTAAAAAAAACTTTTGCACTTCTCCATTAGACATGAGTATAGTATATATACCCTTCCTAAAACATTTTAAAGTTCTAAAATTTGATAATATAAGGGGAGAGGGGATCCTTATGACCATGTTTAATAAATATATGTAGCATGCCATGAGGTCACATATAATGATGTTTACCTATTTTGAATCTTTCCTAAAAGTCTCACAAGACCCACTCTTGAATGGTTTATGCATTTACCTAAGGGGTCCATTACTAATTTTGAGGAACTAACCAAAAAAATTGTGAGACATTTCTCTTTCAATATTGAAAATTCATTTCTATAATTGATATCTACAACAAAAAATAAAGGAATTTCAAGAATCTCACATCATTTTTACAATGATAGAGGATCCTAGCCAATGATTTTTGATGTACTATCCCTGAAAAGGAGTTGGCTAAGATCTTCATTGATAATATAAATGTAGAATTAAAATATCAATTGAAATTACAATGTGCCAAATCATTTGATGAGATTATAGAAAGGGGTATATAGATAGAAAATCCACGTATTTAAAGGGGTACTATCAAGTTATATACCTAGAATGAGCAAAGTCAAAATCAAGATAATGATTTATCAGGTAAACCAAAGATCTTTAATAAGAACAAGAATGTAGTTGGGGATGGTGTTACTGATTTAAAACATGTATAGATAGTACACAAATCTTCCCCCACTACTAAAAGTCAAAATATCTCTAGCATCACTATGCCAAAAAGAAAACCAAGGCCTAGAGCAGGGAAATGTTATCTTGCTAGGCTTGGTGTGCTTGTTGAAATAGTCCTAAAAAAGTTGATTACTTCCAATATGATAACCCTCTCAGAGATACAACACTTGGATGATAATAAGCCATACCTTGATTGGTACCATGAAGATGAGTTTTGATTGATCCCTTTCTAGATATAGAAGAAATCCAGTTAAGCCCTGATGAGTAGGATCTTTATTAAAAAATAAGTGAAGAGTTTTCAGCTAAGTTTTCTTTAGGAAAAAAGATACCAACACCCCCATAATGTACTCAAAATTAGTCACCTTCCCTAATTGAGGAGGTCATAAAATTTAATATTGGATTTGAAGAAAATAATTGAATAGTCAAACTAGGGGTAATCCTTATCTCTGAAGAAAAATAAATCCTTATAGTGCTTATCAAGGAGTTCATAGACATATTCACATGGAGATACTTTGACATGCCTAGATTAGATCCCACTTTAGTGGTACATCACCTAGTAATGCATCCAAATACAAAACCAATCAAATAGAAGATTTGAAATATGCACCCCAAAGTAGAATTTTTAGTCAAGGAAGACCTACAAAAGTTCTTGGAAGCATGATTAATTTGGCCAATAAAATATTTTAGATGGATATATAGTATTATCCCTATCACAAAACCACATGGATGGATACACATTTGTACTAACTTTTGAGATATAAATAGGGCATGTCCAAAATATGACTTTCCTTTATCAAATATTGACATGATCATGGAATCCAAAATAGGATATGAAATGCCCTCCCTCATGAATGGCTTTTCTGGATATAAACAACTCAAAATTGATTTACAAGATCAACATAAAACTCCATTCATTATTCCATAGGGGACTTTCTACTACCAAGTGATGCCCTTTAGACTAAAAAATGTAGGAGTAACCTATTAGAGGACCATGATAGTCATTTTCCATGACATGATGCATGATAATGTAGAATATTATGTGGATAACATATTAGGAAAATTCAAGATAAGAGTATAACATCCAACATTCCTCATATGAATCTTCGAGAGGCTTAGAGAGTATAAAGTTAGATTAAACCCCAATAAATGTGTGTTTAGGGTCACTTCAAGTAAAATTTTGGGGTTTATAGTATCTCAATGAGGAATGAAGGTATATCCAACTAAGGTAAAACTTATTATTTAAATGTCTCCACATAAAAACCTAAGGAAACTATAGAGACTTCAAGGAAAATTACAGGCCATTCATTGATTCATTTCTCAATTGGTAGATAAATACCATCCATTTACTCATTTATTAAAGAAAGGTGCTCATTTTGACTAGAATCTAGAATGTCAAAAGGCATTTAACAAATTTAAGTAGTATGTATTGAATACTCCAATACTCTCACAACCAACATTAGAAAGGCTATTACTTTTGTATATATCCGCTATGCCATGTGTTATAGGGGCTCTCTTAGCTTAACATAATAATGAAGGAAAGGAATGAGCTATATATTATCTAAGAAAAAAACTTATCTTATATGAGATGAATTATACACCTATAGAGAAAGCATGCTTGGTTGTGGTCTTTACTTCAAAAAAAATTAGACATTATATGTTGAATAACCAAGTCAAGCTAATCACAAAAGTTGTTCCATTTAAATACATGTTATCCAAGTATTCCTTGATAAGAAGAATGTCCAAATGGATTATGTTGTTAAGTGAATTTTAAATTGAGTATGTGAATCAAAAATCCATTAAGGGGTAGATTATTATAGATCAACTAGAAAAAACACCCATAACAGACATGAAACCATTGATAACAACCTTCCCTAATGAGTTTATATTGACAACTAAAGAATCATGAGGATGGAAATTATGTTTTGATGGATCCTTTACTACACATGGGTTAGGAGGAGTAATCCTTTTGGTAACACCATAAAGAAACATAATCCCTAAATATTCTAAAATATCTTTCCCATGTACTAATATCATCATTGAATATGAGGCAATAATTTGCTAGGATACAATTGGCCATCCAATGGAATATTTAGAATCTTTAGGTCTTCAGGGATTCTTAGTTGATTATCAAATAGGTCAATGAAGACTTCTAAATGAAGGATGAGAATTTACTTCCCTAAAATCAAATAGTTGATTATTTAAAACAAACCTTTCAATTTGTAACATTGATCAAGTATAAGAAGTAATAAAGTTGTAGATGTAATGGCCCCTATTGAGTCTCTAATATATCTCCCAAAATATGTCCTTGAAGGTAATTTCTTGGTTGAATAATTATTATTGCCTACACATCAATATTTAACTCATAAAGTATGTGTAATCCCTACTCCCAATCAACCATGGTACCATGACATCTATACCTACCTCCATGATAATATACTTCCACTAGATCTTAATCACCATCAATGCAAAGCATTTAGCTAATGTATATATCGTTACACCATCTTCAACATCACACTCTTTTTGTGAGGTTATGATGAGACCCTGTTAATATTCCTAAACTTAGAGGAGGTCCTTCTTACAATCTAGGAGGTTCATGACAATATTTATGGAGTTCATGTTAGTGGAATGGACCTAGCTAAGAACTTATTCTAGACTGGATATTATTGGATAACAATGGATCATGATGCTTTCTAGTATGTGCACAAGTGTGTATATTGTCAGAAACACAAGAATCTCATACATGGCCCAGCTCAAGAGTTATAACCTATAATGAGCCCATGGAATTTTTTAGTATGGGGATTAGATATCAGTGGTAAAATTAATCCTACCTCATTAGATGGAAACAAGTTCATTATTATAGCCATAGAGTATTTTACTAAATGGGTAGAAGCTATACCAATCATATACACCATAGGTCTTCAAATATCCAAGTTCATTTTGAATCAAATAATTTGCCATTTTAGAATCCCATCCAGAATAATATCAGATGATGTAAAATATTTTAAGAATCAAGAAGTAGAAGACATACACAATAGATATCATATTGAGAAAAATTTATCCACACCCTATTACCCCCAGGGCAATGGATAAGCAGAAGCAACAAAGAAAATGCTTATAAAAATACTCATGAAGATTGTTAATGATGTTGAAAGAAATTGGAACTTACAGTTATATCCAATGCTTTGGTCATATAGAACTAACATGTGAATTCCCATTAGGGCCACTCCATACTCTTTGGCAATGGAACATAAACCATCTTGCTAGTCAAAGTTTAACTCCCCTCATTACATATATCCTTGTGGAGCATCATAAAAGATAATGAGTACAGAAATGAGTAGCTACAAGAACTATAATTGTTGGATGAAAATTTTAAAATTCTCTTGATCACCTTAGGGCATATCAAAATAAGATCAAAGGCCAATACCATAAGAAAATACAATCCCAATAATTTGAAATTGGTGACCTAGTCCTTAAGAAAAATCATAAAAAACCAATGCTAAATGTGAAAAGAAGGGAAATTTGAAGCAAATTGGATTGGCCCTTATGTTATTATTGCCAAATTTAGATTAGGGGCATATAAATTATCCAATCTAGATAGAGACAAACTTGATGAGCCAATGACTATTATGCATCTTAAATGGTTCTATACACAGAGGGGCTAAACTATTTGATCCTCTATCTATAAGAGTCAATACCTAGGGGCACTCCTATCCATTTTTCTTCCTCATCTCCTATCACTCTTATCATCCCATATTGTCCACTCACCTCCCATATGACCTTGATCCCAATGATGGGTGTAATATAAATGCTTTTAAAATAAGGAGGTATGAAATTCAAAAATGGGGAATAATGATGCCAAAAGTGCCAAGGGGTAATTGTTGTAGAGTCATATAGAACATCTAATCCACTCCAAAACTAATATTTATTTCTAATATCCAAATCTAAATAAAAATAAATACTCCCAGATGGCTTTTCTTCCTATCGGCCTCAATAACACCTATCTTTACTCATCCCCCATTTATTGTTTAACCATACATCCACCCTTACCAACTAATTTCATTATTATATAAGGGTCATTAATTATTTCTCCTCTAGGATGTATAATACATTTTGTAAAATTTTGAATGGAATCCTAAAAAGTTTAATTTAGTTCCTCAAATTATAATTATATTTGGTTTGATCCTATCTCAATTATCAAAAAATAATTGTTCCTTATTATCCTTGGTAGTTATTTTAGGTCATTTTTTAAATATTTCATTTTTGCAAACAAATTCTTACCCCTATATTGAGTGGTTTTGTATAAATTTATTTAACAAAATTTCTTAAACATATTTTCATCACTTATCTTGTACATATTATTCAAATCTTACATGATTAGGTTAAATTATATTAGGTCACAAATCCTTTTTACCTAGGGTAAAATTTTTAAATACTTTTATAAAATCCTTTCAAGTTATCTTTTTGGAAATAAACCCTATCTAGTCTTTTATTCACATATAATTTTTTTAATTGAGTTATCTTGTCAATATTCATGTCATATAAATAGTTATTGCAATATTCTTGGTTAAGTTATTATTTATTAGATAAATATATAATTGATTGTTGTGCCAAATTATCTTTTTAAGTATTGTATTTTGTAAATGTTTGGTTTTTATCTTCTTTATTCCTGGGAATGAGGATGGAAACAAATGACTACCCATTATGCATTGGGAATGTCACTCATAGAGTTCCCTCTTAAAGTCCCCATGCATTATAAATCAATGTGACCTCGACTATCTAAATGATGTAGGTACAATTTTAATTAAGTGTAATAATAAAAATGGATTTTTGACATTTTTGTGGCTTTAAGACATCCTAAAACCCATACCCCCTAATCATTAAATCACCCCAACTAATTTCCTTAACCTATTAATTAAGCTCTCCACCTCCTTGGTGTAGTATATTTACCCATTCACAAGACATGTAATTATAATCACTATAGGACTACTTATCTAAAATATTGGCATATATCACAAGATATAACACAGTCCATTTCATTATAATATAAAATTATATCCTTTGTATCCATTAGCACAACATAAAATTACATCATAACATCACATCTTTATTATACCATAACTCTATCATCACATCATCATATACAACTTCATAAATAATTTCCATACATAATCCTAATCATTATTGCATGCAAAATACAAAAAATATAAGCATCTAATTATCTCATACATCTAATATCTAATCTAACAAACACATCATAATCACATAAGCAAAACACATAAACACATCATATAACATAATAAAACCCATCATAATCACATAAATGTCCATTATTCCTATCAAAAAATATATATAATATGATCATCATGGGAATCCATGTGCTAAGAATGAAATATAAATGACCAATATACAAATAATGTCTCATAAGACCCGATCATGGAAGTCTTGGTGGTCTCTTGGGTGGTTAATGCACAAAATGAGAAGAGGAACTAGCCTTGTAAGAGGGAGCTCACTGATCCACTATCACCACACCCTCATAAAGGCCCTTATAGTACTAGGCTTATTTAGATAACCAAGATATCTAATGAGTCACATCACCCAAACCCTATCTCTATAATAGAGTAGCCCCATCATCTTGAGTCCACTCTGCTACCTGTAACTCAACCTCCTACTAGATTAGTCAGGCTTAAATCTAAGCCATATGAATCTATAAGGTTGATATATAAATATCCCTAGCCCAAATCTATCCCAATAGGGTGGTCAAGTGGGATAATATTGGGCCCATCTAAATGTCCCATTATGTTATCTGTTATTATAAATCTATAACTTGTATTCAATGTCTATCTCTCTTTATAGTAATCCCAGATACTTCATCAACCCTTGCTATGACCTCCTACTATAGGATATAAATCCATGCTTGATCCATCACATTAATAGATGGTTTATAAGGCCCCATAACATTATGACCTATCCCTATTACCCCTTGATCATTCCCTACTCTTTGATAACCCCATGTATCTCTATAAATCACCATATCCCAATCAACTATACACCCCCATTGAGGCCTATCTTTATCACTCCTAGAAAATAGGTGTTCCTCTCCTAAGACATCCTACTGATGCCTAAGATACCTATTCACTCTATCTTACTGGTATATATCTATGATATAATATTGATGCCTTGTCAAATAACACTTTATCAACATATACCTAGTATAATATATGTCCTCTACCTACCCCCACTATACCTATCTCTATGACATCCAAGTAATCTAATACTCTATAAAACTATCCAATGCCTGTCTATAAAAATTCATATCACCTATGTGAGATCTCTAAATGTCAAGAATAATATACCATCTAACAATTAATAACTGATTAGGCTCATTTGTATACCCAAGTAACTAGAGGCATATTTATTACAATGTGCTCCTAGCACCAAATCTATACTAATAGTGAGGGTCCAAAGCTTACTACCCCTTGTGTTCCACCATATGTAGCTCCTTATATAGGTGGCCCAATAGAATTAGTTCCCATAAAAACACTCTATAATCCTACACCATATCAACCACTATATCCCTTAACCCCAATTGAAACCAATGTCCACTCTTGTCTAGAAATAATATGCCAGTAAAAAGATACATGAACACTAGGGTCAATCTATCTATGGTCCCATCCCTGAAATGCCCTATCAATATTAATATATGAATCATGGACCCTAACTTATAAATGTACACATAACTACTACATAGTCACACTCAATAACCACGGCCTTCAATATATCTCATTTCCTCTCATAGGTAATTAGAATATTTGCCAAACATCCTCTAGTGTCATTATCATCTCCCTTGTGATAATGTGGAAGGTGCTCATCTTTGAATACCATCGCTCTACCAATACAGTGATAAGATCTCAGTTTATCTGAATAAATGGAATTATGGGAATATAGTAAAGTACTATCATCTTTAAAACTCTAAAATTAGTTGGTCTTAGATGATGCATCTCATGTAGCACTAGGGGCCATCGTAGTCTAGATGCTAGAATACCTAAATCCTCCTATACCATAAAACCTATTAACTACTAATCACCACAAACCTATACCTTAACCTTAATTTTTCCTATACCATACCTATCCCATCTACCCATATATCTATTCACTTGTATCCTTACCTAACTAGCCCTACCACCAATCAAAAAATTGCTCTTGGCTCTTAACCCTAACTTGCAATTTTGTAAAATTACTCATCACTTCTTGCAATTTTGCAAAAATACATATCCTTTAAAATGGTTTTGAAAAATTTTAAGTCACCACTTACAGTTTTTTGAAACCATAAATCACCTATTGTAGTTTTTTTAAACCATAATTCACTACAAGTGATTTTGCAAAACCATAGGTAGCAAGTGCATTACCATTGTTTATGTGCATAAAAATACAACTAGGGGCAATGCCCCCAATTTTAATTTTTCACTATTATTTTTTCCCCTAATAAATTCAATAAATGAACAAAATAACAAGTTAAGGTAAGGAACTTACCACTAGTCTAGCCTTTTTAGGTCTTTATAACTCACAAACTCTCTCACTGTGGTGGCAAGCATGTGGAATACAATGTATCATCGTTAGCTCCAAAGAACAATTTTACAGTAGTAAAGAGTGAAAATGAATTATTTTTACCTTTAATTTTCTATTTTACCTCCCATAAATCTTTCATTTTTCTCCCACACACCCCATTTAATCCACATTAACCCTACCCTTCTACCTAAACAATTAATTTTGATCCTTGTATCCATTTATCCATCCTTTGATCATGTTTAATCAAGTTTATAAGGACTATTAGCCATCTTGAAAGTCATTTAAATATATTTAGGGGTATGGTATTCCATCTCCTTTCTCTTCATATATCATCTCGAGTCATAACTACATCGACTTGAGCTCTTTTAAGACTATGTAGGTAGCCCTTGACCACTTTTTAGTACCCAAGGATAGCTTGGCCACTAATTCCTATCCTGTCCTCACATGGTCATTCAAATATATTAAATTGTGTTGAGCTATAATTTTCATCTCACATCCACTTATTTTCACAAATCACTTATCTTCTATCCTTTTATCGGCCTGTAGCTTTCCCTTACATTTGTACTTTCTTGGGAAATGTTGACATCTCATGGCCTTAATTATCCTAGTTTACCCATTTCTTGAACATATATATTTATATTAGGATTATTTGATGAATCCACTCACCTCTCTCCTTGGCATTTATGTTTGCCTAGGACTCATCTTAAGAGGCTAATAATTTTTGCTAAGGTGCATTCCCACTTGGGACTAGTCTTACACCTACAACTTTATTCCCTCACATTTTTGCTTAAGGTATCTTATCATTCATAGCTTAAATATTATTTGGGGCAGCCTAACCCCATACCATATTGATTATATCCCCACCTATGATATCTTTTTGAGTGGAAATATACTTTATTCCTCCTTGCATGCCCCCTCAACGGGGCATCATGTAACCTCATTTTTATTAAATCATTTATGCAATAGTTTTTCTTTGAAAGACCATTACTCCCTACTTTGTCACTCATAATTCCCTTTTAAAGAAGGGAAAAATGTATACATCTAAATCTCTACATCCTAACTATTCCATTAATCTCACTATTTATCATAATTAATCCTGTAACCATAGTCCTAATTAAATAAATAAATCCCATTCCACATTATATATTTCTTACATCATGCTAATATTCCTACACACCCAATGCTATATTAATCACTTGATTATCCCACTAAAATTACATTAAACCATTAATCCTACCTTATTTATTAACCACTTACCCCACTTGCCAATTTAAAATTCATAATACTGTACCTACCCCCTATCAAACCTATCCATAGCTTGTTCTACACACACATATCCTTAAATATCCCTAAAACCCCTAAACTAATCCCTATTAACCCATAATAAAATATATAAGCCTTTAAAATATAGATCCTTCTCTAATTCTCTAGAATTCTCTAAAACTAGAGAGTTCTTAAGAATTTAAAATTCATTTTTGTCCTCCCCACCACCCTATAAATAACCAAGCATGGAGCTTGGTTGGACTAATTAGAATTGGAATCAAATCCCATACAAGATATCTTATAGCCTTCATACTCTCATTACATCCATATATCCTTACATCCAAGAAGCCATTAATCCCTCTTGCATCTATCTAAAATATTGAAGCCACCATTGTCAAGCAATATAATAATCCTTGGAGAATCCATTTGAAGATCTTGGAAGGAAGACAAGAGAAGAAAGGTGAAGGTAAGAGTATTATTACAAGTTATAATTTATTTTATATTCTCTCCCTTTAATGTTTTTGTATATTTTGGGTTAAGTTACTATATATAGTATATTGAATTCATAGCTCATAATTTATAAGCACACAACTTCAACTGTTATCATGGTACCACTAAAGGAGTCTAAGGTACAAAGATTATTTATTTAACTAGCACCTTGTCCATTTGTTCTTAACAATATGGAGAATTTATAAGTCTTTGATGATGACCAATAGATAGTCTAATTATTGACCATCTTGAGATAATTTGAGTCTCAAATCATTGATGACAAGGAGATTAACCACCTATGCCAAGAGAAATTTGGAGAAGGATTCATTCAATTGAAATAAACCCAACTTACCTTAGGAATGGTTTCCTTGGAAAGGACATTTGATCTAGATCCTCAAGTATAATAATAAATACAACCAAAATTAAATGAATATGAGTTTAAAAGGGATAATTTAGGAGATGAATATGATTCATTCTATGTTAACATTGGTCTCAACTACACTCTAGAAGAAAGACAAAGGGTGAAGAAGTTACTCACCTAGTACAAAGATGTGATTTCATGGATGTATGAAGACTTGAAGGTTTTTAACCCAAGGGTCATCACTTGTACAATCCCACTAAAGTCAAACTACACATCATTTAGGTAAATTTAGAGGCCTATAAATCTTATTATGGAGCATCTTATTGAGGAATAAGTGGACAAGCTACTAATGCAAAAATTGTCTTTCCTATCATACAATCTACCTAGGTGGCTAACTTAGTTCTAGTCAAGAAGAATAATTGGGAAAATATGCTCTATCTTGATTTTAAGATCTTTAGTAAAGCTTCTGAGAAAGACAATTATCATTTGCCTTCCTTGGACAAGGTCATCTAGATAGTAATTAGTTCAGGAATGATGTCCTTCTCTAACATATTTTCAAGATATAACTAGGTGTTGGTTAAATCTAAGGATATAATGAAGACTACATTCAACATAATGTGGGGTGTTTATATACACAAGAGGATGCCATTTTTCCTAATTAACATAATATATACCTTTCAATTAGTCATGGATATTGCATTCTAAGTGATAATAGGTAAATGTATAATTATCTACATGGATGACCTCAGTATTTTGTCAAAGACCTGAACTGATCATGTAGGTCACCTACAATTAATATTTGAAAGATATAAAAGGTTTGACATCTCTCTAAATCCCAAGAAGATTATATTTGGTGATAATGAAGGAAAACTATTGGGTCACATCATCACCAAAGAAGGAATTATAATTGACCTAGATAGAATTCAAGGTATATCCAATATTGCATTCCCAAATAGTAAAAAAGAGCTGAAATATTTCTTTAGGAAGATAAATTTTGTGAGATATTTTATCTCAAGATTTATAGAAATCATTAGACCTATGAATACAATGCTCAATTAAGATGCTAAAGTATAATAGATAATAGAGGCCTAAAAGTATTTTCAAGACATTAAAGATGTAATATCTTAGGCCCCTATGCTAATAAGCCTAGAATTCACTAAAGATTTATTCTTGTATTCATTAACTTTAAAATATACCATTAAAACCATACTTACCCAAAATAAGGAAGAATGTGGACACCCTTTTATGTTCATGAGCATGAAATTGAAGGAATTAGAACTTAGGTATTCCATGATAGATAAGCAAATCTTTACCCTTGTCAAAGCGGTAAAGAAATTTTGACACTACATCTTGAGGAATAAGGCCATCAGAATTATGCTAGATCTTATTATCAAGCTCACTTTAGGCTATAATAAATTGGGATACTGCAAAATAAAATGGATGGTAAAATTTTAGGAATTTGACATAGAAATAAAGATTTCCAATATTGTTAGAGGTCAAGGAATCATTTAGTTCATGACTGAGCCTAACCCATGCATCACCGTTGAAGAGGTTTTTGAAACTTTTTGACCATTTATGGTTACCATAGAGGAGAAACATTCTTTCTAAGATTCAATATTTAGGTGTAGGCATGTAATATTTCCAAATTTTAGTTAGAATCCATGAAAAAATGGATAAGTCTTTTACTTGGATTTTTTTAAAGAAAGTGTAATCTTTATGACCTTATTATAGGCCTTCCTAATGAACACAATGAATCCTAGAGCCTACAAGAGTCAAATAGTAAGAAGAAATTTGACACTTAATAAATTTTAGGATTTTCTTAGTGAGGATCTTGGGGGGTACTATGTTAAAATTAATGGGCCCTAGGTGATGTCTTGATGGGTTACCATGTTTTCAATGTGTTAGGGCTCCATTCTAAGCCTCCCAATGTCATGTAATAGTCATTCATAGGTCATGGTGAGTTCAACCCATTTTCAAAGAATCTTGACACTTATTAAATTATTCAAAATTATAGTCAATGTCATGCATTAATATCCTAATAGTATTGGGCCTATTCAAAATATTACATGCATTAATTTATTCTTCAACTTTGCTTAGATCCATGTGTCAACATTTCATGGACCCAAGTCTGTTCAAAAGTATTTCAGGACTTAGTTTTTTTCAAAGTGTTGAAGAGGTAGGTTAGTGGTATGATTTTATGTGTCATAATCCTAGTGATTATATTTTTAGAACCATATATATAATTCAAAAACCCTCAGAGCATTGGGTTAGTGGGATGCTTCCACATGTCATGATCTTGATGAACTAGTATCCTAAAGATGTCTAAATAATGTAGAAGCCCCTGAGTAAGTGGGTAAGTGGGATGACACCATGTGGAATAACCCCAATTCACCTTGATATAAACATGTTAAGAAGGGTCATTATTCATAATAAGGATCCAATTCAATCAAACTATGCCACATGGTAATCTCTTAGTAGCCCATAATATGAAGGTAGAGCTATTTGCCAAAATCCCAGAGTTTTATAAAAGTGACAAGTTGCAAAGGTGAGGCTAAAACTCAAGTTATTGGGAAAATAAATAGAGTACATATGATAGTGATGAACTCAAGAAGGATGAGCTTAGAAATTGATGGCCTATCTAGCCATCAAAGCTGTCAAAGCTTGAGGATCGACTACACATCTAACTCAACTCACAAAATCAAATGCATATTAGTTTCTCACCTATAAATGATTAAAAAGGTGGTGAAATTCAATTCAAAATTAAGTAACAACACCCATCAAATTATGGCATGTGTACTGGGATTAAACACAAAACATATGGGATAAGGAAGAGTTTTAAATGTTAAATATGGCATGGAAATCTATAAATCCAACAATGAAGGTAAATTTGGTAGAATTAAACAAAATATTCTAAGGAAAATAATCCCAAGATATATTTAGTGGCATCCCTATGCATGAAGTGTCTAAATTTATATATAGTAGTTGAATGATTTACTATTGGTTATTTCACATCCAATAAGAAACAAAGGATAAACTGATAGATGTAGGATTGAGGTATGACTACCATACCTCAAGGACACAATCAAGATCTCTAATTAATTTTGGCCATCTGTGTCTAATTATAGAGAGATTATGTGTCTTTGTTTCTAATTTTAATTTAATTCCTTTAGTTGTATTATATATTATAATCAATGACCCATGGGCTTCTTATTGCCTATAAAATCCTAGGTCTTACATTATAAAATGGTCCACATTTCTAGGCACAATAATGATGCTAAAATTTTCCCTTTGTGAGCACTTTATCGCTTGAACCTTGCATTTTAATGAGAATTGAGTTCATTTCCCTTCATTATTCTTATATTATATGTGCATTTTGTATTTGTTGATCCTTATTTATAGATGACCTTTTTTGTCCCTCTCATTATTTTCCATTCTCGTCACCTCTATGTAAATCTTATAATTCATTTATTGGACATATTATGTGCATATTTTGGTCTATGTATGTATTGTCTATGAACTGTCTATCATCCATCTTAGTGATACGCTATTTTCCCATGCCTCTATATGAAATAATTATGTTATTAAACTAACTATTTTGGATTTTGTGTGACATTTTCTCATTCTCTACAAACTTTAATGTGTTCTTCAAAGCTTGTAGAGTGGCTCTTTCTAGTCTTAGTGCATCACCATTTTTATATTTTAGCATTCCTCCTCCCTTTTTCCCTTTAAAACATTTTAGACTTAGGATTAGTTATATATTTCCTTTTATATATTTTAGGACTACAAGTTGATCCTAAATCAAATCCATTTGGATTAGAAGGAAGCCAACCTTCTCTAGAAGTTCATCCCAATAAACACAAAGGTCACACAACCTTTGGGATGTTTCCATTATTCCATTAAACCAATTATTATAATTTAGTGGGTGCATGGTTTGAGTGACAATAGTTTATATCACACCCATTAGGATGGTTTGATGATCCTTACATAATCCATTAAAGGATACTAGTGTGTCCTTCAATATATCTTTCAATTTAGGGCAGTTTTTTTTATCACATAGGTTTTGAATTCATTTTTTGATGTAGAATAACTCACTATACAGTACCTAATGATACAATGGGAAAACCTCCAAGTTGTGGAACTTTGGAAAATTGAGGTTAACCTTTAGAGAAAGCCATCTTCCTTTCACTAAATCTGATGTAGCTAGCAAGATACTAGTTCTATAGAAATTTCACTCTTTTTAATGTTCTTTTTCCTAAACTAAATTTTGACTAGGAAAAGGGTATATAATGAAACTTTGAGAAACTAAAAGGGTGATTACACCAAATATCTTAGTGGGATATAATTATAGAATATTCACCTAACTTTGATGAATACCTAGATTTTGATTACAAAATTTAGGAGGAAAAAACTCACAGCTTTTAGTGATGAATGCTTTAGGGAAATCTAAGGTCCTCAAGATGAAACTTTTGAAAATTAAACTCTAGAACACCCTAAATTTACACTAACTATAACTATGGAAAAACACACGAGCTCACAAACAATAATCTTTTAATAATGTCTAAACAACAAAAAAACCTTAAAATGATGCCATAATAAACAATGTCAACCCTATAGAAAGCACTTGAAAATATTTCACAAAAATAGAAATAATTTTCTTCAAAATACAAGAATATTTACAAAAAACATAAGTGGAATATCATGTATATGCATAAATAACATGGATTTTAGTTTTGTAGTCATGACTCTGACCTATAGGTACTTGATTTCAAATGGCTCAAGGGTTTCTTGCATGTCAAAGGTCATCAGAGCTCCAAAAACACAATTAGAAATTAAATAATGAATTAAGAAATCCCTAATTTGTAGGTTTAAATAGAAAACCAATATAATTAATTCTCTTTAATGGTGGTTGGTGGCAAAAACTTGAGGTGAAAAAAGTAAGTCCAAGGTCCACCATGGTTGAATGGATTGATTCATGGGAGGTGTAACCCATCAATCTAACTACAAGTTTGCAACTTACAAATTACTCATGGAGTTCTAAACCCCATAGTTTGAATGCTTGGTAGAAAGCAAAACTCACTAAGTAATTTGCAAGTTTGAAAACTTGTAAATTGCTCGTAGGGTCTTGGATCCCATGGTTTGAATGTTTGGTGGAAGGTGGAACCCACCAAGAAATTTTCAAGTTTGAAAACTTGTAAATTACTCGTGGGGTTATGGTTTTTACAGTTTGAATGTTTGGTAGAAGGTGGAACCCTAGATATAATTTACAAATTGCAAATTATACTTTAGGTTTCAGATCCCATGGGAGGGGGTATTTGGTTTTGTGGGATCTAGAGCCCACCATGTATTTTACAAGTTTCACAACTTACAAAATGTATGTTAAGTTTTGGATTATGTCATTTTTGAAGGTGGTTTCTTTGTGAGATTTGAAACCCCTTGAAGCAATTTGTAACTTGTAAATTACATTTGGAATTCTAAATTAAGGGGAAAAATGGATCTTTGGCACTTTTAGGGGATTTTATAAAAAAACAAAGGGGGTCTCCCTTAGGGTATCAAATATAATGATATTTTTATGGTAAAAATATCAACATTTTTTGGTGACCTCTTCGAGATGATTGCCTGCTAATCAGTTTCAATCTAATAGCCTTCTAGACATTGGGCATGGAGTTAACCTTTAGATTTAACAAAATTAAACCTAGGGAAGAACAAACTGGTATTTTCCTAGACATGAACAAAATAGGAAAAATAGATAAACAAAATGGGGAAAAAATAACACAACCTAAGGAAATAAAATATTTTAATGAGTTGACTTGTGCATAAGCAGTTATTGAAAGACATAACTAACCCTATTATTTACAAATTTTAAATTTTTTAGAAATATTCCTACCTTAAAATTAAGATAGGCAATTCTGATCCATCAAGTTTGGAGAGATGGAATGCATTGGCTCCTTTACATTGAGTAATAATATATGGACCACTCCATATGGCATCAAATTTAGTGTGCTTGCCTAGTTTAGCCTTGTCCACATCCCATTTGAGAACCATGTCTCCTTCATTAAATCTCCCTTTAAATACCTTTTTATTGAAAGTCTTCTTTGTTTGACCCTGATTATCTTCCAAGACCTTCATTGATTAGTTATTGATTTTTTTGAGTTTAATGAGTTTGGCCAATCTTACTGTCATTGTATCATTATCAATCAAATCTAATTGGTGATTAAGCTCTAGATATGGTAGCTTAATTTATAGTGGGACTCAAGCTTCTCTTTCATATACCAACATGAAAGGAGAATTATCAATGACTTATTTAGGAATGATCCTATCAGCCCATATTGCTGATTTTATTTTATTATGACAGGTTCTTTAGTTATCTTCCATAGCTTTTTTGATAATTATGATAAGGTTCTTGTTGGTTAAATCAACCAAACTATTACCATAAGGGTAATACTTAGAATAATCACTTATATACACATTATTATTATCATCCCATTTACTCACCTAAGTGCCCATGAATGTTTAGCATTATAAAAAATAATGGTGTGAGGTACGCTGAATCTCGACACTATACTATACATGAAATCCATAATAGATGCCTCTATAGCATATTTTAGTTAAAATTATTTGGCCCATCATATGAAATAATCTATTGTCTTGAGGAACCATTTATGCCCTAAACTCAATGGTGGATTGATCATGCCTATGAAATCTAGTCCCCATTGAGAAAATGGTTGATCTACTTGAATGTGCTTGAGAGGAAAGGCTATTAATTTTTGCTTGCTAGTGAATTAAGCACACTTTTCATAGTTACTTACCCTTTGGTGGGCATCTTTCAATAATTTAGGCCAATAATAGCCTTCTCTCATTATATTTATGGCTATGGTTCTTACATATAAATTTCCTCATGATTGGCCATCATGTAATTCTTTGAGTACCTTAGGATATTGATCACGATCAATACATATTAACATAAATCTAATCATATCCTTTCTAAACAACACTCCATCAATAAGGACATAAGGAATGGACTGGAGTCTATAATACCTTTTCTTAGACTATTAAAAATCATACAGATACTCACCTATTTGTAGGAAGTTATTCATGTCTTGGATTGAACTATTGAAAATAGGTGGGTTAGCTAGCTGAGGTGCATTTTGGGCATATATTACTTCAGGTGTTGATTTAGCAGTTCTAATATTAGAAGCCAACTGTTCACACAAACCTTTTTCTCTTACCATCTTGGTAACTTTAATGTCTATGTCATATTCCATGACCTTGGTGATCCATCCTACTTTATTTTTGTTTATCTCTCAAATAAGCAAAAAATCTTTAACACTTGGGTGACTTACCATCAGATGAATCTTATTATTAGAGAGCATATGCCTAAATTTATTAATATCCTTAATTATGGCATATACCTATTTCTCTAAAAAACTATAATTTTACTCATATCCTTTCAAGGATTGGCTAAATAAAGATATTGGCTATTCCAATTGTTCCTAATTGTACTAAGTTAGAATGGTTGAGATGATTCCTTCCCCTCTGAATGCATAGAGAATGAAGTCTTTCTCATTGTTTGGGTTGACAAGGGTAGGAACCTAGAAAATAGCTTGTTTGATGGCATGAAGTTATCTCTTCCATCTTGTTTCTATCTAAAAATGCTACCCTTCTTAAGCATTGCAGTAAGAAGTTTTACCAAAGAGGAAAAATTTGGGACAAATCTTCTCAAAAAATTAATATTTCGAAGGAAACTTTGAATTCCTTCCTTATGTCTTGGTAGTGGTTATACAGATATAACACTAACTCTTTCTAGGTCTATTATAATACCCTCCTTTGACACTATGTATCCTAGTAATTTCCCTTCATGAAATATGAAAACACACTTCTTCAGATTAAGGGAAAACTTGAATTCTCTACACCTTTTGAAATTTTTTCTAAGGTGGTACAAGTGTGCTTCAACATGCTTCAAGTAGGCCATGATATCATCTAGATAGACCAAAATCATTTCATTTATCAAACCTCTAAATGCCATATCCATGGCTCTCTAAAATCTTTCCCCAACATTATTCAAACCAAAAGGCATCTTTTTGTATGCATACAAGCCTTAGTTTATGGTAAAAGCAATTTTCTACTAGTCTAATTATTATACCAAGATTTGGTTATAGCTAAAATAAATGTCTAGAAGGGAAAACCTTTCAAATCCTGATAAAGTATATAAAATTTGCTCCATGGGTAGGAGAGGACAATGGTCATTTAGAGATGATTTTTTAAGGTCTCTAAAATCCACACACAACCTGATTTCACCATTTTTATTTCTGACAGGGACTAGATTATCAACCCAAGATGAATTCTTGATTGGAAAAATTATATTATCTTCTATCAATTTAGAAAGATTAGTTTTCATCAGGGCTTATATTTTTGGATTAATGGGCCTCTATTTCTGTTTAACATACTTAGTGTTTGGATCCAACTCTATTATATTCTAGGCTAATCTAGTGTCGAACCCTCTTAGATCATGATAAGTCAAAGTGAAGTTATCATCAAATTCTTGGCATAATTCAATAAAATTTTACTTCTAAATTTTTTTACATACCTTTCCTAGCTTTAGATTTTTGCCTTTCAAAATGACCACTGGATCGTAGTCTTCTTCATTATGTGAAATGTTCTTTTTGCCTTTTATCTGATCATCCAAATTGAAGATGTTCTCTAATGTAGTAAGACCCACATGTAGCTTGTCTATCTTTATTTTGATGATCTAATCCCCATACTAATCCTAGAGATTAGGCTAGTTCCTATCTAAAAATTTAGATTTTTCTCTCAAGAAGTTTATAATTTCTTGATCATTATCAAAGACTTTCCAATTAGTGATGTTGTTAGAAACAAATAGTCTTACTACCAATTTTACATGCTGGCTATTTTCTTTGTTTATTTCCTTAGGTAAGTTATATTCAAAGCCCATTGAGGCCATATGATCAACATTTTTATTCTGTGATCTTAGTAATAGAATATTTAAAGTAATAAAATCTTAAAAAAGGTCCCAAACCTTGTGTTTATAAGATCTCAATAAATTGTTCTTAGTCATGCTTCTATATCTTGGTGAATAATCAGCTCACTATCACCAAATATCTATAAGGATTATATGCCTCTCTCTTTGGCCAACTGCAGTCCTTGAATCAAAGCCTCATATTTAGCTACATTGTTAGAATAACTAAATTAAATTTTGAAAGAATAAAAATATCTCTTTTTTTAGGGAGAGATAAAGATGACACCTACACCCAATCCATTTATACTTATCAAACCATCAAATAATAATTGTCATATGTCTTCTTCATCTGATTTTAGTATATTGGGAATGATTGCATCATTTTTATGTATCAAATATATACCGAGCCTAATTTCTTATACATTGTCATAATGATCAAATTGAAAAGTTGATCCTCATTCATGTAAGAGAGTATTTGGAATATCTTCTGTGGTGGTTACATCTTCATGATTAGTTTCCTCCTCTTGATCTTATAATATACAATTCATATCCATGGGGGGAGGAGTGTATGATTCACTATTATTACTCTTGTCCCATACCTAATCCTAAGAAACATGTGAGACCAACACACAAACAAATATCCTCCCATTTTCATGGTAAAATCTCATGAAAGGAAAATGTTGAAATAAGGGGGAGATTAATAATTGATATATCTTGAGAGATTGATAAACTCAAATAAGTGTGGATAGTGAGATTTAAATTGTTTATTATTTTTATTGTTTGAATAATAGTCCCATCCAGTTGAACCATTCCCTTATTCATAGGTGTATATTTTATGGCAAGAGCATCACCTATCTTTTTAGGTACAACATAACTAATAGCCCTTGAATCTACCATGCAAATATGAATTAGAAGATTCCCAATTATTAGTGAGAGATAGAAAGGGGAGGCTTACCAATTTTTACCATCTCAGCTTTAGTTTGTGGATGACATAGATTAATTTAAGTATTAGGCCCCTTGGCTAGAGCCTTATTTGCTATTTGGAAATTCTTTACGGCCTCTTGTAGTAAATCTCATTATGCCATTATAGATAGTGCATCCCACATAGTGACATTCAGATTAGTCTTCTTCATTTGCTCAATGATGTTGAAAGGGATACTACCAAACTTTACCTATGTCTTTATTAGAGAAATATCTTCTTTCGTAAGATTTGGAGTAGGTACTTTCACTTTAGGCTAGCTAATGGGTACAAAAGGTAGCCTTTGTACTCTGTTGTTCTTTGTAGGCTCTGATACAACTTTGTAAGTTAAATATTATTCCACACTGGGGGCTGATCACTCTTGATTGTTCTTTTATTTGAATGTGTATTGGCTACCACTATACCTCCACCATTGAAAAATGCCTCCTCTTGATTTACCCTATAAAAGTAATCCTTTTGCCAGTTCAAAAGAGTAACCTCTCCTTGAGCAAGTTATTGTGTGTTTGCTTATTGGGAAGTGGATTATTTTTTTGTCTCTATGTACTTGTCATGCCTTGCATCATCAAATCTTGACTAATGATGCCATTGGGACAAGTATTCTAATTATGTGGCTGTGAACAAGGAATACACCACTCATAGTCCTGAAACAAGTTATTTTAAATAGGTATAATGGATTTGGAAGTATTTAGTGGAGGTAAAGCACATACATTTGTGGGTTTTGATTGTGTATTTTGACCTTGTAGCTGTTGATTACCTTGGTATTGTTTCCTATCTTCCTGATATGGTTTCCTATTGGGTTAACCTACTGGTTAGGCTTATAATTCTAAGATTGCTACCTCTTCATTAATAGTAACTCATTTCCAAAACACTTTAGTAGTGACTTGACCTCAAATAGTTAATCTATAGGATCAAGGGTCAAAGTTTGTGCCTTACATGTAATGGGAATCGGAACAATTGTAGGCAGTGTAGGAGCTATTTCTAGAAATAATAGAGGCATTGGTGGTCTTGGGGTAATTTTTTTGGCTTGGATTAAGTAATTCTTTACCCTTATCATAATTTCATAAGCACTGAGGAGTGTGGTACTACCCATAGATTGAATCATAACAATTATATCACTATTTAGGGCTCTCAAGTAATATAAGAAAGCATTATTTGTAGTTGGATTGACAAGTGTTGGAATCCTATTGTATGTCTTCTAGAAACAAAAATTGAAATTACTCATGAGCTCATGAGGAGCCCATTAAATGGTATTCAAATATTAAACCAAGGAAAGGTGGTCACTCTTATCTTTGAATTAAGCACATAGCATGATGCCTTAATCATCCCAAACTCAAATAGAGTTGGGAACAATACCTTTGTACCACTTTAAGGATTTACCCTTGAAATAGGAGACCAGGAGTCTAATTACAACATTATCTTATACCATGTTTTGAAATATAAATAGGTTCACAATATATTTTATGTGCTCCATAGGAGCAGTGGAAGTTTTTCTAGTGAAATATGATAGATTTTTTAAGGTTGAGGTTGGTATATGATCATATTGGGATAACTAGAGAGGGTTGGCCCCATTGAAGGCTATGAAATTTTTGGCCATTGTAAGAGGAATAAAATTGATAGGATTGAGATTAGTTGTAGGAGATAAAATTAAATTTGTTGGATATATTCTAGAATGAGGTACAAATAATTTCAATCTCTTTTTAAGTGGAAATGAAAATTCTAAAAAATCAGCTTTATTACCTTTTGTAGCTGATCTTGTTTGGTGGTTTGGCATACATAACCCTTGAAATCCTAAAAATGTAAACCAATAGAGTCACTAGGTGCCTTTGAAATGCATCTAAAGATTGTGAAAATTTTGTTAAAAATAGTACCAATTTATTATATTTTTCACATCCCACTTGGCATGCCAAAATTTGTTATCACATAGGTTTTTCAGTCATTATTTGATGTAGAATAACTCACTGTGCAACACCTAATGATACAATGGGAAAACCTTCAAGCCATGTGACTTTATCAAATTGAGTTTAACCTCTAGAGGAGGTCAAATTTATTTCACAAAATATGATGCAACTGACAAGAAACCATTTCTATTTATATTTTGCTCTTTTTAGTGTTCTTTTTCTTAAACTAGATTTTGATTGGTAAAAGGGTAAAGAATGGAACTTTGTGAAATTGAAATGGTGATTGCAACAAATATATTAGTGGTATATAATTATAGAATATTCACCTAACTTAAAAAAAAACCTATGTTTTGATTGAAAATTTTAGGAGCAAAAAACTCAAAGCTTTTAGTGATGAATGCTTTTGGGGAAATTTAAGGTCCTCAAAAACCCTAGAAAACCCTAAATTTCCACTAACTACAACTATGGAAAAACACACGAGATCATAGATAAAAATATTTTAAGAATGTATAAACAATATAAAAACACCTAAAATGATGCCATAATAAATAACAGTAACCCTATAGAAAGCACTTGAAAACCTTTCACGAAAATGGAAACAATTTTCTTCAAACTATAAGAAAATTTGGAAAAAACACAAGGGGAATACTATGTATAAGTGAAAATGACATGGATTTGAGTTTTTTAGTCATGGATTTGACCTATAGGTATTTAATTTCACATGGCTTGATGGTTTATTGTGTGGCAAAGGTCATTAGAGCTCAAAAAACACACTTAGCAATTCAACAATGAATTAAGAAATACCTAATTTGTAGGTTTAAATAGAAAACCCCTATAATTAATTCTTTTTAATGGTGATTGGTGGTAGAACCTTAGGGTATAAAAAGTATGTGCAATGTCCACCATGGTTGAATGGATTGATTTATGGGAGGTGGAACCCATTGATCAACTTGCAAGTTTACAACTTACAAATTACTCACAAAGTTCTAGATCCCATAATTTGAATGCTTGGCAAAAAATGTAACTCACTGAACAATTTGAAAGTTTGTAAACTTGAAAATTGCTTGTAGTTTTAGATCTTACAGTTTGAATGTTTGGTGGAAGGTAGAAACCATAGAGCAATTTTCAAGTTTACAAACTTGTAAAATACTCATAGAGTTCTGAATCCCATGGTTTGAATGTTTGGAAGGAGGTAGAACCCCAAACATAATTTGCAAGTTATAAACTATGATTCAGGTTCTAGATATTGTAGGAGATGGGTATTTGGTTTCATAGGATATGGAGCCTACCATGCATTTTTCAAGTTTCACATCTTGTAAAATGCATGCTGACTTCTAGAATCTACCATTTTTGAATGTGGTTACTTTGCAGGATCTATAACCCACAAAGTAATTTACAACTTAAAAATTGCATTTGGCATTATGGATTATATAATGAAAAGGGGAAAATGGATCCTTAGCACTTTTATGATATTTTATAAAAAATAAAGGGGGTCTCCCTTAGGGTATCAAATATAATGATATTTTGTGGTAATGGAGTTCATATTTGGATTTGACAAACTTTAACCTAGAAAAGAATAAATTGGGATTTGTCTAGACATGAACAAAATAGGAAAAATAGATAAACAAAATAGAGTAAAAAACAACATAACCTAAAGAAATAAAAACTCCTAATGAGTTAGCCTGTGCATAAGAACTTATTGAAAAACACAACTAAACCTATTACTTTCAAATTTTAATTTTTTTAGAATGAGTTCTTACCTCAAAATAAATCTTTGAGGTATATCCCATTGATTATGATATGTAGTTCTGATCCATCGAGCTTGGATAAATAAAATGCATTGGTTCCTTTACACTGAGTAATAATATACAAACCACTCCATATGGCATCAAATTTGGTGTGCTTGCCTAGTTTAGCCTTGTCCACATCCCATTTGATAACCATTTCTCCTTACTTGAAGTTCCTTTCAGATTCCTTTTTATTTAAAGTCTTCTATTTGAGCTTGATTAGCTTCCAAGACCTTCATTGATTAGTTCCTGATTTCTTTGAGTTCCATGAGTTTAGCCAATCTTACTGTCATTATATCATTATAGATCAAATCCAATTGGTGATTAATCTCTAAAGATGGTAGCTTAATTGATAGTGGGAGCTGAGCTTCTCTTATATATACCATGAAAGGGTAATTACCAATATCTTATTTAAGAGTGATCCTATCAACCCATAGTGCTGATTTTAGTTTTATGTGCCAGTTTATTTTAAATAATTAAGATAAGGTTATTATTGTTTAACTCAACCAATCCATTACCCTGAGGGTAACAATAAAAATAATTACTTAGATACACATTATTCTTAACAACCCATTCACTCCCCTGAGTGTGCATGAATGTTTTAGTGTTATTAGAAAAAATAGTGTGAGGTATGCTGAATCTTGACACTATAATGTCCATGAAATCCATAATAGATACCTTTGTAACATCTTTTAGTGTAAATAATTTGGTTCATCATGTGAAATAATATGTTACTATGAGGACCCACTTGTGCTTTATACTTGATGGTGGATTGATCATGCCTATAAAATCTAGTCCCCATTGAGAAAATGGTTGATCTCCTTGAATGGGCCTGAGAGGAAAGGATGCTAACTTTTGCTTGCCAGTGAAGTAAGAACACTTTTCATAGTTCCTTACCCATTGGTGGGAATATTTTAATAATTTAGTCCAATAATATCCTCCTCTCATTATCTTAATGGTTATGGTCCTTATAGAGAAATGTCCTCTTGATTGGCCATCATGAAATTATTTGAGTACCTTAGGCACTTGATCATGCTCATTACATCAAAACATAACTCCCCTCTTATCCTTTATAAATATAAATCCATCAAAAAAAATATAAGTAATGGAATGGAGTTTTTAATACCTTTTATTATACTATTGAAGATCATATGGGTACTTTCCTATCTACAGGAAGTTGGTCATGTCTTGGATCCAGCTATCAAAAATAGTTGGATTCGCTGGATGAGGTGAATTTTGGACATATACTTTTTTAGGTGTTGATTCATCAGTTCTAATATCAAAATCTAGTTGTTCATAGAAACCTTTTCCTCTTACCGACTTAGTAACTTTGATGTCTAAGTCATACTCCATGACCTTGGTGATCCACCCTACTCATTTTTCATTTATCTCCTAGTTGAGTAGAAACTCTTTAACACTTGGGTGACTTACCATTAGATGAATATTTTTATTAGAGAGAATATACCTAAATTTCTTAAGATCCTTAATTAAAACATACACCTATTTCTCCACAAAACTATAATTTTCTTCATATCCTTTCAAAGATTGGCTGAAGAAAGATATTTTTTGTTCCAATTGTTCCTAATTGTGCTGAGTCAGAATGGCTGAGATGCTTCCTTCCCCTTTGAATGAATAAATAATGAAGTATTTCTCATAATTTGGGTTTACCAGAGTAGGATCCTAAGAAATAGCTTATTTGATGGCCTAAAAGCTATCTCTTTTAGCTTGTGTCTAGTTGAAAATGGTACCCTTATTAAGTATTGCAGTAAGGGGTTTTACTAGAGAGGAAAAATTTGGGACAAATCTTCTCATAAAATTAATCTTTTAAAGGAAACTCTAAAGTCATTTCTTATGTCTTGGTAGTGATAATGTAGATATAACACTAACTCTTTCTGAGTCTATTGCAAAACCCTCCTTTAACACTATGTGTCATAGTAATTTCCCTTCATGAACTATGAAAACACACTTATTTAGATTGAGGGAAACCTCAAATTCTCTACACCTTTCAAATAAAATTCTAAGGTGGTACAGGTGTGCTTTAGCATGCTTCGAGTGGACTGTGCTATCATCAAAATATATTAAGATCATTTCATTTATCAGACCTCTAAATTTGATATCCATGGCTCTTTGAAAAATTACCATAGCATTAGTCAAACCAAAATACATCTTTTTATATGCATATATGCCCCATTTTATGGTGAAGGTAGTTTTATACTAGTCTAATTCTTGTACTAGGATTTGGTTATAGCTAGAATAATCATTTAAAAGGGAAAACCTTTCAGATCCTACTAATGTTTGTAAAATTTTCTCCATGAGTGGGAGAGGATAATGGTCCTTTATGTATGCTTTATTAGGTCTCTAAAATCCACACACAACTTGATTTCACCTTTTTTTAATTTTTGATAGGGACCAAATTAGTAACTGAAGATGAATACTTGATTGGAAAAATTATATTACCTTATATCAATTTAGAGAGATTATTTTTAATAAGAGGTTATATTTTAGGATTAATGGAACTCTACTTCTATTTGATAGGCTTAATGTTTGGATGCAACTCTATTGTATGCTGGGCTAAACTAGGGCTGAACCCTCCTAGATCATGATAACCCTAAGTGAAGTTATCATCAAATTATTGGTATAATTCAATAAAATTTACCTTCTTAGAGTCATTACATACCTTTCCTAGCTTTAGAGTTTTTCCTTCTAAAATGACCACCGACTCATAGTCTTCTTCATTGACCAAAATGTTCTTTTCACCTTTCAGCTAGTTTTCTGAATTGAATATGTTCTCCAATGTAACAAGAACCATCGGCAGCTTATTTGTCTTTTGATAGAAGATCTGATCCCCATACTAATCCTAAAGCTTAGGTTGGTTCCTAACTAATAATTCAACTTCTTCTCTCAAGAAGTTTACAATTTTTTGATCATTATCAAAGACTTGCCAATTAGTGACATTGACAAGAATAGATGGTCTTACTAACAATTTTACATGATGGATATTTTATTTATTTATTTATTTATTTAAGTTATATTGGGAGCCCACTGAGGCCATACATTCAACATCTTTATTCCATGATCTTGGTATTGCCTGAATATTCAAACCAGTGAAAACTTTAAAAAGATCCCAAACCCTATGTTTATAAGATATCAATAAATTATTCTTAGTTATGCTTATAGATCTTCCTTGGTGAATAATTAGCTCACTATCACCAAATATCTGCAAGGATTTTATCCCTCTCTTTGTCCAACTAAAGTCCTCGAATCAGAGCCTCGTATTTAGCTACATTTTTTAGTATAGATAAATTGAAGTTTGAAAGAATAGAAATAGCTCTCTTTTTGGGCAGAGATCAAGATGACACCTGCACCCATTCCATTTTTTCTTCTCAAACCATCAAATAATTATTACCATATACCTTTAAGATTTTTAGCTAGTTTTAGGATATTAAGAATGATTGCATCATTCTCATGTATGTAATATGTACCCAACCCTATTTCTTGTACATGTTTATAAGGATCAAACTATAAAGTTTATCCCCATTCATGTAAGATAATATTTGAAATATATTCTATGGTGGTTGCATCTTCATGATTAGTTTCCTCCTCTTGATCTTGTAATATACAATTCATATCCATGGGGGGAGGAGTGTATGGTTCAATATGATCCTTAGCTATTGGCTTAGATATTATTGTTACTCTTGTCCCATATGTCACGCTAGGAAACATGTGAGACCAATATATAGACAAATATCCTCTCATTTTCATGATAAAATCTTATGAAAGGCAAATAGTAAAATAAGGGGGGAGATTAATAACTAAGATAGCTTGAAAGATTGATAAACTCAAATAAGCATGGATAGTGAGATTTAAATATTTTAGTTTTCCTACTATTTGAATAGTAGTCCCATCTAGCTAAACTACTCCCTTATTCATAAGTGTATATTTTATGCTAAGATCATCATCTATCTGTTTGGGCATAACAAAACTACTAACCCATAAATCTATGATGTAATTATGAACTAGATGCTTCCCAATTATTAGTGAGAGATAAAAATGGGGAAGCTTACCACTTTTACCCATATTAGCTTTATTTTATGGCTAACATAGATTAATTTTAGTATTAGGACCCTTAGCTAGAGCCTTATCTACTATTTGGAATTATTTAAGGCCTCTTGTAGAAAATCTTATTGTGCTAGTATAGTGCATCCCACATAGTGACATTCAAATTAGTCTTCTTTATTTACTTAATGATGTTGAAAGGGATACTACAAATATTTTCCTATGTCTTTTTTGGAGTCACATATTCTTTCATAAGATTTGGAGTAGGTACTTTCACTTTGGGCTGGTTAATGGGTACAAAGGGTGGCCTTTGTACTATGTTGTTCTTTGTAGGCTTTGGCACAAATTTGGAAGTTGAAGCTTGTCCCACCTTGGGGGGCTGATCACTCTCAATTTTTATTTTATTTGAATGTGTATTAGATGCCACTAGATCTCCACCATTGAAAAATTCCTCCTCTTGATTTACCCCTTAAAAGTCCTCCTCTTGCTAGTTCAAAAGAGTAGCCTCTCCTTGAGTAGGTTCTTATGTGTCTACTTGTTGGGATGTGGATTCTTCTTGTTGTCCATATGTACTTGTCATGTCTTGCACCATCAAATCTTGACTAATGATGCCACTAGGATAAGTATTTTAATTATGTGGTTGTGACCAAGGATAAAACCACTTATAGTCTTGAACCAAGTTATTTTGAATAGGTTTAATGGCTTTGGAAGTATTTGGTGTAGGTAAGGCACAAACATTTTGGGGTTTTGATTGTGCATTTTGACTTTACAGCTACTAATTTCCTTGGTATTTTTGCCTATCTCCCTGATATTGCTACCTATTTTTATAGTATGCTAGGTTAACTTGCTAGTAAGGCTTATAATTTTGAGATTGTTGTCTCTTCATTATTACTAACTCATTGCCAAAACTCATTAGTAGTGAATTGAACTCATATAGTTCATCCATAGGAGTAGGGGTCAAAGTTGGTGCTTGAATTATAGTGGGAATTGGAAAAATTGTAGGTGGTGTAGGATATATTTATAGAAATAGAGGCATTGGTGGTCTTGGGGTAATTTTTTTGCTTGGATCAAACAATTTTCTACCCTTATCATAATTTCATAAGCATCAAGAAGTGTGGTTCGACCCATAGACTCAATCATAATAGCTATATCACTATTTAGGGATCTCAAGTAATATAGGAAAGAACTATTTGTCATTACTTGATAAGTGCCAAAATCCTATTCCATGTCTTCTAGAAATGAGAATTAAAATCAATCACGAGCTCATGAAGAACCCATTCAATGGTAGTCAACTATTTAACCAAGGAAGTGTGATCACTCTTATATTTGAATTGAGCACATATATTGATGCCTAAATCATCCCAAACTTGAATAGATTTGGGATCAAGACCTTTATACCACTATAAGGCTTTACCCTTGAAAGAGGAGACTAGGAGTGTAATTGAAACATTCTCTTGTACCAAATTATGAATTGTACATAGGTTGGAAATATATTAAATGTGATCCATAGGAGTAGTGGAAGTTTTACCAATAAAATATGGTAGATTTTTTAAGGTTGAGGTTGGTATATAATTTTATTGGGCCAATTAGAGAGGACCAAACCCATTGAAGGCTATAAAATTTTTGGCCATTGTAGGAGGAATAAAACTGATAGGAGTAGGAATACTTGTAGGGGATGCAAATAATTTTTTTGGATATATTCTATAATGAAGTACAATTGATTTTGATATCTTTTTAAGTGGAAAATATAATTATAAAAAATCAGCTTTCTTACCTTTTATAGTTGATCTCATTTGTTGGCTTGGCATACGTAACCCTTGAAACAAATGAAACTGTAAACTAGTGGAGTTTCTAGGTGCCTTTGAAATATGTTCAAATCTTGTGGAACTTTAGTCAAGAATAGAATCACTTTATTTATAATTTTTTCATCCCATTGGGCATGCCAAAAAATATTATCACATACGTTTTGCACTCATTTTTTATGTAGAATAGCTTGCTTTGCAACACCTAATGATATAATGGGAAAACCTCTAAACTGTGAGACTTTATAAAATTGAGATTAACCTCTAGAGAAGACTAACTTATTTTCACTAAATCTGATGTAACTGATAAGATACCAATTTTATATAAATTTTGATCTTTTTAGTGTTCTTTTTCCTAAACTAAAATTTGACTGGGAAAAGGGTAAAGAATGAAAATTTTCTAAACTAAAATGGTGATTTAGCTAAATATCTTAGTGGGATATTCTTATAGAATATTCACTTGGCTTTGACAAAAACCTAGATTTTGATTGCAAAATTTAGGAGGGAAAAACTCAAAGCTTTAAGTGTTGAATGCTGTGGGGGAATATAAGGTCCTCAAGATGAAAATTTTGAAAATTAAACCTTAGAAAATCCTAAATTTCCACTAACTACAACTATGAAAAAATGCACGGGATCATAGACAATAATATTTTAACAATGTCTAAAAAAACCTTAAAAAGATGCCATAATAAACAATGCTAACCTTATAAAAATCACTTGAAAACTTTTGACAAAAATATAAACAATTTTATTCAAACTTTAGGAAGATTTGTGAAAAACACAAGGGGAATATCATGTATAGGCACAAATGATGTGGCTTTGACCTATAGGTACTTGATTGCACATGGATTGAGGATTTTTTGCATGGCAAACATCATTAAATCTCCAAAAACACACTTAGGAATTCAATAATGAATTAAGAAATCCTTATTTCATAGGTTTAAATACAAAATCCCTACAATTAATGCTCTTTAATAGATGTTGGTGGTGGAACATTGGGGGTGAAAAAATAAGGTCCAATGTCCACCATGGTTGAATGGCTTGATTCATGGGAGGTGGAACCTATCAAGAAATTTACAAGTTTTCAAATTTTAAATTGCTCATGGAGTTCTAGATCACATAGTTTGAATGTTTGGTGGAAAGAGGAAATCCTCAAAAAAATTTCAAGTTTTAAAACTTGAAAATTAATTGTAGGGTTCTAGATCCCATGATTTGAATGTTTGGTAGAAGGCAAAACCCATCGAGCAATTTACAAATTCATAAACATGAAATTTACTTTTGGGGTTTTTGGTTTCATGGGATCTAGAGCCTACCATGCATTTTACAAGTTTTATATCTTTTAAAATACATTTTGAGTTCTAGATTCTACCATTTTCAAAGGTGGTTTCTTAGTGGGATCCAGAACCCATGAAGCAATTTGCAACTTGAAAACTGCATATAGAGTTATAGATTCCATAATGCAAAGGGAAAAATGGATCCTTGGAACTTTAAGGGGATTTTTTTATAAAAATAAAGGGGTCTCTCTTAGGGTATCAAACATAATGATATTTTTGTGGCAAATATATCAACAGTTTATTCAACACAATGGTGACTCCAAAGATCAAATATACTGGTTAAGTATTCCAAGTGCTTAGAGGTTATCAAAGGTCAGGATTTAGGTGATATTCTTGATCTTTTCCATTATTTATAAGTAATATAATCAGCTAGTGACCTTGATGGTATGTACTTATTTTTGAAGAGGCATATCTAATTTTTTACTTATGATTTGAGGGATAGTTCAAAAAAATTCTAGCTTGTTTGAATGCTCTAACATTTGATATTACCATGGTAATTATGTACCTTCCTCTCCTTTTGGTCCAAATATATTTTTTATGCCTTCCTACCATCCATATAAAACTAAAAATGCTGTTGGCTTTATCCTGAATAGCCTTGTCATAATAGGATATCATCTTGCTCATAGTTTTTACTTCCCTCCCACCCTTGTTCAACCTTCCTAACAACCTACTCATGCTTATAACCAACCATTTAAATGCTATGTTAATATTAATTAATAGATCAAGGTCATAACCAATCCCAATTAAGCATTAGTGATATATGGTTCAATTACCATAAATAAATAAGGGAGGTTGATGAAGAGCTAGAATATACAAGGCAAAAATAAGACCTTGCTTATCAAGATCACATCTACTAATAGTCAATGAGGGAAATTCAAAATTATGAGGATGAATCCTTGGATAGGCAAATTAAATCCAAGGAGGAGTGAATGCATCAACTGCTTATGTAGCTATAAAATATTGAATCTCAATCAACATCTTCTATTCCTTATACACCTAGTTTCAAACAAGTATCTCTGATAGCTCAAGCTCAACCCACTCAAAATGAGGATTCTGAATTCAAGATCCTAAGATTCAAGTAATGTAAACACTATGAACTTCTAATTAAGTCTCATTACTTTAAAATCCCAAGTTTTAGAAGTCTCCATCCTTTGAAATAATCTATTCTTATACAAATCTAATCTACCACCTGCAAGAACAACCCTCTCAAAAAATCATCTTCCTTAAGAGCATCAAACCAAACCATGGTAGCCTTTTTGGATTAAGCATCTTAATTTCAAGATACCAAACCTTGTTAAATCCACTCCTCTTGTACCAACTCAAAATAAAGATGAGGAAAGTATTGTAGAAGCTAAGCCAAGAAAGTTTCCAAGTTTTAAGAATATTTATTCAACCCAAAAACCAATTAATGAATAAGAACATTCATCCTAGTAATGAGCATGCTCATCCTACTTCATCAGTTAAACCTTATTTCCCTCCCATTATCTCCCTTTTTAAATGAGAACCCATTATATGAAGAGCAAGTGAGGATCATCTAGGGGAAGAGGAGAGTGTATCAAGTGAGGAAGATGAAGAAGAAATAGTTATTGGCAATGATTTTTATATCACTAAACTAGATAAGAGATCAAACCTACTACAAGAAGAAAATGAGTATGATCAGATATAGTAATAGAGTAGTGAGAAAATGGAGGAGGACATAACAGAGGAATATATTGTTGATAAATAGAGGCTATGTTTTTATAGTCAAGATTGCATTCAAGGGAGAGATGATTAGGTCCTCTCTTAAATAAATGAGCTTGTATTCAGCATGGAAGAAGGAGAAATTAACCTTGAATTTATCATGAGGCCTCTTATGTATAAGAATGAATAGAAACTAGAAGAAGACCTCTTTTAGGACAATTTAGATGACTTCTACTCACTTTGATAAAAAACCAACATCCCTTTAAGAATAATTCCATAAGTAACAAGCATAACAAGTGGAGGTAGATGTGCTTCCAAGTCAATTAGTATAGTGAGAGTATCCCAATTGGCATAATGATAGGGCAATAAAATGTAAATATGAGGGAAACCCTAATTGCTTAATATTTATCCTATCAAGAGGATACTATATACAGTACTTGGTTCAGTTGGAATCCAAGAAGGAAGATTCATTGCATGTTGTCTTGATCTAGAGCATAACATTAAGCATCAAAAAGGCTAGAACCAAATTGCCTATCCACTCCAAGGTGACTAATATTACAGTCAACTTACATGGGTTGGTGAGTTTTTTTTGTTTGCATCTTTGGAGAAGTGATCCACTAGTTCGTTAAATATATATTTCTTTTCCATCTTTGGTTAACTACCCTCAAACATTAAAAGCATTCTAAATTTTTACGAAAGGGTAGTTATTTTATAGAACTAGTCAATTGCTTTGTTTAGACAACCTTATAGTTTGTTATTTTAGGTTAGGTTATGTGTTTTATTTTCCCTAAATGCCTACATGCACATTGTAAATAGTTTGGTTTTTTTATCTTCATATAAGTGACTTTGGCATAGGTTGTGTGTTCCTATCTTTCATTGGAGGTATTCTTAGTTTAGTCATTGACTCAGATGGAAAGTGTAAGAGCATAACTAAGATAGAGTTTCAAGGAAAGTGGAATGGTGTCTAAAGGAGATTATAAAGCTTTGAGAAATTTAGGGAGTATATCAAAGATAAACCTTGAGAATCTTCTTAGATGCTTTGTTATCAATTATTTAGTAGTTGCAAAGTAGCTTTTAGCTAGGTTATACTTTTAAATTGAGGATTTTTAAGCTTTTATAACTCCATGCCCAATGAATTAATTCTAAGACATCTGATCTAAGTGCTTAGTAGGTAAGTAACCTATAGAGGTTTCCAAGAATGTTGACCATTTGTGGTCATAATGGAGGAGAAACATTCTTTCCAAGCTTTGAGCTATAGGTGCATGCATGCAAGATTTCCAAAGTTCAGTCAGAATACATGAAAAATGGATGTCTTTTACTTAATGAAATTGCAAGAAAGGATAATCTAATTGACATTCTTATCAACATTCTCAGTGAACATTGAGCACTCCTAGAGCCTACATGAGTCAAATAACAAGAAGCACTTTGACACTTAGTTTATTTTGGGATTTTCCCAATGATGGTCTTAAGGGAACTATGTCAAAATTGATGGGCCCAAATGACATCTTGATGGGTTCTTAGGTTTTTAGTGTGTGAGGGTTTCAATCCAAACCTCCCAATATCATATGATAATCATTCACATATCATAATGATTTTATCTACTTTTCAAATCATCTCAATACTTAATGGATTCTTTAAAATTCTACATGGTGCCATGCATTAATCTTATGCTAGTCCCTATCCTATTTAGAAGATTTCATGCCTTAGTTAATTCTTTAGCTTTGCCCAAAGCCATTTTTTAGTTTTCCAAAGCCCTAGACCTATTCAAAAATCTTTTGAGACTTGGTTTTTCTATAAAGTGTTGAAGTAGGTAGGTTAGCGGGGTGTTTCCACTTGTTTCAATTCCAATTACCTATAGCCCTAAAACCATTTGTACAGTTCAAAAACCCTAATAGAAGTGGGTTAACAAGATGATTCCATATGTTGTAATCCTGATAACCCAACATCTTGGAGATGTCTATGCAATATTGAATACCTTGAGTAAGTGGGTAAGTAGGATGATGCCACGTGGAATATTATTGATTCACCTTGATATAAACATGATAAGTAGGGTCATCAATCACATTAAGGATCTATTCCAATCAAAATGTTCCATGTGATAGTTCTTGGTAGCCCATGATTCAAAGGGAGGACCATTTTCCAAAATCCCAAAGTTATGGAAAAGTGACATGTGGTAGAGGCGAGGATAGTAACTCAAGTGCCTAGTAAAATAAAGAGAGGACATGTGGCAATGATGACCTCCAGTAGGAAAGAGTTCATAAATTGATAGCCTATCTAGTCATCAAAGGTCAAGGGTCAGCTACATATCCAACTAAACTCATAGAATCAAATGTAGATTTTATGACTTAGAAATAATCAGAAAGGTGGCTAAATTTAATGTAAAATTGAGTATTAACACCCACCAAAGTATGGCATGCACATTGGGATTAAGAACAAAGAATATAAGAAAAAGAAGAGTCTTAAATGTTAAAGAAGGCATGGAGATTCATAGATATAACATTGAATATAAAAATATCAGAATTAAGAAAAATATTACAAGGCAAACAATCCCAAAAGATCTTCAGTGGCATCCTTATGCATGAAGTACCCAAATTTAGATATAGTAGTTGAATGATTAAAGATTAGTTATTACATAACCAATGAGAAATAGAGGACAAGATGATAGATACAAGATAGAGGTAATCACCACTATAATTAGAGGACATAATAAGTATCTCTAATTAATTTTGGCCATCCATATCTAATTACAAAGAGATTATGTGTCTTGGTGTTTGATGTTCATTTAATTCCTTCAGCTATATACTCTATTGTAATCAATGATCCATGGGATTTAGGTTTCCTATAAAATCCCATGTCTTACATTTTAAAATGGTCGACATTTCTAGGCATAATAATGCTATCAAAAATTTCCCTCCAAGAGTCCTTTACTACTTGAACATTGCATTTTAATGAGAATTGAGTTCATCCCCCTTCATTATTCTTGTATTTTATGTGCATTTTATGTTTGTTGATCCTTGTTTGTGGATGAAATTCATCCATTTCATTTTTATCCATTCCCAAAAAATTTGTGAAGAGTTTGGAATTCATTTACATGTCATATTCTATGTTTATTCAGGTTTGTGTATGTATTATTTGTGGACCATCTATTGTCCATCTTAGTGATACACTATGTTCTCATGCCTCTATATGAAATACTTATGTAGTTGAATCACCCATTTTGTAGTCTATGTGATATTTCTTTATTCTCTATAATTTGTGATGTGTTCTTCAAAGCTTGTAGAGTGGATCTATCTAGTTTTGGTGCATCACCATTTTTATATTTCAGAATTCCTCCTTTCTTTTTTCCTTTAAAATATTTACACTTAGGATTAGCTATATATTTCCTTTTGACTCTTTAGGTCTACATTTTGATCCTAAATCAGATGCATTTATATTAGAAGGAAGCCAAATTTCTCTAGAGGTTCATCCTAATAAGTGTAAGGATCCCACAACCTTGGAGATGTTCCCATTATTTGATTGAATAAATTCTTCCAATTTAGTGGGTAGATAGTTTGAGTGACAAAAAAACCCAAATATCTAAAGGAGATTGTTATACTAATATTATTTAATATTTACTCACAGATATATGTTCACTAGAAGTTGAGAGAGAATATAGGAGAGATTTTAGGCTTAAAGGTACTCATTATATGATCATAAAAAGGGTTATCTATAGAAGAAATTATGAAGGCATCAAGTTGAGATGTGTATCATGAGAAGAATCTCAAGACGTTTAAAAAAAATAACACTAGAATATAGGCATTGGTTTTTCTTTTGGAAGCATGACAACCCATAAAATCTTTAGATTAAGTTATTATTGGTCAACAGTCTTCAAGAATGAACATGTTCATGTAAGAACATGCCATGAATGCCAAGTCCTGGAAAAAAGAGAGGCACACAAAATAATGCCTTTATATCTTGTTATTGAAAGAAGACCATTGTCTCAATGGGGATTGGATTTTATTACTGCTATTAACTCCAATTCTTTAGTTGGCCATAAGTTTATACTCACTGTCATAGACTATTACACATGATAGACTAAAATAGTAGCTATAAGGCATTCCAGAGCACAAGATGTAATCATCTTTCTGAAAGAAAATATCACAATTAGATTTAATTCCCCTATTTCTTTATTTTATGACATGTTAGAATTTTAATTAGCTGAATTCACTAAATGGGTCCATGATAATCAAATCACCATTGGGTCGTAATCCAACCATTACCTACAAGGAAATGGATTGATTGAATCAACAAAAAAAACTTTATTGATGCCATTAAAAAGTTATCAATAGATAAATATAGAGATTGGCACAATCTACTAAAGTCTACACTATGGGCTGATAGAACAAGACAAAAATAAGCCCTCAAGGCTTCACCTTAATTGTTGGTATATGGATGATAGCCAAATTTCCCAATCATGCTTCAATTTTCAAAATATTAATTTATGCAAGAGTACACATAAACAAGTGAAAATGTGGAATTTAGATTCTTAGACATAATAAATATGGAAGATTCAAGGACTGAAGCCTTACAAAATTTAGTAAACATCAAGATAGCCAAAAAAAGTTTTTTGACAAAAAAACAAAATTTAAAACATTTAGAATATCTGACCTAGCAATTTTATGGGATAAAGCCCATGGAAATAAAAGGAAACAAGATAATTTTAACCCATTATAGATTAAACCTTATCATATTTTAGAGATCTTGGGTAATAATTCTTTCCATTCAAGGGACCTCCAAGGCAATGAGTTAACATATCCAGTCAATGAACAATTTTTGAAGTAGTACTTCATGGTTGTAATGTCTAGAGATGTCCTTGAGTAACAATAGTTTTTATAGGAAAGGTATGAGTAGAATAAATTTATTACCTTCATAGTTAGATTTATTTATTTCATAATTAGTTTCATACTTTCTAGCTTAATTTTTTCCTATTTAAATTTTTTTATTTCCCTTAATTTAGTTACCTACTTTCTAGGTTAGATGGTTTCTTTTTTCTTTTTGGTAATTTGATTGACTTCCCCTAATATGCTCAAGAAAATATCCAACCCATTGGACTTACTATACATGTTCAGAAGCTAAAAGTTTACTCTATGGGAAATACATTGATCAAAGCAAAAATCTATTTACTTATGGGTTTCATGCCCTTATGTTTGAGATTTTTAGAATTCATGTATGAAAAAAGAAAATTGGTTATGGCCATGCTACCATTGAATGCTTCTATCAGTATTATAAAGGCTACTCTCATTACTAAATACAAATTTAGAAAGTTTTTTCATTTTCATTGGATCAAATACACCACTCATGTTAATACTTGTTTAAGGAAATAACCATTGATACGAATGTAGTTGGTAGGGACAATCTAGTAAAATTTATGCTTTCATATATACTAGCTCACTATGGTTCCTGATCTCCCTCTTCTAATAATATTATACAAAAAATAGAAAAATAAGGATAAATGCATCCTAAAAAGAGTGATCCATAAAACCTAAAGAAAATCTAAAGGTGATCAAAGCCTCAAATGATGAAATAAGATTAATGTATCATGCATCATGCAAGAATACATGAGAAGGAAATAAAAGGAACCAAAGGTACCTCTATTAGGGTTAAAAATGCCTATCTGGTAGCAGTGCAATGCCAGTGCTTCACTAGTTTTAAATATGTTTTCTTAGAAACTAGAATGAAACCTATAGTTATCCCAAGTCTCTACTAAAATCCTCACACAAGGGTAATAAGAAATCACTTCCTTATTAAAAATAACCCTTATCAAGCCAGAACTAAAAGCTCTTACATAATAATTTTGTCAGTCTCAATAACACACTTTTAATAATTAGAAATATTAAAATATATAACAATGGTTGAATAACCATTTAGTCTAAAATAGTTAGTTGTTCAAACAACTTAAATATTAACAACTAACATACTCCTACAAATTCTCCTCTCAATATTGCTACGTGATTTATATTAACAAATCATTATTATTAATCTCACAGTAATATAAGTTTACACTATAGTTTACCTCAACATATCCTCCTATAGTGCAAACTTATGTATGTTAGTTCAATCAATAATGCATCCATTACATTAAATGAAAATTTTACATTGAAGGAGAGATTCAATATACACTTTATTTGAAAAATGTCTCTCAAGACTTATTTGAAGACTCATGACAATGATACTAAAACATGACTTGACTCTTCTTGATTTTTTAGGTTTGACACAAAAAACAAATACTTTAATGTGATTCACTTCAAACTAACAATACAAATATAAAACATTACTAAACAAATATTATAAAATTTTAATATATAAAAATCTAAAAATAAAACTTAACAAAAAATAAAGTAAAACCTTAAAAATAATCTTAAATGAGTATATTTAAACATAAAAAACTAAAACTAAAACACCTTTTTAAATTAAAAAAACCATGAAATAAAACAACTTAAAATACTTACAACACATCCCAAAAAAATAAAGACCAACACTAAAAAAATAAACTAAAATCTAAAATCTATAAAAGAAAATGATATTATAATGCCAAATACTAAAAAAATTACTTTGACTATCTAAAAAATAATACGATACACAAAACTAATACAAATACATAATAAATTACAAATTAAATAATACCTAAATATAAACTATTAAAAATTAAGTATATGACATGAATTAAAACAAAAACAACTAATTAAAAACTAAAACCATTAACTAAAATCTATCCCACTTTTCATAAAACAAAACCACCTAATAACCCTAAAAACATAGTCTAAAAACTTAAAAAGTCATATACTAAGTAAAAGTTATTAAAAACAAAATTGCTTAAAACAAGACTAATTAAACAAAACCCTAAACATTTTTTTATATTCTTCCATCACCTTTTAAATATTTGGAGGCTATCATAGAAATTAATGCTAGTGTAAATGTTCTCAAGGATTTGGGTAGAGATGTGAGATTTCATTCCCTGAGCTATCATATTTGGAAGGATCTAAATGTATGAAATTGTGTATCTATCTGGTTGATGTAGACGAGGAATATTGTGTGTTATTTTAAGGCATATAAGCTATTCAAATCTAAAAATAAAAGATATGTCTAACACTATTAGAAAGCACAAGTCACCTATGTAGTATTCAATCAAAAGGAAAGATCACTGATTAATATGTTTGTGAAAGCATACAAGATACTGTAGGTCACAGGAAGACTATATAGGGGTCACCGAATAGGGCTTAATTTATATCAATGATCCCAAGATGAGTTTTCACTATATTCAATGTAAATCTAGTCCATAGAGATATCTACAAATATCTACTTCAATTATATCCTTTATTCTATAGCCCTATATACATAAAAAACTGTAAACTATATGTGTATAATAAACTCTAATATAAATAATTAAAAAAATACATATATCAATTTTTTGAGGATGTATATCAATTTTTTAATTTTATAATTTTCCAAGATGAGATGATGGAAAGAGTGGGTGAGCATACAGTGGAGAGAATTGATAGCATGGAAGCTTTGAATAGAGATAGTGTAGGTGGATGGTGTATTCAACAAAGGTGCACGTGGCCTTCACTACAATTGGTTAGTAGAGTGCAAGTAGGGGTGGATGGACTACAATGACTTTTACAAGTAGCCTACACTTGTAAAGCTATTGTGTGAACCATTTTTATGTACCAAACAAGTGAATGAATAGCACAAAGAGGTCACTCAAGGTTCCTAATTTGATACCAAATATTGAAAATGGCCCTTATCAAGTCAGAGCTGAAGGCTCTTACACAATAAATTTATTAGCCTTAATAACACACTTTTAATAATCAGAAACATTACAATGTATAACAATAGTTGAATAACCATTTAGTCTAAAATAGTTTGTTGTTTAAACAACTTAACTATTAACAACTAACATACTCTTAAAATTTATCCTCTCAATATTTCTACGTGATTTGTATGAACAAATCACTATTATTAATCTCAGACTAATATAAGTTCACATTATAATTTACATCAACATTCCTCACACATAGATCTAGGGTATGTGCAAGGCAAGTTTGTTGTATGTTGTTATTAGGAGTCTCTTTTATATTTCTAATTCAATTACTATTTTATGAAATGTTTCATGTTTGATTTAGAATTACTAACCAAAGGTTTTGGGTTCTCGAATACTCAGGAGTATTCATCTTGTAAGTCAATTTTTTTTGTACCTAACATATTATTTTTTATAGGATAGGGACCCACTATGTTTTAAAAAGGTCCAGACCTATCTTGAAAGTCTTATTCTAATAGAGATTTATATGTTTCACTTAACTTTTCTATTTAGAAAAAGTATATGAAAATGTTCTATATATTCAAACTAACCTATTAATACTCTTCAAAAGCTTTACATATGTACTAGGTTTCAAGAGATGCACAATTTATGAAGTCTCAAACTTTGTAGAATTAGGTCTTCAAAAGTTTTGATCACAAGTCTATCTTTAGCAATACTTAGCATTTCACACCTATATGATCCTTTTCATGAAGTAACTCTTTAGGACTTTTTATTCATAAGATTGTTTGGAACTTTTATTCTTAGGTTGGGTACTCAACTTTATTCATAACTTTGTCATTTTCTCTTTGAGAACTAGGTTTTTTAGAAATTTTTCATTTTGGTATTTACTCTTCAGAGAAAATGATTGAAATTTGTATTTTGGGATTTCATTATTCGACAAAATTATTCAACAAAAATATTCAGTGAAAATGTTCATCATTTTATCTCTTCAAATTTAATCTTTAACAAAAGTTCTCAATGTGAATTTTTTATTTGGAAAAATTATTTAGCAAAACTATTCAGAGAAAATGATTAGCATTTTTTTCTTTAGAACTTTTATCTCTAGCATTTTGGTCTTCTATAAAAGTGTTCGTAAAAAGTGTTAAAAATGCTTATTCACTTCAAAAACACTATTTTAATGCAATATCCAACTCCTACCTACTAAGAGTCTCAATGACATAAGTAGAATAAACCAAAAAGAGTGACAAAATGACACTTAGAAAAAGGAAACAACATGGCATTATTTATAAAATCTACAATGCTTATGTGGCATACCTACCAACTGAAGTTGTAATTTTTGAATTTAACAAGAAAAAAAAGTTTATAGATGTTGGATATTAATAGTTCATGAACCATAATTTAATGACAAAGCTATATCATTGAATTAAAAACCAATGATGTGCACATTAATCAATAAAAAAACTCTAAGATCACTTACTTCCTTGTGAACAAGCCCTAGATACCTTCATTTTAATCATGAAGTCCATCTAAAGAAGCCGAGATGCTAAATTAAAGAACAAAAACTTTATTTGCCTAGTGAATTAGCTATGACATCCTCATCTAAGACATTTAGAGGAGCCCTGCCACCTTCTAAATTCTCCATTAAGGATTCAACAGAGATAAAGACATTGTCTTTGATCTAAAAATATTTAATAATGACTATATCAATTAATCAGTGTTATGGGATGTAATTCATTAGGTGGATGCCCACACTCACGAGGAGAATTTAATACTAGCTCAAATACAATTGGATATGGACCTCCTCCCTCTAAAAGTATAAGAACTACATTTTGTAGTGGCTAAGCTTTAGGTTATACCATGCATAATCCTCTTATGAGACTTTTTATCACTAGCAAAGTGATTCAGGGCACATTCTTACATCATTTCAATCATAAAATCATTATAGCATGCATCTTAGGAGATGTATTCTACAGGTATTTATCCCTACCTATCTTGGATACTACATATGATTTACATAGAGAAGTTACATGAGAAAAAGAGAACTCAATTGAGAAAACATTGAGCAAGTGGATACTTCCTGGGAAGATCATCACCATCAAAGAGAAGCAACTAGTACCTATAACTAAGTTTTAGATGGGAATCTATATTGGGATGGCCCTCCTAAACTAGTTATATGGCTACCACAACATATAATTACTTTACCTTGAATGGGTTCTACTATTGGATTTAATAATGACCTTAGAAATAACATTTTCTCTAGGTGAGTTAATTAGTGCTAAGTTGTGGGAACATGTACTGCACAAAGATAAGAGGCCTTAAGGGGGCCATTTATATATGATGTCATACCTTATAGATATTATGTTAGGCATAGTTTATTTACATAATGAGTCACTCTGGAGCCCAACTCTAGACTTTATTAAGAACCATATATTCGAATCATATTATTTTATGCACATATACACCTATAACAAGAACATCACTCATATTTCAGAAGACTTATACTGTTAGGTGTGGAGGGCCATTTATGAATCCCCATTACCTAGGGTATACAATATCATTTCATATACATTAATGGCTAGATGGGACTACTGGTTATATCCTAACTACATTGTGATTATGGTCACTAGCCACAATGTTACACCCATGTGTCTCACCAAACATGTACCGGATAAACTAGTAGAGCATGAGACAACCTACCAGCGGTGGTGGAAAATTGATAGATATTTGAAGAATAAGAATAAGAAGAGTGACATATATAGATCTCAACTCATGATTGGTAGAATGTGTTACATTAATCGTAAACACTTTTGGGAGGATGGTAGATTTAGAGAGTATTATTCACTAGTCACATTGCCACATAGGGACTGGGACCCTCATGGTAAAGTTCAAATTCATATTCAAAGCCTTGTTATTCCTTAGCAACATGATAATTATGACCATGATTTATTATTTCTCAATTCCAAGAGTGATGCCCACATTAGAGAGAGGTCACAAACAATGGGATTAGGTGATGAACTATTGAAAATAATTCAAGGGGAGCCCTCCATTTCAACTGTAGATGCACACATCAGACTCTCACTTGCAAGTGGATGGGTTACCTCTAATTTTTGGATCAATATTCCTTATCAAACATCAATGGAGTAAGGATAACCTTCACAGGTATTCCCTATGGCATTGGAAACTATAACGAAAGAGCCTAGGGTGGTTGAAAATTCACTTGGGGGAGCTCATGATTAGCCAATTTGACTTGACTCTTTAGACTCAAAAGGCCATGACCATAATGTTACTACATCATCCCAAGATAATTCTATTATGGTTACCTTAATCACACCCACATAAGAGACTTATACCATAGCTGAGAAAGATACTATTTGTTTTAAGATAAATTTAAGAGATCACATCCCTCCAACGAGTCCAATTATTGAAGCAATATATATGAAAGGACCCTCAAGGGAGTAACAACCAACAAGAGGTGAGTTTACAAATGAGAAAGAAGAGATATAAAAATATAAAGTTTTGAGACTCCAAGATGAAAAAGGAAAAACACCACTACATGAATATTGATTAAGTGAGGGTTTTTTACCACTCCTATTGTATCTTTTGTTTCCCTTTTGTCTTTTGGTTCTTTTGATTTCATGTCTCTCAATCCTAGTGTTTCTTGTTCCTTTCTAGTACCTAAAGTATAAGTTATTTCCCCAAGCCTAGTGTCCAACCACCTTTGATTATTCCAAAGGTAGAGGATGTTTCCTCTACCCTTGTTATCTCTATTTACCCAATAGTTCTTACTCCTATAATTATGTCAACAACATGTATTCCCCCACTTATACTATAGTTACCTCTAGCACTCCCCCAACTACCCCCAAGACAAAAAGGAAGTCATACAATAAATATAGGGGAGTATTGACAAGTCCATAATTACATGTGTCATCTACTTAACTAGGCTTATTAGTGGCTTCATCTAGTTATTCTCAAATTGGTTGGAAAAAATAAATAGGTTTATACAGTCCTCCCATTGCTGCAATATGGTGGGGTGGACTGGTCCAAGATAATTTGGCATTCCCTTCCTAACCTATAACTTGAAGAGGCATTAAATCAGTCCTCAAGGGAGATATTGGTTGAGACTACAACTCAAGATACTTAACCAATAAACATAACGTAATAGGTCATCTCATAATGGGCAACTTATTTGGAATCACAGGCTTCTCAAAGGCCAAATATTAAAACCACAGAGCTACCCAAAGTGAGCTCCATTTTGATAAATATATAGGAATTTTATAAAGGGTGAATAAAATAAAAATTGAAGACAAGGTTGAAAGGGGGATAATTTGGAGGAATGACAAGAGGTGTTCACTTTATTAAAGATGAAGAATGGGAAATTGGGATAGTCCCCCTACATTAAATATTTCAAAACATATTTTGAGACACACAAAGAAGCTCTACTTGAGTTCCATGAAGGAACCAAACTAAAAAAAAAGGAGCTTTATCAATAGCTAGAGCATGTTAGGGAATAATAGTAAACATTCCATGTTCTTGTATAGATTGAAATGGATGTGTAAAGTGTAGCTTCAAGAATATACACTATTTTGGAGGCCATTTATACAATAAGGGATGAATTATATTCTTAGATCATTAAAGATAATAAATTATTTAATTATTTGAAGGTAGATGAGAATAATTTGAAACTCTTCATTCTTTACATGATAAATAAGGTGTGTAGCCTCCTTAATCTGATGACATCGTTAGAGGATTCAAATGACCTAAACATAGTGTTCATTAAGACACAAGAAGAAAGGGGGTGGGTCACAATAACATAAATAATAATGTTTAATTATGAAGAGAATGAGAGCCTCATTTTGAAAATTCTATATGAGTAGAAGTTCTTATAGGTGAGGGACTCTACAGGTAGACTAATAAGTAGATCTAATTTTGACCAACTTATTCAACATGACTCAACAAACTTAAATCACAATATACAAGGATTGACATTGGAGGATATTGAAGATGAGTTGTATTTTGAATAGAGGAAAGTTACTAAAGTAGAGACATTATAAATTAACTTGAGTAATACTAAATTTGAACACACACGGCTAATGGGACAAACAATCAATGTACACAAACCCCCAATCTTGAACATGGATGTCATATAGTACCAATACGATGTTGGGAAAAAGTATTTTTAATAACTAGAGGCCAAGAATAGATCCAATTCTTCAACTTCTAGTTTAGTTCAAGCCACCACTTTAGGACCTACTACGATGATAATCAATGCTATACAGTCACCAATCAAGCCTTAGTTGCTAAAGGTTAATTTTGTATGTAGTCATGTATATAAGAATAATCTATGTAATTGTAGTTTACTTACACTTGGTATATGGATGTAAAAGTTAGCTTGGAATATTTTTAAGAATACACATGTTATTTTTCATTATATAGGTAAAATTACCTTTTTAACATAGTTATAATTAACTGTAAGCATACACACATGCAATTCTGACACTAAAATTATAACTAAATTTCTAATTAATTGATGTAACTTTGAGTTTGCATGAACTTGGAGGATGATGTGACTCCTCCCCAAGTATATATATTCATGTAATCCATCATTCCAAAAGGTCAAAATTTTTATCAATACATGAATAAATCATTTTATTTGTCATACAACTATGTGGATGTAAATTCCTTCTAATTATGTTTAATTAAGGTTTTTATTTGGTTGGGTTTTATTAATTTAGTAGTTTTAAGTGTGAAAAAACTATATATATATATATATATATTTAATCATGGACATATACTAATTTTAGATGTCCAAAATCTATTGAATAGTTAGCATATATCATACATTTTAAGTAATTGGTTGACTATCTTAATATTCTAAGTGTGCAAGAGTGTTTCCCCATGATATAGTCTTCTTTGTGTGATCCATAGATATCCTAGATACTTTTTTAGTCTAAGCTATAATATCCTAAGTAAGGGTATGCAATAGATAATTTAAAAGGAACAACCTTCATTTGAGACCCTTAAGTTTCCTATAACATTTCATCCTAGACTACCTAACTATGTTTGTCTTTAAGTTTGCAATAACTACAAAAAATAAACATTATTTCTAGATACACTTGTCCACTAAGGAACCAACATAGTAAGTGACCCCTTGAAACCATAAAAGCCTTATTTTATAATCTACCCTTCCCTCCTTTTAAATTTTATTTAACTAAGATCCACCCACTCTATAATAGATTCCATCCATCCATCCAACCCAACTAGGTTTTGATTTCTTTACTAAGATTTATTTTACTACAAGCACATCCAATTAACAACATGCATGTTCAACCTACTATTCTACCACAAAGGAGTTTGACCCATACTTTTAACTCATGCCTTAGAGTGGGATTTATCTCTATTGAGATCCTAAAATATTAGAGGCTAGCTTGTTAAATCTATGGATGTACACAAGATGCACATTAATAGTGATCATCAATAAACCTTGATCAAGATATCATAGACTTGAAAAGATTGGAGACCTTATGCAAGACCTTGGAACACATCTATAGATCAATAATCATGTAAAGAGACTCTCTAATAGGCTTAAAAGAAACCATGACTCTAAAAATTATTACAAGACTCATTTAATGAAGCAATAGTTTAAGAAACCTTAATGAATAATACATACTTGATCTTGAACCCACCTAACCATCATGAAAATACTTACAAAGATTTTAAACTCAACTAATTTTGTAAAAAATACCCTTTTACAAGTGTGCAAGTGCTCTAGGGACCAAAGGTGGTTGGAATAACCAACATTACATTTGAAGAATTGATTCATGGTGAAAAAAATTCACATTACAATGATCTAGTGTTATTCTCAACATTAGAAATGGAAAAATTAAAAATAGGCAATCCTCAACATGGAAATCTAGGTGAAGAAGATTTAACAAGGTGTAGAGATAAAGATTCATTAATTTAGGATAACTATGCTTATATTATAGATAATGAATAAATGACTAAAGGTATCAAAGGGTTATTTTTAAATGAAGAACAAGACATGTACACTCTTGCTATCAAGAATAAGGATAATGAAAGTAACATTTATTCACCACTCCTATCTCAGGATCAACATCAAGTAACTAAATTTGTGATTATCTTTGTCAAAGAGAACAATGTTTCTAGGTTTGATATGTCATTTATTATGGTATGTGATAGTTCCCCTACCTTTTTTTGCTTTACATTTTACTAAATAGGTGTATGACAACCATGCAATTTTAAAACCTTATTCCAATTATTGTCAAAAAATTAATAGTCATGATATTTTGAATATAAGTGTATAAATTTACTAAATCATATTTGATAAATTATAGGTAAGAGTATTTGAGATATGGTACATGAGAGAAAAGGACAAGATCATCATATATATGACATTCTTTGGTTACTTCCATTTCATGATTTATAAAACATTTTGTGATAATCCAATTAGGCTTACGATTTTAATAGGTGAGGATGCCCCATTTATTGTGAATGGGAAGTTCCTCAAGCACTATTTTATAGCATGAGCTAGCATGACATGGCCTTGTACATAGTTTCCCTTTATTTTTATTTTTTTTTAAATTTTATTTTAGGTTGTTTTTTTATTTTTTCTACGTGTGGTTTGTCCTTGACCCTTTTCCTCTATTTATTTGGTTTCTTTTGAACCCAATGGGTACCTTTTGATTTTAAAATGAAAAGATATTTTTTTGTAAGTAACAGTAGTAGTGTTTTGTTTTTTAAATACTTTGGGTAATTTTTGAACAAGATTTTGTGCAATAGTTATGTTTCAAAGGTTTGTACTGTCACATGTGTTTCAAATTTATTCAAGTTTTGGTGAGTTATGGTAAATTGTTTGACTTATAAAGAAATTATCTCAAAACTTTGACTAAAAACACAATTTAAAGATTTTTTGGTTCACTTTGATGAAACTTTAACTTTTATGTTCTAGAGTTAAAAATATAAACTTTTACCTCTCATATTTCCATGGTGGCCCCCAGCCTATAAATTTTGGTTAAAATAAAATAAAATTAATTATCATAAAAAGTTAATGTTTGGGTGATTTAGGTAACCTATACCAAGGTTATGGATGCCCTTATGGCAGTAGAGAAAGGCTTGAGTGAGATCAGAGATATCTTCATCAGGGATATATATGCCTGGATAATAGTAGAGAAATGTCTTGGCAATCATTTTTAGTTATAATTAAACACTAACTTGATGATATGGGTTGTAGTAGCTAGTATCTACAAATACCATGAAAGGTAATGGATGCATTTGCACACATTATGGTCAATGTGAATCTCTAATTTTTTATTATCACCATTCTATTCTTACCCTTTCATGATTTTATTCATATATTAGATGTTGTCTTATCCAAATATTATAGGTTTGTATACATGTTTATTTTGTTTCAAAATACTAAATATTATTTTCTAGTATATTCACCAGTTATCGTTGTTTCTAAAACACACCCTATTTTTTTGGAAATAATGGTACGCATTTTTTTGTTTTTTAAGGTTTGCTCTTACTCTCAATTATAATTAGGTTCACTTTCACTTTTTTGATTATATTTTTGGACATAAGTTATTTTACAATGCAAAATTACATCTTAAAAACCTTTTCATGCATATCATAGGTTCAAGTGATAAAAATTAGTATATGACACTTGGTTAAAAATAGACTTTGAAAGGTTTTTCATTCTTCATTTGCTAATTGGGTTTGAGAGTCTAATTAAGTCTAAAAAGGGATTCTTAGGAAAATTTTAGTGAAAAATAGGGTAAAACCATTGATTATGTCTTAGAAGCCTTAGCTAGCACCCCCCTTTACTAGTTAAGTCAAAAAACTAACTAGGTATTGGGGGCCTTTCTGACCCCTTCCCTATGTTAATTAAGCCTGAAAACCTGATTAGGTTAAAGGGGCCTCATGACCCCCTCCATTCATTGATCAATATTGAAGCTTGATTAGGTATATGGGGACATCAAATACCCACCCATGTATTTTAGGAAATAAATCATGATGAATATTAATGAATCCTTTCAACCCCCTTTTGTTGGAAATTGGGCTCACATGCTTGATTAAGACTATAGGGTCATGTTGAACCTCCATTTTCTACCTCCTTTATTAATTAAGGTTCTAAACCTAATTAGGTATACAAGACGTCCACCCTCCCCCTTTCAATAAAATTTAGGATTTAAAGCCTAATCAAGTTGAAAAAAATTGATTTAGTTTGCAAAACACCTATGTTAGAAAAGTCCTGATAGGGTCTACAACATACAAAACTACAAGTTTTTTCAAGCATAAATTTTGACCCATTAATCTAATTTTCATTCCATTTAATGAATTTGAAATATATTTTTTCCATCTTTGAAACATTGTTGGTATTAAATGGGAGAAGTTTGAGGTGTAAAACTTGTCAACATTCTAGTGCCACAACTTACTATTTTTTGTGTATTGTGTATCTAATGAGCTAAATGTATTTTTACCCCTTTTAAATAACTAATGTGATTTATATTTATTTTTTAGGAATTTTAAAGAGAGGAAAAGTGCACAAGACAAAGTGGATCTCTTAGTAACCAACATGTGTTGATCATTACGCTCTTGGCTTCTAGTGCCTTGGGATTTTTTTACATTGGAGCTTGCTCTTGGTGGGTGGATCACATTTAATATGTGAAACCAAATTTTGGATGGAGTTTTTGTATCCTTTATTGGACTAGAATTATATATAATACCAACCAAGTGACTTAGAATAAGCTAGTTAATTTTTAATTAGAGGATAGAGTAGAGGACTAGACAATGTTTATTTATGCATTTTATTGCTTTCCTATTTAGTTTTTCCTATGAGCTATGTTGTTTGGAGGCATATTTGTGTATTTCAAATAAGAAGGATGAATACAAAAATTTATTTTCCAAGTAATATTTATCAATTTAAAGGGTTTGTATATTATTTTTCATTACCTAAACATATATATGGTGGTTTTGATCTTATTATTCATAGCTAAATTATCCATAGACTCTTACATTGTCTATATTGATGGCTGTGTGCATACTGGTCAATAAAAAGATTGATTTCATTTAATCAAATTAATCAAATTTATGTTCAATACAAAATAGGCTCACTTATTTCCTCTTTTCCCTCATCTTTTTATATTTTTATGAATATGTTGGAGTAGGTTTAGAGTAGATATACAATAATAATATGTGTTTACAAGTTATATCTTAATTGGGAAAAAATAATCATTTTTATATATGAAATAGTTTATTTATCTATGGAAGGAATGTGCATTGAATAAAACATATTTTTAATGTTAAATCTGAATTTTATGATTAAATTGGGTAATTTATATACACTTTTTATCCCTTATTGTGTGTATAAACCCCATACTAACACATTAACATACTTATGTTTTCCTCTTATTTTGTTTAATATTAAATTGATTCTAGCATGCCCCTTAAAATGAAATAGTTTCACATCAACTGACTAGGTTATCTATTATGTTGACCTAATGAAATAGGCCTTGAGGAGATTTTGTCTCCTTTCAAGAGAGTTTGGTAAGATTTCAACCCTACCTAAGTTGGTGTGCCAAACAACCCATCAAAATATTGCCACTAGAAAGAGGGATTGAATTGGGATATTTTTAGATATATGATTTGTTATGGTCTTATGACTAACCTATTATGCTTTGCATGCCCTATTATGTGCATAACCCACACATAAATAGATTAGTGATATAAGGAGGGCATGAACTAAAGTATTTTTATATCTAAGATTGTTTAAGGTCTTGTGGGCCATATTTTAAGATTTTCATTCCCTATTATGTGCCTAAACCACACATCAATAGACAAATGTAATTAAACTCTTTTTGGAAAAAGTTAAAAGAGAATATCATAATCAAGTAAGGAGAAGACTATTCTAAAAGCTTGCCAATTAAATAATTTAGATTCATAATATTTTGATATAATTTTGAATTAAGAAAATATGATAAATATGGAAAGTACAATTCCAAACCATAATTTGAATGCATAAACATAAAGAAGGAAAAATACTTAGCTTATAAAATGATGTGCAAGTAGAACTAGGAAGTGCAGGTGTAGAAATAGTTAGTATCATGATCAACTGTGATTCTTTAAATTATGGAAATCAAATCTCTATCATCCTTGACACTAACATCAACATAGGGACACTAACATCAATACTTATATTTGAAAACATACATTTTTGTCTTATAAAAAATACAAGTCCTTTTTTTGAAATTTCATGTGCACTTAATAGGGTTCACTATTGCCTTGCATATTATCTATTCAGATCATGAACAAAGGTTATATATATCATAATGTAGCTCATAACCCTTGGTCCTCTAGCTAGGGCATGCCAACTTGTAAAATAGGTGTTAGTGCATGAAAGTGATATCAAATTGACCATAGTGACCCATGTGTTAGTGAGCACTGCTACATATCCAATACTCTGAAGAGGGCCTTAGATTAATGTAGTTATCCATCATATGTGGGAGTGTGTGTGAACAATTATGCAATATATTATATGTAAGTTCATTTAGTTATCTATCTTTTAACCTAAAAAATATTACTCATGGGTTGCTCTTCAAATGATTCATACCTATAATAATATGGGTCTTATGACTAATTTGGAAAATGAGTAGAATATGACACTTTTACAAGATTGAGAAGTGTTTTTTATAGGTATAAGATAGACATGTGATTGATTTATAATTGGTGATAATGAGTGGTCTTTGACTTATATTTATACCACACATTTTCAAATGATCTCACAAGAGGGTTAAAATAATACTATAAGCCAACCCATACATGTTGAAGGATTTTAAAGTTTGACCATTTATAAGGTTTAGACACTAGTGTGAGACTTGGGACACTATCATTGACACTAGTGTCCTAATCTAGGTAGTAGTGTCTAGGAGAATAGGAAGTCATTAAAGATTTATAACTGCTAGAGTAGGATATTAATAAGCTTTTAAGTAGACTATGGGATAAAAGTGATCTTGGTAATGAGAATATTAAGGTTGAATTATAGGATAAGTATTTTGGCTTAGTGATATGGTGAATTTGAGTCTTTTATTATAAAAAAGGTCTTGAATTGAATGATTGAGCCATAGTTATATTTATTAAGTGTACAATACTAGTTTATCATATAAAATCTAGATTTAACATCTATATTTGCCCCCTATAATTTAGTAATGTATAAGGATGAAATTACTAGTTTAATGGAAATAAATGTGTACCTTGGTGTGTGTAACATACCTTATTTTTAATTAAGTCCCATTTTAATTTTTTATTTATATTACCAATAACCAAAATCATATTATAGTGTAATTAGAGCATATAATATGAAAATTAAATAATTTAAATGCTTGAAATATAAGAGAAAATGAAAGGAGTACCCTTGTATGTTTATGAAATCATGTTGGCCACTGGTAATTTGATTTGGTAATGACATTTCCTTGAAAAATCATTAGAGAAAGAAGTTCACAATTAAACCTTGGAGTTGTGAAGAGGATAATTGGAGGGTGATCATGCCTCCAATCTATTACAAAGGTGAATTATGCCAAGGCCATCAAGATCATTGAATGTCAATGTACAACTCAAGTGTATACATAATCTATCCAATATCTCTAAGAACAAATGGTATCACCATCTCAACATAAAAAATGGAAGTAGTGCCAAGGACATTGAGTGTATTGAATCTCGATCACACTACTCAAGGGAACCAACTAATGCATATAGATAAAATCTCAATCAGTGCATCTTGGTAAGGTTAGTACATAAATGTTTATATAATCTAAATATGTATATGTTATCTTGGTGCCTTTTCATGGTATATGAACCTGTAATGTGTTTCAATATAAACTATCTATCAAAATGTAACCTCTAATATTTAAAATATGTATACTATTTATCACAAATCTTAAAAATTCTATCTCAAATCTATAATATTGGTGCCAAGTGCATAAGATTCTAACCCAAGTGTATAACTGAATCATGTAACTATATCAAATAATTTTAGTTTTTAAAAATGTATGTGCATGGAATCATGTTTCTATGACATGTCTCCACTAATATTCTTCCCATTTTAGGTGAGGATAATGCCATGTGATGGTCACCTTATCTTGAAACAATAAGATAACCATGTTATATATGTATCAATCATGTAGCAAAGAAGCATAGAGTGGAATCTTGTCTAAGTGAATGTATCAATGAAGCTCATAGTATCCAAGCATAAGATGCATGATATGGATCATCAAAATGTATATAAGTAAAAACATAAAGCTAAAAAAATATTCAAGTAGACATAATATCACTCAATGTCACATAAAAAGGGGTCTAAGGGGACTACAAACAAGGGGCATGTTCAAATTCTGCACACTCAATGGGGATGCCATGTTAAATGTACAAACACTAATGAAATGACATGCAGGGTGATGAAACCAATAAATAAGGAACATGTTAAAATGTTACATAGTCTAAACAAGACATAAAACAATAAGTAAACTCAATCAATCCATGTATTAAGATGAATAAGTGAAATATAAGTAACTAGCATAAGCATATCATACTAGTCCCTACATACATATGTTAGCAAAATTTTATAGATAATAACATATTTAGCACACCCTATAAGATGTATATGAGTATATACATATATAGGAATTAATATATAAGCTCAACATGATAATGTAAAGTGATCATAAAATGATATAACCCGTATCAATAGTGATCAATAGAAGTTGATGCCCCCAATGTAGTGTGTCACTTGGGTAAAGGAAAGATCAATAGCTATACCTACATGTATCATGGATTTATTATATTCCTATATTAGAATAAAGTAACCATGAAACATGTGTGTGTATATGAAATAAATGTGATGCTATATATGAACATAAATTAAAAACCATACGTGAAAGCTAGTAAACATGTGAATGCTAAGTATTTTTATATTTTGATTTATTTTAATGTTTTTTATATAATATTTATTATTTTTTTAAATATTTTTATGATTATAAATGGTTCTTGGAAAAGTGAAAATTTATACTATAATCCAAGAATTTCATTAAAGACATGCCTCTATGAGGGCCCTACATCATATGTGTCATATTCATATTTTGTGTAATCAATATCATTAGGATCATACCAATATGTAGTATCATCATCATATTAATTTTTTGGAATTATAATCTTATCTTATTTTATATTTATGTTGGGTTCACCTATTGAGTATTGTTAGTAATGTCAATAGTACATCTTGCATAAGGTTGATGTCATTAAGAGAGTGTGTCTAGTTGGTAGTATGTTGATGTGTCAAAGTGCATTGATAGAGTGTTTTAACTAAATTATGTTTTTATGAGATTGAATTTTAATGAAACTAATGCCTTATGGTTACATGAAGGTACATGTCTTTGAATAGTCTAAGCCTAGACATGGCATGAAAAAACCTTGTAAAAAGGTATGAGCATGGTGGCTTGGTGAGATGAGTGCACATAGGCATGAGTGGTTGTATGTGGTTACTTGATCATGTATGTGAAGCATTAGATCACTCATGAGAGTATCAGGGTGTGCCTATAGGGGTAGGGTTTTTAAACCAAGTCTGCATCTAGACCACCTTTAGACCCTAGTTGGCCTAATGAGGCATCATGATCTATTTTCAAGGCATACAAAGGGTGTATATAACTATTTAAGCATAATAAATTTTGTTTTAATGTGTGGGGTATGTGGAGATCACATGGAAAGAGGAATGAAAATCAGTTTTAAGGCCTAATATGGTTTGTAGGTCAAGATCTAGAGAGCAAAAAAAGAGAGAGTGTGGCCTAATCATGATTAGATTTAAAGGTTTTTGATCTCATGTAAGAATTTTAAAATGTGAGGCATGTTTTTTCAAGTTTTTTCATGTATTTTAGCATCAATGTTTACAAGAAGATTCATGGAAAGTGGATTTTAGGTCTCTTGAGTACACAAAATGTAGGGTTCTCAAATTCAGAAGGATTTCTTGTGTTTTTTTATCTCAATAAACCTCTACCTGAGAACCTAATTTTTACATGTTATATGGGGAAGGATCTTATCTCAAAATTTTAGACATTAGTTTTTGGATTGAGGGAATATGCTTTATGAATGATTGTTAACAATGGAAATAGGTTTAAACCCTCCTAGAACCCTCATAAGGACCCGATGTTGAATACATTGATCATAATTTCCTAAAATGGATTAATATGTCTAGATAAGTGATTTAAGTTTGTATTAAAATCTATAAAAAATCTATAAATATGATTGAGTTTTCAAGTGTGTGAGTAGACCCTAAAGGAAAGTGTTAATTTCTAAAAGATTTACTGTAGCAGTTAGAGTTGACCAAGTCAAAGTATGTAAACAGATGGAATATGAATCTTGAGACTCATTATTCCTATACATGGAATTTTATTAATAGTTTATATCCCTCATGTGTGCTAAACTAGTCATCCAAGTTAGCCAGTTGCTAATAGGCTTAATGGTGGAAATAGTGAAAAACCTAAGTAATAGTGAGAAGATGATTAGGAATGTGTTATCATGATAGAGTGATGAAACCAAGTGCATAGAGATTAATTTTAGGAATTTTAATAAATTTTCATGTTTGGAATAATTTTTTTAAGTTAGTGAATATAGTGAAAAATTTTCTCACAAGTTGATCTATCTGGTTCAGATGAGACAATGAGAAATATGGTCATGAGATTAGTCTATAAGACCAATATTTGACATTTAACCATATTAAATTTCTATCTAAAAATGGTTTAATGATATAAAAAAAAAATATAAATGCATCATAATTCACTAAATATGTCTATATGGGTGTTGGAGGTCTGAGTCACCATGACTAGTCTTTGAGAAAAACTGGTAGTTCTAAGTGAGTGAGTTATAAAAGTGTTTGTGAGGATTTTTACCCTATATGATAAATTATAGTGAAATTGGTGATTTTTTTTTAAAAAAAAATGCATTTAAGGTTTTTTTTATGTGATTTATTTTCATGGTTATGTGGCCAAATAATGTGTGATCTTTAGTTGTTTAAGATAGACCTTTCTCTATGTGTGAAGGCTTAATGTAAACAATACTAGTGGTGTGCTTCAAGTGGTGGTTAAAGGTAAAAAGTGTCATGGAAATAATATGAGATTAGTGAGGGTATATTTAAGGGGTATAAAAATTATTATTTTCATATATATATTTTTAAAGTGTTCCAAGGAGATCAAAGGGTAACATGTGTTAAAAGGCCTAATTGAATTAGGTCTCCTTAAGGCCTAAAAGAGGTTTGGTATTTTAAAGTTATGTAAAACCTATTATAATGATTTATTCATGTATGAAATGTGTTATAATAAATATTTAAATGGTAATAAAAGTGTGAAAGTGTGTATGGACAACCAAGAGGTGTGTGAGCTAAAGGATTGTATAAGAAAAAGGCCTAATACACCGAATTGGTTTGTTAGAGATATTGGGAGTGAAAGTGAGGGATATAACATATTGAATAACTAAAGGAGGTATTATATGCCATAATAAGGATGTATTTAAACTATAATGAAGATATAACATGGATATTTTAGTTAAATATCAAGGTCATATGGCCTGATCTATCTTGAAGAGACCTAGTTGAGCGAAGAAGCTTCGAAGGCAGTTTGAGAGCAATAAAAGAGTGATAAGAGTTAAAGAAGGTAATATTTATCTATTGTGTGAGAAAAAATGTGTTCTAAATATGATCAAAGGTTTTATGTGGATGATTTAGTGCTAATTCATCTATGGGGTTGGTGCCTCTTTGTAAGTTGGTACTTGTTAAAGCCTAGTTGGGGTTAGTGCTCTATATGGAGTTGGTGCTTCACTAAAGTTTGGTTTTTATCTTATAGAACTGTATTAAATTTTTATAGATCAGTAAATTTTATTACCCTTTAGGGTTTATCACATATGTAATGTGTTTCATTATCTTTTATGGTTACATATGCTTTGTTAGATGTTCATGTTTGTATGAATGGTTCATGTATGCTTAAGTGGAATTGAATGATTGTTTTGAAGACAATGATTCACCACCCCTCTCAATTATTATTCTTCAAATAATTAGTCTCAAATCTTATTACTTTTAATTAAGTATAATTTTTTTAAGGTGATCTTAATAATCACAAGATGTCTAGTGATAAAAAATAAGAAGACAACATGTATGATGAAGTCTACTATGATAGTGAAGAAAGAAAAGATGAAATAGACCTTAAAATTGAGCTCATAAGTTCCCTTGATGATTTGAAGCATAAAAATAAGTATATAAAGTATATCATGAATTAGTTAGAAGGTGTCAACACAAGGTTTAGGTTAAAGGAAGTTGAGTATGACCAGTTGATGATAGAGCTAGTTTCCTTGAAGGTTGAGCATGAAATGCTCATAAAAAAGATGAGAAATAGTGAGAGAGAGCATGAGAAGTTATAAAAATATAGGAGTATCAACATTAAAAGAATAATTAATAATCCCAATGCAATAAGGAATAATTTATCATAGAACCATGGGAAAAGGAGTAATCAATCAAGACGTGGGTACAACAATGTTATTTTCTATAGTTGTCATAATATGGGACACACTATAAAATTCTATTGTAATATAGTTATAAGGACCTAAAGATTCAAAAAGATATATGGAGATCATAGAGTGATTGAAAATGGTCAAACATTGGTATGAAAGACAAATCAATTTAGGACTGATCATATTAAGACCAAGAGTTAAGATGGACTATTTGTTAAGAAAGAACAAAAGACTTAAGTGGATTCTATGCTAGATTAAACTACCTTTCACATTAAAGATGAAGGCATGAAATGGTACATAGATAATGGTTACTCAAGACACATGATAGGAGACAAAAATAAGTTCATCTCATTAAAGAATAATGTTATAGAAATAGTGAGATTTGGAAACAACACAACTACCAATATAGTTGGCAAGGGTATCTTGAGTTTAGATAATGGGAAGACCAAGACACAAAATATGTTATATGTGGAAGGTTTGAAACATAACCTATTTAGTGTAAGTTAAATGTACAATAAAGGACACACATTAACCTTTCATGATAGAGGATGTGAGATAAGGAGAGCCACATTAGGAAGGCTAATTGACAATGCTAAGAAGACTGAGAATAATCTATGTCTTGAATGAGATCAAGAAGGAGAGATCCTTTATGAGAAATATGGATGAAAAGTGGATATGGCATAGAAGATTAGGTCACCTAAAATTTTAAAATATAGTCAGGATAAGCACTAAGAAGTTTGTGAAGAATATGCCTAAGATCACCAAACCTACAAACATACTTTGCAAGGCATGTCAACATGGTAAGTAGACTTGAATAAAGTTTAAGTAAAAGGAGTAATCTACTATAAGACCATTGGAGTTAATACACACTGATCTTTGTAGTTCTATAAAAATTCAAATCATTCAAGGAGATAACTACTTCATGTTACTCATAGATGACTACACAAGAATGTTATGGGTATAATTATTGAAAGAGAAGTTAGAAGCTCTTGATAAGTTCAAGGAATAAAAGGTTCTTGTTGAAAATGATAAGTATTAGAAGATCAAGTGTCTAAGATCTAATAGAGGAGGAGATTTTTATTCTAATAAGTTTGATGACTTTTGTGAGGATCATAAAATAAGAAGACAATTCTTAATAATTAGGACACCTCAGTAGAATTGGGTAGTGGAAAGAAAGAATGGGATAGCTCAAGATATGAATAGAACTATGTTAAATGAGTCTATATTATCTGATGGATATTAGAGAGAGGCATTAAGCATTGTATTATACATTTTGAATATAAGATAGATAAGGACCAATGGAAATAAGACACCTTATGAATTATGGAAGGGTAGACCTACTAATGTGGAACACTTTAGAGTGTTTGGGAGCAAATGTTTCATGAAAAGAGATGATGAAGATTTAGGAAAGTTTGATTTTATATTTGATGAAGCTATATTATTAGGATACTCATCAATGAGCTTAGCATATATATTTTATCAAAAGAGGTTACAAAAGATATTGGAAAGAACCAATGCAAATATTGATAAGACAAGGAAATCACACTCATAATCAAATGATACTTTAGATAATCTAGACTTTAAGAAGGAAGAGGAAACTATAGAGTTTGATGAGGAAGAAGAATAAGTTGAGAGATAGGACTTAAAATTCCCCTTAAGATAGATTTGAGGAGATCATCTTGAATCTCAAATCATTGGCAATAAAAATGTAAATATACAAAATAAGGAGGAGACTGGTAAGTAATCTAAATCAAGATAATTATAAAAGTAAACAAAGAGAAATTTTGGATAGGTGCTATGAATTAGGAGTTAGAAAAAATAGAGGATAATGTGACTTTGGAACTAGTACTTATGTCTAAAGACAAGAATGTCATTGAGACAAGATGGGTGTTTAGAAATAAGATGAATGAAGATGGAAAAGTCACTAGGAACAAGGTTAGATTGGTATGCAAGGGATATGTACAAGTTGAAGCGATAAAATTTGAGGAGACCTTTGCACCAGTATAAAGATTAGATGACATCATATTGTTTATATCATATGAAATATTAAAAGGGTTCAAGGTATACCAAATGGACATAAAATCAACCTTTTTGAAGGGGAATTTGGAAGAGGAGGTATACATAGAGAAACCTAGGGGGTTTTCACTATCTAGTGATAAAGACTATGTTTGTAGATTTAAAAATGATCTTTATGGTCTAACTAAAGCTCATAGATCTTGGTATATTAGGTTGGATAGTTATAAATTAGATCATGAATTTAAAAGAGGAGTTATAGATAGTAATCTATACATAAAATTAGAAGATGACCATCAATTTATTGTAGTTCTCTATGTGGATGATGTCATCTTTTGTGGAAATAATGAGAACATGACCAAGGGCTTTGTAGAGGTGATGAAGAAAGATTTTGAGATTTCCATGCTATGATAAATATCATTCTTTCTTAGGTTGTAAATAATTCAATTTTAAAGAGGTATATTCATTTTACATGCCAATTACATAAGAGAGATGTATGAAATTTTTTAAGATGAAAGACTGTAAGGTTGTTAGTACACCTATGATCACAAGGTATAAGTTGAGAAAGGAAGATGAGTCTTTAAAGGTAAATAATATGTCATACAAGTTAGTGATTAGAAGTTTTCTATACACCACTACCTCTAGACCTAACATCATGCAAGTAGTAGGTATTATGGGAAGGTTTCATGCAGATCTAAATAAAAATCATTTGCAAGTAGTCAAAAGGATACTCAGGTATCTCAAGGGGACTATGGAATATGGGTTATGGTATCCAAAGAGTAAGAAATTCAATTTTATAGACTATATAGATGTAGATTGGGTAGGAAGTCTAGATGATTGGAAGAGTACTAGTGGAGGAGCTTTCTTCTTAGGTGGGTACCTAGTTTCATTGATAAGCAAGAAACAACCATGATTATCTTTATCCACTTGTGAGGCTTAGTAAATTTTATTAGCTTCATGTTTCACTCATGTCCTATAAATAATACAAACCCTAAAATACTACAAGGTGGAGTATGATGGTCCTAGCCCTATTTATCATGTTAATACAAGTGCTATAAGCATCTTAAAGAACCCTATTATGCCTCAAGGACTAATCAAATTTCCATAAAGTATAATTTTATAAGAGAGTAGGTAAGTGAAAAAAATATCATACTTGATTATGTTTCTACATAAGATTAGATTGCAGACATTTTGACCAAACCACTTCCAAAGGTAACATTTAAACACCTAAGATAGGAATTAGGTGGAATTATTGCCACTAACAATCATTGAAGAATCCAAGTACTTAGGGGGAGCTAATAAAGTGTTTCATTAGATCCAATATAAGGTGAGTTATTCTAATAAGGTATGCATGGAGATAGGGGGAACATGTTTATATTATGACTCATAAACTCATAGTCTTGTGTGTCGAGTATTTTGGTTGTAAGCAGTGTGATCCAAGGAGTTACAGACATCAATTTGTCATTTATGTCAAAGGGGGATAAAGTTAAGAATGAGGGATAATTTTATTTTTTATAGAATTTTTTGAGAGTGGTTACCATAAATGACAAAGGGGGAGATTGTTGAGTATTGTCATTGATGTCAGTAATACATCTTACATAAGGTTGATGTCATTAAGAGAGTGTGCCTAGTTAGCAATATGTTGATGTGTCAAAAGGCATTGATGGAGTGTTTTTATTGAAGGATGTTGTCGTGATTGATAATTTAAATGCAAATAATGCCTTATTGTTGCATAAATTTATAGGTATTTGAATAGTCTAAGCCTAGTCATGACATGAAAAGACTTTGTAAAAAGGTATGACCATGGTGACTTGGTGAGATGAGTGCACATAGGCATTATTGGTTATATGAGGTTGATTTATAATGTATATGAAGCATTGAATCACTCATGAGAGTATGATGGTGTGCCTACAATGATAGTAATTTTAGACCAACTTTGTAACTAGACCACCTCTAGACCCTGCTTGGCCTAATGAGGCATCATGATCTATTATCAAGGCATATGAAGGGTGTATGTAACTATCTAAGAATAATAATGGTTTTTTTTAGTATTTAAGGGATGTGGAGATCACATGTAAAGAGGCATAAAGGTCATTTTCAAGGCCTAATGTGGTTTTCAAGTCAAGATCTAGAGAGTAAAGAGAGATAATGTGGCCTAATAAGGGGTCATGATCATATTTTAAGGTGTTTTAGCTCATGTAAGCATTTTTAGAGGTGAGACATGTTTCAAGTTTTTTCATGTAGTTTGAGGTCAAGGTTCTCAAGAAGATGCATGAAAAGTGGATTTTAGGTCTCTTAAGTGCACAAAATGTAGGGTTCTCAACCCAAGAATGATTTTATTATGTTTGTTAGCTCATAAAAAATATGCATGGGAACATAATATATTAATGGTATATGGGTAAGGGTCCTATCTAAGAATTATAGGAATTATTTTTTGGATTGAGGGATAATGCTTTATGAATGATTGTTAATAATAGAAATAAGTTTAAACCCTCCCAAAACCCTAATACATACTTGATATTGAATATATTGATAAAAAGTGACTAGAATAGATTGGTATGTATATATAAGTGATTGGATGGTGTATTAAACTCTCCCAGGCACCTCCAAGTGTGATTGAGTTGTTAAGTGTGTGAGTAGACCCTATAGGAAAGTGCTAATTTCTTAGAGATTTATTGTAGTAGTCAAAGTTGACCATGTCAAAGTATGAAAATGGATGGAGAATGAATCCTGAGACTCATGTTTCATGTTAATGAAGGTTTTTAGATAATTTATATATCTCAAGTGTGCTAAACTAGTCATCCAAGTTAGCTAGTCTCTAATAGGCCTAATGGTAGAAATAGTGAAAAACCTAGTCAATAATGAGAAGATGATTAGGAATGTGTTATCATGTTAGATTGAGGAATCCAAGTGAATAGATATGTTTTTAAAGAGTTTTAATAAATTTTCATGTTTTTTATAAGTTTTGGAATTCAATAAATATAGTGAAAAAATTGCTCACAAGTTGACCTGTCTGGTTCAGATGATACAATGAGATATAAGGTCATGAGATTGGTCTACAAGACCAAAATTTTCTATATTAACATATTAAATTTATATATAATAATGGTATAATAATATCATAAGATAATATAAATTCATCATAAGTCATTAAATATGTCTATATAGGTGTTGGAGGTCTGAGTCACCATGACTCATCTTTGAGGAAAACTGGCAGTTTTGAGTGAGTGAGTTGTAGAGGTGTTTTCGAAGATTTTTGACATATGTGATGAAGTATAGTATAATTAGTGAAGTTTTTTTTTTTATGTATTTAAGGTTATTTTTATGTGATTTATTGTCATGTTTTTGTGTCCAAATAATGTGTTATCTTCAGTTGTTCAAGATAAAGCTTTCTGTGTGTGTGAAGGCCTAATGCAAATAGTACTAATGGTGTGCTTCAAGTGGTGGTTGAAGCTAGAAAGTGTCATGGACATAATATGAGATTAGTGGGTGTGAATTTTAGTGGTATATTAAGTTTTATTTCCATATATGGAGTTTTAAAGTCTCTGAGGGAGATCAAAGGCTAACATATACTAATAAAGGCCTAATTGAATTAGGTCTCCTTAAGGCCTAAAAGAGGTTTTAGTATTTTAAAGTTATATATGAACTATTTTAGTGATTTATTAATGTATAAAAAGTGTTATAATATATATTTAAATGGTAATATAAGTGTTCAAGTATGTATAGACAACCAAGAGGTGTGTGAGCTTGATGATTGTATAAGAACAAGGCCTAATAGGCCTAATTAGATTGTTTAAGATGTTGGGAGTGGAATCAAAGGATATAGCATATTGAATAGCTAAAGGAGGTATTATAAACCATAATAAGGGTGTATATAAATTTTCATGAAAATATAACATGGGTATTATAGCTAAATATCAAGGTCATATGGTCTAATCTATCTTGAAGAGACCTAGTTGAGCGAAGAAGCCTAGAAGGCAATTTGAGAGGGATAAAAGAGTGAGAAGAGATAAATAAGGTGATATTCATATATTTTGTGAGAAAAAATGTGTTTTAAAGATGATAAAAGGTTTTATATGGCTGATTTGGTACTAATTCATCTAAGGGGTTGGTGCCTCCTTGTAAGTTGGTGTTTGATAAAGCCTAGTTGAGTGGGTGCTTGATTAGTTGGGGTTGGTGTTCCATGTAGAGTTGGTGATTCACTAAAGTTTTGGTTTTGTATTATAAAAATGAATTCCATTTTTAGATATCAATTGGTTTTATTATTATTTAGTCTTACCCACATATGTAATGTGTTTAATGATCTTGTACTGTTGCATATGCTTTGTTAGATGTTCATGTTTGTATGAATGGTTTATGTATGCTTAAGTAGAATTGAATTATTGTTTTGAAGACACAATCAAAAAATGTTTATGATTATGATTAAAAAATGACCAAATGTTTAAACCTTTTTGGAAAATGTTAAAAAATAATAGCCTAATCAAGTAAGGAGAAAAATATACTAAATGTAGTCCAATCAAACATTTCATATTCAAAATATTTTGATATAGTGTTGAATTATATAAATATGAAAAATATATTAATTAAAATTCCAAAACATAATTTAAATGATTAAAAATTAATAAGGGATAATACTTATCTTATTTAATGATGCACAAGTATATACAAGAAGTTTAAGTGAAAAAATAGTTAGGATGATGCGTAGATATGATTCATCAAATTTTGAAAAATCAGCTCTTTGTCAGTGTAGATGCTATGGTAAAAATAAGGACACTATCATCATTATTTTTGTCCCAAAATATATTTTTTAATCCTTTATATAATATATTTCTTTTTCTAAAAATTACACCTATTCCTATTAGATTTCACTTTCACCTTGTAAATTGTTTGTTGAGATCATGTGCTTAGGTTTTGGATATCATTATGTAACTCATAACACTATGTCCTCTAATTATGGAATTTCGCCTTGAAAATTGGGGTTAGTGGGCTCAAGTGAAGTAAATACAACCTCAAACATCCCTCTATTAGTAATATTTTCCTACATAGCCAATGCTTCAAAGAGGGCCCCATACTGATGTATTTTTTTCCTTATTTGGGATTATGTGTGAACAATTATGAAATATTATATATGTGAGTTCATGTAGTAATAGATTTTAAATTGAAAAATAATGATCATGGGTAGTTTTACAAGCTTGAGAGGTGCTTTTCTTGGTATAATATAGATGTGCGATTGATTTTTACTTGGTGATAATGAATTATCTTTGACTTGTATTTATACCACACATTTTTACATGATCTCATGGGAGGGTTAAAATAATACTATATGTTAGACCATACATTTGAAAGATTTGAAAATTTGATCATTTTGTAAGGTTAAGACACTAGTATCAAACCTGAGACACTAGCATCAATGTTAGTGTTCTAATCTATATAGTAGTGTTCAATAGAATAGGAAGTTTATAAATATTTTTAACTATTAGAGTAGGATATCGATCATATTTTATGCATATTATGGGTACAAGTGAGTTAGGTAATCAAATTATTAGGGTTTAATTATAAGATAAGCATTTTAGCATAATGAGATGGGGAATACAAGCCTTTTAATAGCGTAAAGGTTATTAATTAAAGGGTTGGGCCATTAGTGATATATTTTAAGTGTAAAAAACTAGATTATCATATAAAATCAAAATTTAACATCTACATGTGCTATAAGGAGGGCCTAAACCTAAAATTTAGACAACATTTTGGAGATATTGCCCAAGTTGAGGAATTATAAATATAAAATTATAAACTAAAAGAATAAACATGAGATAAAGTCTATTGAGGGTGATTTTGAGCTATTATACCTCAAATAACATATAAAAACTATAACTAACAAATAAAAAACCAAAACTAGACATATACATTCAACCAATGGTTCATCGACTATTTTTCCTTTTTTTAATCCTTCTGATACCATTCTAAATCTAACAATGGATGATACTTGGATTGGAAGAGGTAACTACTTTATGATTATCCTAGGATTTTCTCATGATTTACCCAATAATTCTAAGGAATTCTATCCAAGGATGTACGTGGAGGAATTCTTACTACATAAGAACATATACAAACTTTCAAATATGTCATCATAAGAACTCAAATCCAAAATGAGAATGTGGCTTTCTATTTTTTACCTTATGATGATCTTTCAAAATGGTCTAATTTGAGTAGTTAATATCTTTCCTTGAGCCTTCTATCACCAAAATTCCTAGATATAAAATCTATGTTTTGTATACTCTTCCTATCAATAACACTAAATGAAGATGATGCATATGTTGTTTATGTTATTGTTAGGGTGTGGAGCTAAAAAGCTTCACCAAGGAGCAGACTTAAATAGGTTCGGGTCTACACAGACGCCGGCATCGGTCAGGAGCGACCGACGTCGATCAGTTGCAATTACAGAGGTACCGACGTCGGCAGTAGGGTCGGTCGACGATGGTCACAGGCAAACAGGCAGGAACCGACGTCGGTTACCTGCGTGTCCAGAAAGCTATTTCCGTGGACAGAAGCGAGTGTTTGCATGATAAGTTTGAGTTGTGGACTCAAGCTTCGTCTCTATTATTAGCATTACTATTTTTAGAGCCCTTGTTGAAGAGGCTTAACTGTCTGTTGTAAGAGCATGCTCAAGTTTCCTATTTCTATATGTAGGAAAGATCTTCTTAGCTTAGTATGTTGAATGGTAGAATGTATCAGTAATAGTAGAACATTGTGAATGTTTGAAGGACAGTACTGAGTTGCATCAATCCAGGTTGTTGGATTTGATTGTACTTGAGAGAGAGCTCTTGAGGAATAGAGATCTAGTGAGAGATCTTGTGTGCATCTGAGAGAGGTGTGGAAGAACGAAGTTTCTTCATTGTATTCCTATTGTAAAGAGTTTCAATACAAGTTTTTAGGGTGTTTTCTTGTATATCTTGTTCTGTGCTATTTATCATTTCAGTTACTTATCTATTTGATTTATTTCCACATTTATTGCTGTCACAATTGTAATCTATTGTTGGTTTGATCCCCCAACAAGTGGTATCAGAGCCTTGGTTATAGGTTCAGAGCTTGATAATTGGTATCAAAGTTTAGGTTCACTAACAGGTGGTTCAGATCTATGTAGTGTGTTTTGATTACAGGTTGCTCACAGGGGTTTCTGCAGGGATTTCTGTTTGAGTGGGAGAAGCAATGGCAGAAGAAAGTAAGTTGAGAATGGAAAAGTTTAACGGCAAGAACTACCAACATTGGAGAATGCAGATAGAGGACTATCTGTATCAGAAGGATCTTTACTTACCGTTAGGTGGGATAGCAAAGAAGCCCAAGGACATGGAGGATGAAGAATGGGAAGTTCTTGACAGAAAGGCTCTTGGGTCTATAAGACTGAGTCTGGCCTCCACTATGATATCTAATTTGTCACAGGCAAAAACAACGGTAGAGTTGATGACTACGTTAGCAAATATGTATGAAAAACCCTCAGCTTCAAATAAGGTATATCTTATGAAGCAGTTATTTAATTTGCATATGAATGAAGGTGGATCTATTTCTACTCATCTGAATTATTTCAATGGTATTGTGAATCAATTAAGCTCAGTAAATATAGTGTTTGATGATGAGATAAAAGCTCTTTTAATATTATGTTCTTTGCCTGAAAGCTAGCATGGCTTAGTAATGGCAGTTTCTAATACTGCATCTACATCAAATATTTTGAAAGTAGAGGATGTTGTTAGTGTTATCTTGAATGAGGAAATACGCAGGAAAAGCACAGAAGAGGAATCCGGGAATGCTTTAAGTTTTGAGAGCAGGGGAAGGCAAAAAGAAAAGAGCAAGAAAGGCAGAGCAAGATCCAAGTCTAAGGGGAAAGGCAGATCTAAATACAGAAATGGTAGGAAGCCATAATGCTGGAATTGTGGAAAGATGGGGCACATAAGCAAAGATTGTTGGTCAAAGCCTAAGGAGGACAACCAGCACGAAGGAAAGGAAGAAGCCAAGATTGCAGGTATTGCACAAGATGCTTTAATTTTCTCTCTACATAATGATATAGAGTCTTGGGTATTAGATTCTGGTGCATCTTTCCATGCTACCCCTAACAGAGAATATTTCAGTGACTATATCCATGGAGATTTTGGAATAGTGTATCTAGGGGATGATGAGCCTTGTAAGATTACTAGCAAAGGTAAAGTGCAGCTGAAGATGCAGAATGGCAACACATGGGTGTTGAGAGATGTGATGCATGTTCCTAGTTTGAAGAGAAATTTGATTTCTGTAGGTAAGCTAGGTGATGAGGGTTGTACAGTAACTCTCACAGTAGATTCTTGGAAAGTGACCAAGGGTGCACTTGTTATGGCCAGAGGTAAGAGAGAAGGTACTCTCTATTTGTGTAATTGTGTTATTAACAAATCTCCTTCAGTTTTATCTACTTCAGATGTGGATGCTAAATTGTGGCACTCAAGGCTTGGCCACATGAGTGAGAAGGGGATGTCAATTCTTAAGTCTAAAGGTATGCTTTCAGATTTGAAAAGTATGGATGTAGATTTTTTTGAGCATTGTGTATTTGGAAAACAAAAAAGGGTTAGTTTTCTCAAGACTGGGTCTAGTAAGAAAAGGCAGAAGTTGCAACTTGTTCACACAGACATGTGGGGACTGGCTCAGGTAGCCTCTATTGGCAGATCACGGTACTATGTTACATTCATAGATGACGCCACAAGAAAGGTATGGATCTACTATATTAAAAAGAAATCTGATGTTTTTGAGACTTTTAAGATTTGGAAAGCTATGGTTGAGAATGAAATAGGCAGAAGATTAAAGTGCTTGAGATCTGATAATGGCGGTGAGTTCTGCAGTCTTAAGTTTAACTGGTATTGTTACACTCATAGAATCTGAAGGCAAAGGACGGTTCCAAGGACACCTTAGCAGAATGGTATTGCTAAAAGGATGAACAGAACTATCATGGAGTGTGCAAGATGTATGAGATTGCATGCAGGGTTGCCCTTAGAGTTTTGGGCAGAAGTAGTTGACACCGCAGTGTACCTGATTAACAGAGGACCCTCTACAGCTCTGGATGGTGGAATTCCAGAAGAGGCATGGACAGGTAAAAAGGTCGATCTCTCATATCTCAAATTTTTTGGTTGTGAAGCCTTTGTGCACATAGATAAGGAAAATAGAAAGAAACTTGATGCTAAGTCTATGAGGTGCACGTTTATTGGCTATGGCTCAGATGATTTTGGTTTCAGATTTTGGAATCTAGGAACTAACAAGGTAATCAAGAGTTGTGATGTTGTTTTCAACGAAAGAGTGATGTACAGTGATCAGATAAGGAAGTTGGATCAATCTGGGCAGAGCAATAGTGAATTAGACGAAGTTATGGTCCAAAATGAGCTCGTGGGAAAAAGAAATAATCACTTGCAGGAAAACACAGAGACCGACGTCGGTAGATTAGGAACTGGCATTGGCAGTACAAAAACCGATGTCGGTCATACAGAGACTGACGTCGGCAGACCAGGCACCGAGGTCTGTCAGGAAGAACCGATGTCGGCTAGTGACAGGTCTACAGGTGGTCGAGGTCGGTCACTGTCAGAAAATTTGGGTGGACAGATTGTTGAGAATGAGTCCAAGACACCCACCAGGAGGTCTAAAAGGGTAAGTAAGCCTCCAATTAGATATTCTCCTTCCTTATATTATTTATTACTAACCGATGGTGGAGAACCAGAGAGTTTTGAAGAAGCATTACAGGTGGAGTCCAGGAGTAAGTGGGAGCGTGGCATGGTTGAGGAGATGGAGTCCTTAAGAGAGAACCAAACATGGGATTTGGTTGAATTGCCAGCTGGTAAGAGAACACTGAAGAACAGATGGACCTACAGGTTAAAGGAAAGTGAGGATGGACAGATGAGATATAAGGCCAGATTGGTGGTAAAAGGATTTGCACAAAAGCCAGGTATTGACTTTGGTGAGATTTTCTCTCCTGTTGTTAAAATGACTTCTATAAGGGTTGTATTGTCTTTGGTTGCTTTTGAGGATTTGCATCTCGAACAGTTAGATGTTAAGACAATGTTTCTTCATGGAGATTTGGATGAGGAAATATACATGGAACAGCCAGAAGGATTTGAGGTCAAGGGTAAGGATAAGTTTGTGTGCAGGTTGAAGAAAAGCTTGTATGGCCTCAATCAAGCTCCTAGGCAATGGTACTTGAAATTTGACAGGTTTATGATTGAGCACGACTACAGTAGGTGTCAATCAGAGCATTGTGTGTATTTCAAGAGATTTGATAACGGTAGATATATTATTCTATTGTTGTATGTAGATGACATGTTGGTTACAGGGTCTCACATGCAGGATATCTCAGAGCTTAAGGTAAAATTAGCTCAAACGTTTGCTATGAAGGATTTGGGAGCAGCTAAGAAAATCCTTGGCATGAGCATTAGGAGAGATAGGAAAAATCACTGGTTGATATTGTCTCAAGAAGATTATGTGAACAAGGTGTTGGAGAGGTTTAATATGTAGGATGCAAAATTGGTAAGTACACCTATGGCTGGACATTTTAAGTTAAGTAAAGAACAATGTCCTAATTCACATGAAGAGGTAGAGTACATGAGTAAGGTTCCATATTCTTCCGCAGTAGGAAGTTTGATGTATGCAATGGTGTGTACTAGACCAGATATTGCCCAAGCAGTGGGAGTAGTAAGTAAATATATGGCTAATCCAGGTAAGGAACATTGGAAAGCGGTTCAATGGATCCTTAGATATCTGAGAGGAACCAGTAGCAAGCATTTGTGCTATGGAGGTTCAGATACTTCTCTACATGGTTATGTAGATTCAGATATGGTAGGGGATTTGGATGGTAGGAGGAACACCACAGGTTATGTTTTTACTGTAGGTGGAACGGCAGTTAGTTGGATATCTAAGTTGTAGAAGGTTGTTGCCTTGTCAACTACAGAAGCAGAATATATTGCAGCTACAGAAGCTAGCAAGGAGATGATATGGATGACACGGTTCATGGAAGAGCTTGGAAGGGAGCATGGGAGTTGCAGATTGTATAGTGACAGTCAGAGTGCAATCCATTTAGCGAAGAACTCAAATTTTCACTCAAGAACCAAGCACATACAGGTAAGGTACCACTTCATACAGCAGGTATTGGAAGATGGTGAGTTGAAGCTGGAGAAGATCCATACAGACAAGAATCCTACTGATATGCTAACAAAGCCAGTTACGAAGGAGAAGTTAAATCTTCATTCAACTTCTATTGCTCTTCATGATTGAATTGAAGATGGAGGAGCTAGAAGACGTTGCTGTACAGGTACTGGTGTAGCTGGTTTATCTCCAAGTGGGAAATTGTTAGGGTGTGGAGCTAAAAGCTTCACCAAGGAGTAGACTTAAATAGGTTCGGGTCTACACAGACGCCGGCGTCGGTCAGGAGCGACCGACATCGGTCAGTTGTAGTTACAGAGGTGCCGACGTCGACAGTAGGGTCGGCCGACGACGGTCACAGGTGAACAGGCAGGAACCGACGTCGGTTACCTGCGTGTCCAGAAAGCTATTTCCGTGGACAGAAGCGAGTGTTTGCATGATAAGTTTGAGTTGTGGACTCAAGCTTGCATCTCTATTATTAGCATTACTATTTTTAGAGCCCTTGTTGAAGAGGCTTAACTGTCTATTGTAAGAGCATGCTCAAGTTTCCTATTTCTATATGTAGGAAAGATCTTCTTAGTTTAGTATGTTGAATGGTAGAATGCATCAGTAATAGTAGAACATTGTGAATGTTTGAAGAATAGTACTAAGTTGCATCAATCTAGGTTGTTGGATTTGATTGTACTTGAGAGAGAGCTCTTGAGGAATAGAGATCTAGTGAGAGATCTTGTGTGCATCTGAGAGAGGTGTGGAAGAACGAAGTTTCTTCATTGTATTCCTATTGTAAAGAGTTTCAATACAAGTTTTCAGGGTGTTTTCTTGTATATCTTGTTCTGTGCTATTTATCATTTCAGTTACTTATCTATCTGATTTATTTCCACGTTTATTGCTATCACAATTGTAATCTATTGTTGGTTTGATCCCCCAACAGTTTATATGGATTTAGATGCATTATGGACTATCTTTAATATTTTAAAAAAAATTATGTTTATGTTTCTAATATCATGTGTTTAAATATATTGATTTAATATGAATAACCTATAGTAATTTGGCCAATGATAACCCATAATAATCTAGGTAGTGATAACTTGTAGAAAACTAAGTAGTATTAGTCTGAAGCTACTAGACATACCTAACTCGTAGTAACTAGGTGAAGTTAACTTGTAGTGAATGGAGGAATGAAACCTATAAAGAATATATTTTATCAACCTATAGGTTTCCATGACTAACCTATATCAACTATTGGATAGATGTTCCAACCTATAGTAGTTGTAATGACATCTCTAGTTATTGCTAAGTGGTTGAGGAAGTTAAAGAATGGGTATTACAAGCTAGGAAATTTAAAAACTTATGGATGGATATATTGAAAATGGTTTTCCCCTAATGGATCATATCTCTTTCCATCACAACTATGTATCATAACATCTTCCATTCTATATTCTTCTCTTATTCAATTTTTGGCAACATTCTCATAGCTATGATGCTTCAAAATTGATTTCCTGAAATCTATTTTGTATTCCTAGCTTATGCGTTTTCTTTTTGAAACAATAAAAGTGACTATCTATGTATTTAATGTATTAGTGCATTTTACCAATAAAGAGAAAAATAATTATTGAATAACTAATAAATTTATTGAGTTAATATTTGTAACCTTTACCATAATAATATTTAATTACTACAAGATTACGAATGCAAGCAAGTGATTTAAGGTAAACATGTTATATATCCAAGGGAAGTATTGGAAATAAAATACAATCAAGGAGGCACCCATGTAAGGATTTGGAATTAAAATATTGACTTTTTAAAATTTCCATTGGTTGGTGTGTAAGTATTTATTTAATTTATTTTAATTCTATGTGTGAGTTAAAGTTGATTTTTGCATAATTGTGATTAGTGTGAATGCTATTAAATATCCTAGAGGAAGATTCCATCATAGTTATTTAAATTCATTTCAGCTATTACATTATTTCAAGTGTAATTTACTTTTCTATAGTTTTAATTTATATAATTTACTTTATGTAAAATGTGTTACCTATCTATAATTGATAAATCTCAATGAATGAATGAGTGTTGCACATATAATAACAATATATTGTCAAGCTTAACACAACATGGGTTGATAATTAGTGAAAGTGGTGGATTTTATAAACCAAGTGGATCCCTTATTTAATTTATATGGTTATATGTACAAAGATTGGTCTGCATCAATTTAATTTGTGGTTAAAATTCTACTCATTATTTTAGTGTTATTACCAAGGAAGGTGTCAAAACACTTATATCTTCAAGTTGATAAAATATTTTACTTTTCTAGTTTAAAATTTCCTATTTTTTTAGTTGACAGTTACATTTTCCCTTGTTTACATTTATTTATTTATAGAGATATAATTCAATTTTTTATAAAATTAGATTAGTGAAAAACCCCAAAAACACATGTTGTACTAATCCTATGTAGGGTACGGTAGGCAAAAACATAATAAGAATGGTTGATTTGAATGCAAAAAAGAATGATGCCAATTGGGTAGTATTACCTAAATAGTTGACTATTGCTATAAGAACAAATTCATAACCTAAATAAACTATACGTCATAAGGAAATTTCTATAGATAATCCACAATTGTAACTAGAAGAGCTAAAGGAGGAAGCAATAGAGGAGTTCTTGGATGAACTAATATAATAGACCAAGAATCAAGAATAAAAGGATTTACATACTCTTAAGAAAAAAATATTTCCATGATATTATATGGTTCTTATTTGGCCACCCAACACTTAAGATTATGGCATTCAACTTCCTCCACCCTTGCCCAAAATTCTTTCCAAAAGAGAGTTGAAAGCCCTTCTATCCCGCAAAAGAATTATCAAATTTATAAAACTAGTTGAATCTAATAAATAAGATAACATCTTTTTCAAAACTCTCATATGGTTCTTAATAAACTCCACTCCGTCACATCCATTTATGAAACACTCTCTTCCATTCAAAAATCCCAAACTTTCCATTTATTATTCATTAGGGACTTTAAGTATTGATGAAAAATTTGAAGAGTGGGTGATAGAAGTTGTTGGTCTACACATATTCAAAAAATTTATTGAGGACCATCAAGAATAAAACATGTCAATGAATCTATAACCATTGAGTTTCCCATTAATACCCTAAGGGAAATTTACATATGAAATATATCCCTCATTATACCCTACCTAATTTTATGGGTAAGGAAAATGAGGATATGAATACATTCCTCTTTGAGTATTATGTTTTATACTGCAAATATAACTATAATAAAATGCTTAAAAGTTGAAGTTATTTATGAAAACACTTAAAGATGCAACCCTAAAATGGTTTATTGGTCTAAGGAAGGACACAATCTCCACTTAAAGGGATATGAAGGAAAATTTTCTTTCTAAATATCAACACTACTACTGAAGAAGGAACTATAGGAGAGGTAACATTTTATGAATGTCATAAGAATAGGATGAATCACTAGAGGATTACATGAAATTATTTATGTTCAATGTACAAAAATATAAGAAAACTACATTGAATATATATTATCAAAATTTTATATTCTTGAAGGGATTTATAATTGATGTCTTAGAAGCATTGGACTTAATGAGTGACAAATATGTCTCACAAATGCCATTTAATGAGATCACCCTTCTATGTAAGAATTATTCAAGGTCAACAATGAACAAAACCCATAGTAGCAAGATACTTCCTTAATAAATTACAAATGGAATCTCACTAACAAAGGTAAGTAATTTGCTATAGGATACAAAATAAGATATTTTCAATCACATGCTACATAAATAGATACACTACACACAAGGAAGAAGCAAGAAGAAACTATTAGATATATCATCAGTTTCAGATAATGTGAATGCAAAGGTTGAGATCACATGAGATGAATCTTGTGCACACCACAATGTTATTAAATCAAAATGAAATCACTCAAATAAAATATTGCAAGAAATAAAAAACAAGTGGATAAAAACCCAAACTTTCATTACATTTAAAAGCTCTCAAATGAGATGATTACATATAAGAAATTAAGCAAGTAACTCCTACACAAAATGCAATCAATAGATAACCATAATAGATAAGTGACTCCTCCATAAAATGTGTTCAATAGGGCCAAGAATAGGTGAGTAAATCTCATACTCAAAATATCTAGTCAAGGGAGTTACTTCCTAGTCACCTAGTCAACTTGCACGCATAAGCAAACTTCTCCATGAAGGGAAAAAATACCATAATAAATAAACATGGGAGAAAAATAAAACCCCTGGTCTAACACCCACTATAAACATAACTTAGGTGGATAGTGAAAAAAATAAATGGGTCCTCAAAACTAAGCCTAATGAGGTATCCATGTAAAATTCAATCTCTCATAAAGTAGAGAAAATGAGAAAACTCGTAGGAAAAAACTCCACCCCAAAAGAGAGACATAGAAGAAGAGAAGAGACTAAAAGGTCCCCCTAAATATGATATTGCTACTAATTTAGACTAAAACACAAGAAGAAATCGTAGATGATTGAACTTTCTCTAAATATAGGGTTTGGTAAAGATATTTATAACCTCCTTTGAAGACTATAAAAATATCAAGTCAGTGACCTGACTATGAATAAGATCCTAGATAAAATGTATGTGAATCTCAATGTAGTTCTAAACCGTATTCCTCCATATTTGTATAGTACTCTAGTTATCATAATAGATGATGGTGAGATACCTCAATAAAATGCTAAACTCAGATAGAATCCCCTAGATCCAAAAATCCTCAATAGTTGCATTAACATCTCCCTAATACTCTACCTCTGTGGATGATATAGAAATACCATTTTGATTTTTGCTAGACTAACTGATAAGACCATAACCCAAAGAAAAACTATAACGCAAAGTGGACTTATGATTCTAAGTATTACCTACCCAATCTGAATATGTAAAACTAAGTCAACCTTTATGGAAAATATATAATGAATACCAAATCTATAAGAGCCTTGAATGTAATGAAATATCCTCTTAGCTACTTTCTAGTGTAGCTCATGGGGTTCCTGCATGAATCTAGATGCAAGTCACACTGCATAAGAAATATTAGGCCTAGTATGAGTTAGATAAATAAAACTTCCAATAAGTTATCGATATCAAGTGGCATCAAGTAAAGTTGTATAAAAATCACCCTTAAGCTTGAATTCTAATAAAAAGGGAGTGAGAGATGGCTTACATTCAGCCATGTAAAACTAAGCCAAAAGATTGAGAGCATACTTAGGTTATGCAACTAAAATCCCTAAATCAAAATATGAAATCTTAATGCTAAGAAAGTAATGTAGAAGACCCAAGTTTGTATGAATGACACATAGTAAAACCTAAATTGAGGAGGAAAGAATCCATCTTATCATATTAAGCCTGAGGGCCCTATTTGAGGCCATAAATGAATTTACTAAGTCTATAAACTAAGGATGAATCCTAAATAAACCCAAATGGATTCTCCATGTATATCTCTTCAAGATCTCTATGAATAAAGGCACTCTTCACATCTATCTAGTGCACATCCCAACAATGTATTGTGGTAATAGCTAGTGTGAGTCAAATCAAAGTCATATTTATAATAGGTGCAAAGGTCTCTGAGTAGTCAATATTGGCTAACTATGAAAACCCATTGGTGACTAATCATGACTTATACTTATTGACTGGCCCATATATTGTAAACTTGGTCTAATATATCCACCTACATCAAACCATCTTCTTTCCCTTGATAAGTGAAGTCAAATCCCAAGCATGATTTTTAATTAAGGAATAATATTCTTCTTACATAGCAATATCTCACTCAATTATGCCTAAAGCCTCTTAAAATTATGTGGATCTAAAACTAAATCAAAGAAATAATGTCAACCACTATGATAATATACCTACGTATATCTATCATCTGTTAGAGCCCATACCCAAGAACCTACACTTTGAAGTGTCCATCTGGCCCAAAGGGTCCCAAAAGTGGGTAAGTCACGTATTAACTCTTCATCCTCTAAAACATGACTAGAGGTGGATGTAGAAGACTCCCCATCATTTCCCTCACTATCATTACTAGAATAAGAAGATGACCCTATCTTAGGAACATGCTCTAGATGATCTGAGTCAGAAGAAGAATTAAGTCTAAGTGAATCTAATGAAAGAGAAGTGTCAAGTGTTGATTCTTTAGGACTCTCCTAAAAGGGAAAATTTTTCTCTATGAATAATTCACGTGTGGTCAAATGTAGAAGGAGGTACCCCTTGACACCATCTGGATAACCTATAAATATGTAAGGCTTGGACTAGGGTTAGATAGATTTGCATTGTTTCTTCAGTATATGTGCCACAACTAGAGATCTAAAAACCCTAAAGTGTTTAACTTTAGGTTTCCTTCCATGTGAAGTTTAAAAGGGTGTTATGCCTTTCAAAAATTTGTGAAGAACCCTATTGTGAATATAAGAAACATAATTAATGGATTTGACTCAATACCAAGGTGCCAAGGACTTATAATGAATCATACAACTATCCATCTCTTTCAAATATCTATTCTTATGTTTTAAAAATCCATTCTATGAAAGACTGTAAGTAACTGGTTATACAAATCAATCTTACAAAATTGATTAAATCTATTTCTAACATATTCACCTCTATTATTAGTTTAAATAACCTTGATGGATTTTTTGGATTATTTCTCAACAAGTGCCTTAAAGTATTGAAAATATTCAAACACTTTACACTTTTACTTAAGGAAGTAGACCCATGTATATCTCAAGAAATCATCAATGAAAGTGAGAATGTACTTATCCCTTATAAAATATAGATTAGGAAAAGGCATAGATACATCACTTTACACTAACTCCAATTCTTGTGAATCTCTCCAATATTATCCTTTTCTAAATTTTTCTTTGGGATGCTTTCCAAGAGAGTAAGACTCACAAAGTCCCTTGGAGAATTGGAGTTGAGGCAAGCCTATGACCATGTAATTTTTACTAAGTTGTTCAAGATAGCGGTAGTTAAGGTGGCCAAATTGCTCATGTCATAATTTGATAGGTCCATCTGAATGAGTTAGTAATGTAGTTAGAGAAGAGTTAGGTGAAAAATGTGAGAGGTGTATAATCTGGCTTAGTTATCTTCCCTACCCACTACCATTGTAGAATCACTATGTAACTCCCTAATGATAACTCAATATGGTAAAAACTCAAACCTTAAGAATTTTTCTATATGAGTGATTTGATATACTAATAGGAGATTGGTTGAAAGAGAAGGGACACTTAGAACATTATTGAATGTTCCTCCTTCTATTCAATATACCCTCTCCCTAGAATTGACACATAAGTGTCACTACCTAAACTAATAGAAGACATGTTACAAGACTTTAAGGAAGAAATATCAACTAGTGAAGAACCCATATAGGGAGAAGCACTTGAGTTAATAACCCATGAATATGTTGGAGTTGAAACTACTACAAGAGCCTTGACCTTTTCTTTCTCTTTCCCCTTGCACTTTGCCTTAATAGAATCTTGGGTAGATGAATTCTACTTGATGGACTTAGGAACACATATGCTATTATTCATAGGAGATAAGTTAGGTGGTATATTTATTTCTTTATGCACTTGTGTTCATTATGCACATTTTTACTATAGTAGACACACTTAACCCTATCTTTATTAGGTTTATCATTGGAAGAGAAGGATTTGATGTTGGTTTTGACAGAGGTTGATTATTTATTCTTCTCTTGATCCTTATTCTTCTTCTTATTATCTTTATTTAAAGTATATACTTTCCCATTCCTATTAATTAGGGATTGATGTTTTATGGAATTAAATGTGCCCATTTGGATCAACTTATCTTACTTGCTGGTTAATTTAGTAATGAAAAATTTAAAGAGGGAAATTTATATATAGTGCCCAAAACATTTTTAGTAGTATGGGAAGTAGAGACAAGGATTGAATAGTCAAGACCTAGTTTAGAGAGTATAGAAAGAATAAGTTGGTAGTCTTATTTATTTATCCCACATTATTTTTAACTACAATTTAAAGGACTTGAAATTAGTGAAGAAATCCTAAAGGGTGTCAAAGTTTATAAGACTTGGCCTAACTATTTCATTCCCAAGTTTGTGACCTCTTATCACATATTTCTCCCCAAATAGATTTTTCAGAATGGTCCATATATCATGGGTTGATTTGGAAGGCTCTATGTGAAATAGGAGATCAAGTGATATAAAAAGACATAATATCCCATAGGCTTCATCACTACAATTATACCACTTAACTTTCTTTGAATATGTGATAATTTTAGTTTCATCACCCATGGTTATCCTATACAAACCCATACTCCTTAGAATGATTATCATCTTGATTTTCCATTCAAGCTAGTTAAATGGAGTTAATGGGTTTATTAAAATTGAATCCATTTTAGTGTTGAGTTGAGTCATCATAGTAGTGTAAGTTGTTGCTACAAAAATGAAAGTGAAAAAAGAAAGAAAGAGTAACTCAAAATAAAGTACACCCCCCTAAGCTATGAAATGGTGAAACCCCCTTGAATGTTGCAAATAATTCATGCTCAAAAGACATTGGGTACAATTGAGAATGTGTCTAAAGCAACTAGTGTAAATGTTAAAAAGATGTGATTTGTAAGACTAGTCGAGGACATCAGGCTCAACCAAAAATACATACAAGATGAGTACACAAAGTGAACAAGTGAAAATATGAGTAACAATTATTATTTAAATATTTCCCATAATATATTATTTTTATAAAAAATTAACCAAAAAATCTCCATTAACAATGTTGAACTTGACCAATCCTCTCATGCATTACTTGTGCATTTAAATAAATGTAGCCTATTTGACCTTGTTTTAAATCAATCTAAAAAAGGTGATTTAATATGCTATATTTTTAAAAACTTTAGGGCAAAATTTGAATATACTTAATTTTTTTTGGAAGAAATGCTCAACCTTTTTGAAATTATTAGAGTCTTTTATATTGTTGATTGAATAACTCATGTGAAAAAAGAGTAGACTCAATACGTGAAAATGTAGTAGATGAGGCACACCTAGAATCAATACAAAACTAGGGTCAAATAGTCTCCTAAACACATAAATCCAACCAAGGCTTATTTGAGGCCAAATACACATGTTGATATGAAAGACAAGAGATCATACCTGAGGCTATATGGAGGCACACAAAACACGTAGTCATAAAGAAAACATTAAAAATATGGTAATGGCTACCAATGAACCATATCTACAAAAAATGACTCCACCAAGGATGAAAACTCCAAAAAATGGATTTTATACTAAGCTTATTGTGAAAATGAAAATCTTACAATTTCAAAAAATAACAACAATAAAAAACAAAATGTACAATTACCATAGGTGGATTTGATAACATATCAGAGATGTCACTAATTTTGGATAACATACATGCAAAGGTCACAATCACACAATATGAAATTTGTGCACACCATAATATTTTTAAAGTAAAATGTAATCACTCAAAGACAATATTATAAGAGATAAAAAGTAAGTGGAGTAAAACCCAATCTTTCATTAAGTTGAAAATGTCTCAAATGAGATCATTACATATATAAAATTAAGCAAGTCCTCCACAAAAGTGGTCAATAGAGCCCTAAAATAGACAAGTAACTCCTCCACAAAAAACTGCCAATAGGGCCAAGAATAGATGAGTAACTCCCATACCAAGAATAGCTAGTCAAGGGAGTTAATTCCTAGTTACCCAGTCAACTTGCACATATAATCAAGATTCTCCATGAAAGTAGGAAATATCCAAGTGAGGGAAAAATACCATAATAAATAAATATGGGAAAATAGAAAACCCCTACTCTAACAAAAATAGAGCAAGTCTTGATGGATATTTTTTAAACTTTCATAATAAGAAAGTTCACTATAGATGCCATGCTATTCGAGTAAAAGTGGCCAATAGAATAGAGGAAGATCATAAATTAATGGAATTACATGAGATTGGTGGAGACAGAGATTATATTTTCTATGTGGTGCATCGAAGACAATGGCCGTAAAGGCCACCTAATAAAGGTATTCCACCAAATTCTAAAATTTCAAATTCTCAAATTATAGCTATTATTAATTTGTATAGATCTAATTCTTATATACCCATGCCACACAAAACTAAAATTTTCCACAACATTATTTCCAACCTCTAAATAATTGACAACCACCCCATAATTAGCCTTAAATGCCTCAAAATTGGAAATAAAAGAATACCCAAACATTAAACAATTAGAATCCATCCCAAAACTAGTCTTGGCAACCTCATAATAAAAATAAAAAGATGGTTATCTTCTTCTAAATAATATAAATAATGATGGATAAATAACAAGCCTTGGTTTAACTAGAATATTAGATTTTTAAAGCAACCATAATTACAATAGCAACAATAGCTAGTCTTGATTTATAACACTCAACCAGCTCCTAGAAAACCATATTTACATGCTCAACCTATACCAAACCTTGTAAATAATTCAGTTCATCTGACACAAACCACTGAAATAATGAAAGATCCAAATCACACAATGGACATCAACAAGTCCATCTTCATTAAAGATGTATTCTTCCACCAACCACCTCACCCATCATATAAATACCTCATGAATATATTCCAAACAACCATAATAATCCATAAATACTTTAACACACTACTAATAATGAACCAAAATCTAATAAAACATAAGAATGGACTACCAACCCTCCTTTTCTAAAGAGATTGAACCTTTAACATCTTGATTAAGAATCTAAACTTGATTTCCTAGGACAATTAAAAAAATGTTTGTGTCATTATTATGCTATTTTAATCTATTAAATATGTTCCCATATATAATAAATATATCCATGAATTATTCTTAAATAATCCTTATCAAAAGAGGAAGGATCACAAGACCATCGTTTGGACAACTTATAGACATCATGCTAGGAAATGTAGTTCCACCTAAGTATTTTGATCCAGGTAGCCCTATAGTTAACATAAACATTCATAGAAAGATTATAAAAAACACCTTAATCAACTTAGGATCAACCCTAAATGTTATGAGTTTGGAAACAATGCATAAACTTGGACTCAAACAAATTTTCCCAACACTTACCATTATGCAAATGGTAGATAGATCTATGGTAAAGATAGAAAGGATTATAAAAGACTTAACCATAACTATAGATTCATGGGAATACATAGTTTATTTTATCATTTACAACAAAATTCATACTTAGGATGATATCCCCTTATCCTAGGAAGACCATTGATAGACACAACTAATGCTTTTATTAATTGTGGGTCAGTGAACAAGATGATTTCAAATGGCAATGACACTAAGAAATATGTTGTACCCACCAACCAAACCTTCCTATGAAACAAAAAAACTTATTGGGTATAATATTAAGATGAAGAAAAACTTAATTTTCATTATTTTTTGATTATTGACTACAATATATTCCTTAAATATAAAGAGGAAGACACAATCATTTCTAATAACATATAAAACACCTATCAAAAGGTCTTAAAAATAAACAATCTCTTAAAATGTTGTTCCCTCACAAACATTATTCCTAAAGAAGGTCCCTATGATTATATAAGATATATTATAACCTTCCATCAATTACTACCACACCATTTCATCCATACCTCATTATTGGGTAATGTAGATTTCATGTTGTCCATATATAAATAAGTAGAAATATTTTTGAGATAACCCCTTAGTATTAGTAATAAATTATAACCTCAATAAGAAAATAAATTAGTCACCATGATCCAAAGTCATAAAACAACATTTTATTGGGACTATCATGTCATGAGAGGTATCCACTTGAATCTATGTACCCACCACATTTATATCAAGGATGATTGCAAACCTATTCACCAACCACAATGAAGGATGAACCCCATTATTAAATAAATAGTCAAAACTGAGTTACAAAAACTCTTGGATGTAGGGTTTATCTATCCTATTTTTTATATTCAATGGGTTTCACATCTTTTTATCATACCTAAAAATGGGATAAAATGGAGTGTATGTGTCAACTATAGGGAGTTAAATACAACTACGAGGAATTATCATGTTTTTCTTCCTTCATTAATCAAGTACTTGAAACATTGGTAGAAAATAAATATTTATTCTTTATTTATGAGTTTAACACCTATAATTATATTATAATATATTATTATGACCAAGACAAGAATACCTTCACATGTGCTTAGGATAACTATGCATACGATGTACTACCATTTAGTTTATGCAATGTTCCCACCACTTTCAAAGGGTCATTTGAGCAATGTTTTTGATTTGTCCCATGATTTTGTTGAGATATATATGGATGAATTAATATTCTATGGGGAAACATATGATGAATCCCTCCAAAAATTAGATAAAGTCTTCCAATGTTGTCAAGACAACCAACTATCCTTAAGTCATGAAAAATACTAGATTTTTATAAGTGAAGGCATTGTTTGGGACACCACATCTTGCCTATAGGAATTAAAGTAGATCATACCAAAATAAATTTAATTAATAACTTATCAATTCCATAAAAATAAAAATACATTCAAAGTTTCTTAGGATACGTTGGATACTATTGTAGATTCATTAAATACTTCAGTAAAATTACAACACCTCTAGTTGTTTTAATTTCTAAATATGTTGGTTTTATTTGGACTGATGAATGAAAAAAAACATTCCAAGAACATAAGATCTATTAGTAATAAATATAGTATTAAGAGGCCATAATTGTACATTGTCCTTTCACATTCACATGGATGCCTTTGATACTACATTGGGAATTATCTTTGGTCAAAAGGAGTAGTCCTTGAACTATGCCATATATTTTATCAAACAAAACCTCCAAGTGGTTGAGTTCAATCATACAGTAATAGATAAATAACGTATTTTTCTAGTCTATACCATCAACAAATTTAGACATTACATTATATTTTTTCTAGTTTTCATCCATATTGATCACCCAAAAATTAGGTATTTAATGATTAAAATAATAGTCACTAGAAGGATAATTAGATGGTTGATTCTACTGCAAGAGTTTGATAGTACCATTATAAATAGGCCAAGTAAGGATATTATTGTAAAACTTCATTATGTTTGACATCTACTGAATAAAGTCATGTATTAATGATTCCTTTCTTAATGAACATATTTTTACATTGTCTACTAACACTCTTTGGTATGCATATGTTTTTAATTACATTGTTGTAGGATTATTTTCATAACATTTCTCTCCAAAAGAGAAGCAAAATCTAATGGAGAAAAGTAATCCATGGTCATGGATCTCTAGGTACCTTTTTGTCATTGGGCCTAATTCAGTCATGTGCTAGTGTATAAGAGAGGATGAAGTTGTTGAGATCCTTAAAGCATGTCACAATGAACCCAGTGGGGGTTATTTTATTGAATAAAGGACTATCATATAGATCATAAATGCATGATATTATTGGCCTACCTAGCATAAATATGCATTTATATATACCATGTAGTGTGATCAGCCAACATATGGGAAAACACACATGTTCTAATGAGAATTTGCTTCAGCCTCAAATGGTTTTAGAACCATTTGAAAAATGGTAAATTGGTTTTTTTAGATGAATATATCCTAAATACAAATATAAGGAGTACATACTATTTTTCATGGATTATGTGACCAAATGGGTCTAAGCGAAAGCTTTAACACATGCATGAGATGAAAAAGTTGTAGAATTTATATATGCGTAAATATTCACTAGATATAGAGCTCCACATAAGATTATTAAAGATCAAGGGACTCAATTCATGTTTTATCTAATCGCTGCCCTTGTTCACCAATATGAAATTAGCATAATAATTCCACAAAGTATCACTTTGAGTCAAATGGATAAGTAGAGGTTACAAGAAAATAATTGGATAACATTCTTAAAAAATAGTAAATTTGCACTATAAGGATTAGGAAGAATGTATTATTGAATTAATATGGGCATACTAGATCACATGAAAGATCATGACTAGATTCACCCAATATGAATTAGTCTATGGTAAGAAACATATTTTCCCCATTAATTTTGAGAATAAAACATTTAGGATAACCTTGGAACATGGCATAGACTTGTCATAGGCACATAAAGTTAGAATCATGTAGCTGAATGCTTTGGATGAAATCTAAAAAAAAGAAATATATCATATAAAATTGGTATAACAACATTAGATTAAATGACATGACAAGTACATTAAGACCAAATAATTCCAACAAGGATATTTGTATTTACATTTTGATTCCAAGTATAAAAATTAGAAAGGGAAGTTAAAAACAAGATGGATTGACCCTTTTGAATTAGAGAAAGTTTGTGATAATGGAGTTGTCAAGTTGCACAAAATTAACCTGGTATGCTTCTACTTACTAGTCACTGGTCATAAGTTGAAATTATATAAGAAACCACTTTCCAAAGAGAGATTCACATTATAAATTTTGGATGACCACACCCTCCCTTCCACTCAACCGTCATAAGACCTTTGTTCACACATCAAAAGGATATTTTATCCTTCCCTTCCTCTACATAGATAAATGGTAAGGATTATATCACAACCTAGTCTAACCACACATTTATTTGGCTAGCTACAAGTTGAATGAACATTCTACTTGATCAATTACTTTATCAATCAATCAGGATTAAAAAATAAAAAAAATACAAATAAACAAATAAAATAAAAATTCAATAATGAAAACCTTCAGGCATTATTGAGGGATTTTGGTTAGAAAACTAGTCATTAGTTGACCAATGTTTGTATAGAAAAGCATGTATAGAAAATTAGCTTGTTGACCATCTAAGGAAGAAAAAAGAGAAAATAAAAGAATCAATAAAATATTCTTTCCATTCTCATCTTTGCTCACCACATCTTCCTAAGGACTGATTAACTACTATAACTCCCATTAAAAAACTATAACTTGCATATGGATTGCTATAGGTTGAAAATTCAATTGGTATCGACTGAAAATAGTTGATATAATTTGAGCAATGATTTATATATAAATAGTAGTAGGTGATACAATAATTAGGGATAATGATGCAAACAAGTGGTAATTATCAAAAAATACCTAATCAAACTTACATGATGGGAAGTATACAAGATAAAAATAATTTAATATGTTATAAGATAGACATCAACAAAAGGATGTGATGTAAGTACTCTAGGATCAATCCTAAATTGGACACCTTTTATATAAAAAATATATGAAGTTACTACAATATGATGGGACCTTGTTGTCAACTGAGATGGATAGTCATATGTACTATTTTTTCCCCTAGTTCATTTCAACTACTATAAGTAACCTCTCAACTTCAATAATTATACAAGGAGTCAAATCTAGTGACACAACTTGTAAGGGAGATAATAAATCTAATGAAAGAGTTTCCTACAAACACTTTTATATTTAAGTAACTAACATTCCCAATAATCATCAAAAGTGATGGACATCATCACTTCAATCAACATCCTTCCATATCCACTAAACACATGACCACTCTAGAATAAGCATAATCAAGTTTCAACACACTCTCCACCTCATCATTACTCTATTAATTTCCTACACATCCTACCACTCTAACACTCTCTAAAGGGGTTTGAGCAAATCCACATAATTTTTTAACCAATTCAATAAATGTAACAATGTATTATTCTTCCAAATCAATCACATTTTATCTCATGTGAATATTCATGACTATGTCATTATGTGATTTTATGTGTTATTTAATTACTACAGGACTAGCCCATGGTAATCCACTTCCTTTTTTGGATTATCCTATCCCTTTTTGGAAATTGGTTCCACCACATTTCATATATACTAACAAAAATATACCACTATAATATACCCCTTTTTCATATAGACCACCTATCTTGTCCTCCAATTGAGGTTGAGGGACATGATAGTTTAAGGGGGTGATTTAATTACACTAGGATAAGCTACATGTGCCAAAGAATTTAATAAAATAAACCTTTAATGTAGTTACTAGTAGGTAATCCAAAAATAATTACATTGGGATAAGCTACATGCTCCAAAGCATGTAATAAAATAAACCATTAATGTATCTACTAGTATAGAATCTAAAAATAATAATGGTCTTTGAACAAGCACAAACATACTTCTACTCTAATAAACTAGGAGAAACTCTCTTATAATTTTTATGCAAATAAACATTGAGCAACCATTGGAGGAGACTCTATTTGAAGAGAACCCATAGACCTTGCATCATTGATGGCATAACAAAATGTTTCTAACATATTTCAAAATACATGTCAGATGATGTATTTTGAAAATTTAAATTGATATAATGACCATGTAGTAGAGGAATTTTATATCATATTTATTGATAATGAAGCTACTATCAAGGGGTTAAGGATAAAAGTCATAAAATACTTGATCACTCAAGTAATCAGCCTCCTAAAAACAATGGAGCTATGGGAAAAGAGACTTAGTACTATAATAGCTAGAGATATATTATATGAAAGAAATGAGTGCTTTAAATTTTCAAAAAAGTCACAATCCACCTCTATTTACCCTAGGTATGGGCATGAGTTGATATATATATTGTTAAATATTTTAATACTAAAGGTAGACCCTCTATGTTACATGCAACTCATTTCAAATTACCCAATCATTTGAGGCATGACATAAAGATAAAATACACTAATTTTTTTGATAAATTTCATGAGGATAATGGTATAAGAATAATGAAAATACAAACCTAAATCCTTGTCTCACCATTTCTAAATTAATTTGATTATCCAATAGTGTGTGAGAGATAAGAGACCCAATTTAGTTTGGGAATATTTTCCAAAATAACCATCATAAGAAGAAATTGAAGAAGATGTAGAGGAGAATTTGAAGGGGCAGAAGGAAAGGGTGAAGAAAAGGAGGAAGAGGAATAATTTTATTTATAAAAGGATAATGAAGAAGAAGAGGAAGAAGAGGTATTTGTATAGGAGGAAATTGCATTAAAAATAGAAGAGGAAACTATTAAACAATAAATGGAACTTGTAGTAGAAGAAGGAATAATGAAATCAAGGAGAAGAAAGAGGAAATTGATCATTTCACCCTCTACATATAAATCACAAGGAGAAGAGAGGATAGGGGAACAAAGTAAATAAAAAGTTTCCTTAACTTCTAAACCTGTTAAAAAGTGAAGAGTTAAACCTAATCAAGCTTACATAAGAATATCACATCAGTTGAAAGATAAGTTGTTTACAAAATCTACTTAAGAAACCCCAAATCTGATTCACATAAGAAAGGATTCATATGAGGAAGAGAAAAGGACTAAAATGATAACACTCCAGCAACCAGTAGTGGTGAAGAAGAGTACTCAACTTCACATTGCTTTGGATCCTTAGATTATGAAAGATGATAACATGAATCCACTTCTTCATAGTTATTAGAAGAATATATAAGTGAATAAAGGTAAGAAGATGAAGATATATATGAAAATTTTGATAACATAGACCAAAAAACCCCTAAAATTATACATCAAGTATAATTTAAAAACCTAGAGCAAGATTCGAGGGATATTGATATCCTTATGGGTAGGGTCATAGTGTTATAAGCAAGAAATGGATTAGATACATTAACACAAGTAGCTTCATCAAAAAATGCACATTTTTAGGATCATGTAGCTTAGGCTATGTTAAAACCTATATCATAATCTATGGCATAACCTGTAACATAACTTGTAGCATAATTGGTAGTAGAAGAACATCCCACCATTCTTGGAATGATTGAAAAGACTATGGCATCCACTTCTACCTAGAAAATTAAACCAAACCAAGAATTTATTTTTATATACATGTATTTATGAGGAGATGAACAATTATAAGATGTACAGTTTCATTATTTTATATATTATAACTAGTTCAAGGAAAAAAATAAGGAATTGAAAAAGAAATTCCAAGAAAGTGAAGGTCAAATCATGAGATTGAAATAAAAAGTGGAGGATATGGGCAAATTGACTGAGTAACTTTAAAATTGTAGGCCACTTGCTCAAGTTTACTCTATTTTTATTAATGATAAATGATTAAAGTTTTAATTCATGAGGGTATACTATGATTTTGCCTACTTGGTAATATATCCCACATTATTCTTTGAAATATACAATAGTTTTACCTATGAAGTTTAGTATCAATTATGTAATTTTATATGCATGAATATGTTTTCCTTATGATATAAAATGGAACCCAAACCTATATGTAAGTGACATTTTTAAAAATATTTTATCATCCTATTTGGTAAATTAAAATAAGGGAATAAAGAATTGATGGAATACCATGGAAAAGAAAAGGAAACTAAATTGATGATTAGAGGAGAGGCCATTCACCTAGGATTGATAAAGGAAAAATGAAACTCATTAATAAAAAAGAGAGAGGTTACTACATGGTTTTTAAAGGAAGAAATAAGAGATTTGAATTATTACCTCACATTGTTGACTGAGATTAGCTAAGAAGCATTTAATGCTTGTATATCTAGATGATAAGAACTAAGCCCTGAGTTGGTAAGTAAAGAACTATTATCTAGATATAACTTTAAATTTGCACTTAATAAAGTCCATACATATATATAAATTGAAATAAAGGAGGAGCTAAAATATTTATCCATTACCTTTCAACCTCCACCAAATTGGTATCCCATTCCTGATTTGACAAGGTAAGAATAGGTTGATAATAAGGTAGAGAATAAGAAATAGAAGAATCTAGAGGCCTATCAGGGATTTTATGGAAAGCAAGGGTCTCAAGCCTCATAACCTTTTGAAATAGTATTTTTATATGCTTATGAAATTTATAAATTGATAGTTTATTGAGGATGAGCAACTCATTAATTTGGGGTCTGTGATGAGCTTTCAAAATGGTCTAGTTTGAGTACTTAATATAATTTCTTGAGCCTTCCATTTCTAAACTTCCTAGATATAAAACTATATTTTGTATACTCTTCCTATCAATATCACTAGATGAATATGATTAATATGTTGTTTAAGTTTATATGGATGAAATGGTTTAGTTTATGATTTATATGAATTATGGACTATATATACATAATTGGTTTATTTATAATATCCCATATTTAAAGATATTTATCAAACAAGACTATCCCATAACAATTTGGGTAATGAAAACCCATAACAAACTGAGTGGTATTAGCCAAGTCTATCCCATAGCAATTTGGGTAATGAAAACCCATAACAAACAGAGTGGTATTAGCCCAAAGCTACTAGATAGACCTAACCCATATAAAATTGGGTGAAATAAACCTGTAGTGAATTGAGAAATGTAACCTATAAAGATTAGACATTATCAACCTTTAGGTTACATGACTAACCCATAAAAATTGTTCTAGATTGTAGCTGTTGTAAAAACATCTTTGGTTATGTCTAAGTGGTTCAGGAAGTTGAAGAATGGATATTACAATATGGGAACTTGAACAAGTTATGTGTAGAGGTGTTGAAAATGGTTTTCCCCTAATGGACTAGATCTCTTAACATCACAACCACATAACAAAACATATTTCATTATGTCTTCTTCTCTTAGTCAGTTGTTAACAACATTATCATAGTTAGGATACTTACAAAATGCTTTCCTAAAATCTATTTTTTATTCATAGGTTAGATATTTTCTTGTTGAAATAGTAAAGGTGCCTAGCTGTGTATTTAATGTAGCAAGGAATAGGCCCAAAAAAGAGGAAAATAGTGATTGAATATAAGTTATTTTTATTAGGTTAATATATGTAACCTTTGATGGAGCAATATTTAATTACTATAGGATTATAAAAACAAGCAAATAATTTTAAGTAAAAATGTTTTATATCCAAGGAAAAGATTATAACTCAAATCCAACTGAGGAGGGTCCCCTCATAAGAAGTTGTAATGAAGGTCCTAGTTGGTGTGTAAGTATTTATTCATTTCCTTTTAATTTTATGTGAGTTAAAGTTAATTTATGCATAGCTGTTATTAGTGTGAATGTTATTAAATATCCTTAAATAAAATTTTAACATAGTTATTTCAATTCATTTTATTTATTTATTTATTTCAAGCATGATTTAAGTTTTTAACTTTCAATTTATGCAAGTTACTTTATACAAAGTGTGTTACCTATCTGTAATTGATAAATCTGAATGAATGAATGAATGAGTGTTGTACGTATAGCACCATCATCTTGTCAATATTAATATACCTTGGGTTGATAATTATTGAAACTAGTGGATTTTAGAAATCAAGTGGCTACCTTATTTGACTGATAGGGTTATATGTATAGATATTAGTTTGCATTAGTTTAATTTTTAATTAAAATTCTGCTTGTCACCTTATACCTTAGATGAAATGGCTTATGATTAGTATGTTGGCTTATGTAATGGATAAATTATATCATATAATGATATTAAAACTATATTTGTCAATCATTTGTGATTGCCTAATTATCCAACAATTTTATATCATAATTATTTACTACGCATAGAGAACCAAATGAGCTCATGAATATGTTTAACACACATTTCCATAATTTGTACAAGAGACTGAAATACCCATACACACAAATGAAAGCTACTACTATTTAAGCATGTTTAACAGATTTAGATCCCATGACCTCTATGTTTCTTATAATAACTTAGGTATTCCTTGTATATTTGTCTTTATCATATCATGATTCCATTGATATTAAATAATAAATGATACCACATGGGTAAAATGTTAGTCTATTACCTTGAGTAGAAAAATGAGTGAATACAATCAAATTACAATGGTTAATGAAGCATTAATGCAAAAAATGCCACTATTGAACCCAATCCTAATTAATGCATATCCAAATTATAATAAAATCTATAATCCAACACCTTTGAGATACATGCACATGAATTAGCTTGTTCCTTCAAATTAGATGTTACCTCAAGTGTACAGTCAAAATATCCTCTTAGTATCCTATAATAACACTATTGTTATATATAACTCAAATGGTTATGTTAGTTTGACTAGTAATCACCAAGTTGGCCCCTCATTCTTAAACAATCAAATGTATTTTGATGTTTTTACTAACCAAATTACATTTACTATAACACTTATGACTGACAAAAATCGACATGCATGAAATGATCAAGGTTCAAATATAAGTCCAATAATGAAAAATATAAAATAGATGGTACAACTATTGATCAATGAGACCATGTTCATAGAATCATAATTTGTGGTCTATGAGATTGAAAGCAGGACAAGATATGATGAATTTATGCTTGTGATAAATGTTTCATTTTATAGGTAAGGGAATTTTAAATAAAATGATAATGATGATGTTGATGACATATAAATTTTTGTAGACATGATAACTTGTGAAATTTTGAATGTCAACACATAATGCATGTAAGAGGAAGTAAAAAATACAAGTGATCAATTTTCAGATGGATTTGGAAATTTGGAACCAATAGACAAGGAAGATAAAATCCATGAATCTAAAATAATTTCATCATAAGTTTATGATCCTACATCTAATGAATAAATTCATGGTGAAAAAAAATTAGATTACAATGATCTAGTGTTCCTCTCAATAATGGAAATGATAGAAATAGAAGTAGGTAATCCTTAACACAATAGTCATGGTGAATAAGTGTTAGCAAGTTCTAGAGCTTAAGATGCCTTAATTCAAGACAAATTTATTCATATTTTAGTGGATGAAGACATGACTAAAGACATCAAAGGATTATTTAAAAATTAATGGTAAGACATGTACACTCTTGGTGTCAATAAGGAGGATAATAAAGGTAAAATTTATACACTATGCATGTCTCAGAATCAACATGAATAAACTAAATTTATGATTAGATTCCTTGAATAGATTTTTTTTTTTAGGTTTGTAATGTCAATTATTTTGGGATGTTATAGTACCCCCACATTTTCCTCTTTGTATCTTACTAAATGGGAGTATGATAATGTCATAATTATGAAACCTTCTTGCAATTTTTTTGATTGATCATCACTTTTGATTAGAGATATGAACTAGTCTAGGACACATACATGGGCCCATATCCATATGTTTTTATTATATCAATATATAATAGGCTTGAATACACCATATAAAACCATAACCAACCTCATGATTACTAGATTTACAACCAATAGGCCTTAAATTCACAACATATAGCCATAACCTGACTCACACTCCCAATAGATTTGAACCTAAGTGGGCCTAGACACATACAAGCCACTTTTCCAACTCAAAAACATATTATTGGTTAAACCTTAATCCAATGATTATCTACATAGTAATAGTATTGATATATCTAAATCTAAGGGTATAAATTTACCAAATTGGATTAATAAAATCATAGGTAAGATTCTTTGAAATATTGTACATGAGACAAGGGAAAATATCATCTAAATATGAAATTATCATTTTCAAAAAAATTAAAATATTTTATGACCATGAATTCATGCTTAAGAGTTTAATAGGTGAGGATTTCCCATTTCTTATGAATGGGAAGTTCTTCAAGCACTATTTCAGAGCATGACTTGGCCTGATGTGGCTTTGTAAATAGTTTCCCTTTGTTTTTTGATTTTTTGTTTTAGTTTAGGTAGTTGTTTTGTTATTTTTATACAAATGGTATTTCCTTGAACCTTTACTTCTTTTTATATAGTCTATTTTTAAGCTCATGAGTACCTTTTGATCATAAAAGAAAAGGGATTAATTGGTAAGAAGCATCAATATTTTTTCTTTGTTTAAGTACTCTAGGTATTTTTGATACAAAATTATGTTTAATAGTTATATTTAAAAGGTTTGGAATTGTTATCAATCTAAATTTTACCCTTGAGGAGGTTGTTCAATCCTTCCTCATTTGGATGACACATGGAAACACCTATAGGCTATGGGTGGCCTAATAGTTGAGGTAATCTCTAGATTAGGGATAGATCCCTTGATGTATTAAATGAAACTAATATTAAACCTATTGATTGAAAATAAAAGGGAGATAGGGAAATAAATTAAAAAAAACAAGTAGGTGATGAACCAAATTTATGATCACTACCACACATTTGCAGGTGTACAATGAACTATAGGACTGACCTATCATGTAGTTTTCCTAGAATATTCCTATTACATCAATGTTTTATACATAGGTAATGCATTAGAATACTATGAGGTAATATTATTACCACTTATAATCCATACTTAACCCATGATGACACTAACTACAACCTATAAGAGAGATATAAAGTTACATGGAGGTAAGGGAGTGAGACACAATCCATGAAAAAGGAAATTATCACATAACAAAATCAATCATCCAAAAGTTTAAACTAAACACAATCATAAAAGAAGGAAAATAATCAATCTCTATTCATTAATTTGCCTAAAAATTAGTAGGGATTCACTATAATTAAGTGAATAGATCCATACAATGCCAATCAAATCAGTATTTATAGAAGAAAGAAAGAGAGAGAGAGATAGGATGTGGAGAGAGTCCTAGATAAGTGTCATTCATCATAATTTAGTTATAATAAAAAATATAATATGAGAGGATAGTATTATCACCTCTATTTAAATTTTTTTCTTCTATGAGATGGTGATCTTCAAGGTGACGTAGGAGTTCTTGGTTGAGGAGTTACGACTCATATTTTGAAAGGGAAGTTACAACTTAGAGTATTAACACATAACATCTTGATCTCCTTGGAAAATTCCACATTATCCTTGGCACTTAAATTCTTCTCCTATATTTTTTAAGGTTCAAATTAATCTTAGACATCTCCTTATGTTGATCTTAGTAATTAGAAACTGCAACCATTGTCAAAACTTGTTTGGTTTAAAAGGAGACAATGCAGATAGATATGCCTTCTAATTCTTATTCTATTCCTTGATTGGAAATTGAAATAATAACTTATACTCTTCATGGATTCCTTTAATTAGGTCATACAACTTTTTTTCTAATATTACAGACCATCCTCAAGTGATCAGTTGTTCATTAGGTCTATGTAGCTTGTTAAAAAGATACTTGAAGGGATTTATAGATGTTCATCATGATATGAAAGCCTTGTATAAGGTTAAGGACTATTATTTTAGGTATTTTTTATGTTATAATTTTCTCCATGTTGATGTTTTAGGTACTTCAAAAATTTTAAAGTGTCTTTAAGAGCATATTCATTCATGAGACCAATTTGAAAAACAATAGAGTCCAATGTACCACTTTGACAACTCTCCATAACATGAAACCAATAGGACTATTTGTGAACACATTTGATCTATGTTTGAAAATTATGAATAAGGTTTGTTTATGAATAGAGGGGATATAAAGAGGCTTATATAATGTTCATAATAACTTCTTTTAGGTTTTCATGACTCACAAGGTCTGCAACTAGGCCTTATATAAAACAATGAGGAAGTCCCTATCTTGGATGATATTAGTGGCTTGATGGATTATGTATAAATTTTTTTAGTAATAAAATGATTTTATATATCCATGAGGCCTCTATTCAAGCTCAATAATCTTCTTCCACTAGCTTTAGGAGTTTCAACATGCTTAAACACCTATAAACATGCCTATAACCAACTCATTTGGCCACATTGATGTACTTTTCCCTCTCAACATGATAAAATATACTCCATCAGATGTCCATGATACCTATATAAGTCATAAATATGATTAAAATTCATTTGGAGTGCATTATAGCCACCCGAACAACCATTTTCCTCTTTTGAGCTCCTTGAAGGGTAAAATTGGCTATTTTAGGTGCTTACATTGTTAATGATTGTTCATAAATTTGAGGACATAAAATTATGAAAAAATGAAAAAAATTAGATTATTTTAACCTATTTAACATTTCCAATATCCATATGGACCCATGCACTTGGTGGACAAACTTACAATGTCAAGAAAATGCCTTCGTGGGCTTGGTAAGACTATGTGTGTAGGTTAAGAGAGTGTTTTATCTCAATAGGTTATCCAATTAAATTTTATTTATTTTAAATGAATAAATAAGGTATAATTTTTTTTTTATCATATCTATAATTATCTTCCTAATCATTTTGGCTTATTAAATGGTCTTAAAACATGATTTGTCTAGGTTTATAGTTTGTATGCAGTCTAGTCATTCTAAACCTAGTGAATATTTTATAGAATATTCTTACATTTAAAATGGTTATAATCATTATATAAACCTTATAAAATATCATTAAAATAATAAAAAATCTCATAATTACAGATTAATCACCAAAATGCATATTTTCCATGCTTTTTATATGCAGACATGTGGGTCTTTTTTTGGGCTTAATACCTTACCAAGGTCTAAGAATAGATCTTATTTGAGTGATTTATATTATTATATATCAAGTAAAAACAACTTAATCATATTAATAAGGTATATCATGACCCTAAAATCTCATATCTAAGACACAAAATGCATGTTTCCCATCTACTTTGTGTAGGCAGGCTTGTAAGTGTTTGAGTGGGGTTTTGGGCATGTTTAAGATTCTTAGATCTCTTCCTATATTATCTCACCTCTAAAAAATGGGAATTAAATTTTGAAACAATTTTAACTTGACAAATAAGTATTAGAGTCCTTATTACATTCCTTGGACTAGGCAAGTTAACCTTAGTATCTCAATTGCTTTCTATCATGTTTTTCACAATCATACTAGCCCAGCTTATATAGAGAGTTGTAGGTGATCATTGTTGTTTTTGGGTCCTCATATAAGCTTTATATTACTTTATGGGATATTTAAGGTCAATTTTATTGTTATATATCAACACTACCACTCCTGCCTCTTGTATAGGCTTATTACCTGCCTGCTTACACTTGAAAACCTGTGAGAGAACCCAACCAATGTTGTTAATAGACTACCACCTATAATTTTATACTAGAGATGTCCATGGAGTAAGTTTATTAGATTTTTATATGAATAATAAATCTATATATATCAATAAATCAATAAGAAACCAATTTTCCTATTTTTTTCTTAAGGAACAAGGCTAAAATGCAATATTACTTTCTTTAAACTCAACATGCCTAAAATCTTTCCATACCTTCATTAATCAGACTAGATAGTTTATACTCATGAAAATTAGTATAAATATTATTGTAATATATATAAAATTATATAATATATTTATTTACCTTTCATCTCTCACATCTAGCTCAAAACATTGTAATCTCTCTCCATAGCTTAATGTACAAGCATGTATCTTCTCTCTTGAGGACTGCACTATTGGGTCAGTGAAAAAAAGAATATTTGGGAATGAATGTGAGTTTGGATAAGAATATAATAGGTAAAATGGACTAGCACAAATATTTATCAAGTTTTTTGACTCTCTTTACAAGTGTCAAAACCTTTAAGCAATGTCAAACTGATCAAAACCTTCACTTTCTCAATGCATACAAACCTACAACTTCACATTCTTCTTATACATGCATGGTGTCTTGATTAAAGATGATGTGTGAGGATATATTAGACCTTAAAATATCCTCATATCCTATCAATCACATAAATTATCTCTAAAACACACTCAAATAAGGGAAAATTATTACCATGGTGTTTTATAAGGGTTTGAGGAGTTGCAAGCATTCTTAATGATTGTTCATAAAGAAGAGGCCTTTAATCTCTGAAATAATGCAAAAATTTGGAAGGTCATTAGGGTCACCTTATTTTTATAATATATCTGGTTTAAAATCTATCTCCTTCATGAATAATGAAAAATTAGTTGGCTTTCTTGAGCCTGTGAATGACTCGATGGAGAGTTGGATTGGGTGTTTTCCTTTCTTAGACATCTGGAAGATTATTAAAGAATGATCTAACCTTGATGAGCCTAGGTAAATGTATCATGCACTTAAAATATATTGAAATCATATTTTCATCTCCTTTTGATATCCCATGACCTAAGTTTGTAACTAATTATAGATTATTATCATTGTTTTTGACTTAAAACTATCAATTCTAACTTGTACTTGATCATATCCATGTTAATACCTCCTCATGGGGTTTATATAATATTTTGGTATATACAAGACACTATATTTGACCTATAGATGTTATTACAAACCCTTTGATAATGGATAATTTTTATTTTTAGAAACCCTTTGCAATGGTCATCTCATTTCTTCTCTAAAGTGCCTAGTCCTTTGTGTTGCATGTATCATTTTTTCTCTTGTTGAAGGATCATGGAATATGATCTAAAATTTTGAGCATCAAAACTCATACATAGTTTTTTCCAAAAAAGATTTACTGGTCATATAGAGTAAATCTTTGCTATTATAAAGCTTTAATCACGTTGATCAAGCATGTAGAATCTTTTGAAAAGGCTTAGACTATGAAAATTGACTCATAACACTTGAGATTAATTTAATTACTTTATTCATATGCTTTTCCTATCTATGTTAAAGTTCATTTGATTGATTAAACCTCATCACCAATGAAAATGGAGGTTTTTGTAAGAATAAGGATTTGGGAAGGCATAGATTATGCAAAAAATTGACTCAACCTATCCAAAAACCTTAACTTATTCAAAAGTTCCTTAACTTATGCTATGCCATAATATATTGACCAAATTACATAAGAAGATGACCTATCAGGACCACCTATGTAGACATCTTGAGATTACAAGACATCATAGGCATGAAAAAGGCTATCAATAACATTAATGTGGATTATAAGCAAAGTTTTGAAGTGTAATGGCCTATGGTATCCATTTTGGGTAACATTTTTGGTGACCTCCATGGGGTGTATTTCTGATATACACTCTAGCATACTAGTATTATTTCATCCATTGGGATATGGATTCACATGTAACATATAAACAACCTAAATTAGACCCAAGAAATATTACAAGCCTTAAGAACAAGTGATACAATTGATAAATCCTTCAACACACAAATCAAAATATAACACACATAAAAAAGGAACTAGTCTAAACAAGACACACACTATGTTAACAAGTACTTAAGGAAAACAAAACATGAAAAACTACTATGTAAAACTAACCTCTAAGATATGATCCACCTAGATCAAAAGGAAAACTTCTGATATCTTCTTCATGTGGTGGACAGGAATGATGAGAATAAAGCTAATTTTGGAACATTTCTCTTTCCCTATGAACTCTTTTATTGACTACCAGTGTCTTTGGCCTATCTTTAAGTGGATCAATATCATAAAACATGTCTCATAAGAAAACAAACTCTTCTTATAATTTAGAGTTTTCCTCATGTTTTTATTCATTAATGAGATAGACCTCCAATGTGACCACACTCTGATTCATGAGGGAAATAACAACCTTAGTTTTTAGTGATTCATTTAGACTTTGTGCCTGGTTCACTATGACATCTTGAGGGATGCCATATTGTTTTTTCACCTATGCAAGTTGCTTAGGCTCTTGAAGGGTCTCTAAATATTTATCTTTAGCTTTATCATGCTCTTCTTAAAGTGTACTTTGATCAACATCATCATGAGTATGGTTTTCAAACATGACAACCATTTTATCAATGTCTTCATATGGAGTTGCAGGTCCACTATCTAAGCTTGAGAAAAAAATTTCTAACTCTTCCCAAAAGGAATATTCTTCTTGTTCATTTGAGAGAGAAACCACTTCATTCCTCACTTCAAGCTATCTAATAGTGACTTCAGACCTATCCTAGTCTTCATGTTCCTTACCAAGGGAAAGAAACTCTTATTCTTCTTTAGAAACCATCACAACTTCAATTAGGATCTCATCATGTTCATTTTATATTATAACCAGATCATGCATATTTTATTGAAGGGTGATTTTTATTTCTTTCACTATAGCTAAATCATAAAGTTCTTCTTGGTAACAGTAGATGGTATCATCACCTTCATTGAAAAAGGGAGGTTTAAAATAAAATTTTACCTTTTCTTTATAATTTAAAACCTCTTAAGAGCCATATAACTATACCTATATTACATAACTACTTGTAAAAATTCATCATGGCCTTCTTGAGGATCATTTTCATGACTTGAGATGGTATAAAATTCATCACATGTTTCAAGGACACTTTGGACTTCTTCACTCATAATTTCACCATGTTCACTAGTCAAGACAACTACCTCAACCTCTTCTTCATGATCATGAAAATAAAAGCCCTTGGGTGCAAGCTTATCTTCTTCTTGAGAAACTATCACAACTTTGATTAGGATCTTATCTTGTGTCCTCACTCTATCTAAATATCTCTTCAAGGAAAACATGATACAACTATTTCAAAGCATCATCTAGCTCATTATAAGTATTTGTAGTTTCAATAATGAATTAATTTGAGTTAATTTCAAGACTTCCCTCTAGCAGAGCTACTATTATGGACACTTTTTTACCTTAACCTTTCTTTATTGATTTTCCTCTTCTTCCATGAAGCATGGGAGCTCACCTATTGAATATAAGCTTAATTCATCATGCATTCTTTCTCCCAAACCTAATTCTTATTTTCCCTCATGAAGAGGAATATCAATGGTGATCTATTCATCATACTCACTTGAGACACTCTCTTTATCAAATACAATATCTTCACTTACCTTCCATACAACAAGTTCTCTCCCCAAAGGGGAGATGATGGGAGGGAAAGAGAGCTCATTAGTTTGTTTGAATTTTGAGAGGGCATACTTCCAACTTATGATCTTAAAGGGTTTATTTGGGAGTTCTTGGGTGAGGGAAATATATTTTTGTGCTAATAATTATTGATTTTTATCCTTTCAGGTATTAATCATTACTCACATTGTGATACACCTTGGTCTTCATGAATAACTCTAACTTGAGGGGTGGGCCAAGGACTTGGGGCATTTAGACACTCTCTTATTTTGACCTTACTACCTTAACCTTTTATGATTTTTGATGGGTATGGGAGAAGGTTATTTATCAAGGTTTTTCATGATGTAATCAAGGGTCATAGTCCAAGATGGTATCCATGATGGAATGTTTTAGGGTTCTTGAGGAAGAGTGTGTGGAGCTTGCATAGACCTAGGATTTTTTTGATAGTATGTTGAAACTTGGGCCATGTTTGGAGAAAAATAAGATTGATTATATTGAGTTTTATACTTAGCTTCAGGTACTAACCTATTCTTTATACACTAAATTAAGCCTCTTATCTCCAATATACCATTTATTGGTATTTGTTGACTCTTTATTTCAATAGCTACCCTCTTAATCCTATACACTTGTAAGAATCCCCATCTTCTTTGAATGATTTCACTCTGAATGGAATGGATATGAAAAATTAGGATAATTCCTCTTCTCTGTAAATCCTTATCATTTTCATTTCATGTTCTAATATGGTTTATTTGAGTTTTGATAGGAATTGAGTAGGATTGTAACTATATTGATTGGGAGTAGCATAGTTTTGGAAAAGATAATTATAGGGATAAGTATGCTACCAAAGAGAATGAGTTGGGTTAAATTCAAGGCACAAATCATAAGAAAAATGATATGTTTTTGGTTGAGAGCTACTTGGGGTAAAACCGTGAACATTATTATCTTGATGTGAAGGATATGAAGGTATAAAAGTTGCATTTTGATGAAATGAATATTGAGAATACATACCAATTGGTATCTTCTAAGAAATTGGGCTACTTAAAATAGTTTTTGTTCACTTGGAGTCACCACTGTTACTTTAGGTCATGCCTCTAAAGGTTTATGTATTTAAGGTCAACACCAAAAATCCCTTAATAAATGATAATTTGTCCCATTAGGTATGCCATAATTTTTATCACTCTAAATTGTGCTCTTGAGGAGGTTTTTCAAACCTTCCTCATTTATATGACACATGGAAACACCTCTAGGTTGTGGGTGGCCTAATATTTAAGGTGAATTTCTAGATTAATTCTAGATCCCTTGATGTATAACCTAAAACTAATACTAAACCTATAACTTGAAAAGAAAAGGGAGAGAGGGAAATAAAGTAAACAAAACTAGGAGGTGATGGACCAAATTTATGACCACTACCAAAAAATTTTAGGTGCATAATGAACTATAGGACTGACCTATCATACAGTAATCCAAAAATCTTCCTCTTACATTAGTGTTTCATAGATAGGTAAGGCATTGGAAGATTAGGAGGGAATATTCTCACCACTTTTAATCCATACTCAATCCTGATGACACCAAATACAAACTATAAGATATATATAAAGCTACATGGAGGTAAGGAAGTGAGACACAAGCCATGCAATATTGAATTATCACATAACAATATCAATCACCCACAAATTTACACTAAACACAATCATAAGATAAGGAAAAATATTGATCTTATTCATTCATCTACTTACAAAGGAACAATTGTTCACCATACTCAAGTGGAGGGATCCATACAATGTCATTAAAGGAAGTATTTATAGAAGGAAGAAGTAGAGAGAGATAAGACATGGAGAGAGTCCTAGACAAGTGTCATTAATCACCATTTAATTAAAATGACAAATAAAATATGAGAGTATAGTCTTATCACCTCTCTTCAACATGTTTTTCCTAATGAGATGATGATCTTTAAGGTGGATTAGGAGTTCTTGGTTTAGGAGTTACAAAATATCTCTTGAAGGGGGAAGTTACAACTTGGAGTCTTAACACATCACATCTTAGTCTCCTTGGAAAATTACACATAATACTTGACCATTAAATGATTATCTTATCTTGGTGAAGGTGAAAATTAATCTTGTACATCTCCTTATGTTGATCTTAGTCATTATAACCTTCAACCATTGTCAAAACTTGTTTGGTTCAAAATGAGACAATGGAAATAAATCTACCTCCTCATTATTATTTTATTCTTTTCTTGGGAACTACAATAATAGATTATCCTCTTCATGGATGCCTTGAATGAGGTCATAAAAATTTATATCTAAGATTACAAACCATCCTCAATTTATTAGTTTTTCATTAGGTCTATGTAGCTTGTTAATAAGATACTTGAAGGGAGTTGTAAATGCTCATCATGATATAAAACTCTTGTATAAGTCTAAGGATTGTTATTTAAGTCATTATTTATGTTATAATTGTTTCCATTCTGATGTTTTAGGTACTACTAGAATTTTTATGAGTCTTTAGGAGTATATTAATTAATGATATCAATTTAGAAAACTAGTAAAGGCCTGCGTACCACTTTGACAACTCTCCAGACATGAAACCAATAGCATTGTTTATGAACACCTTTGAAATCTACCTAAAACATATGGATAAGGTTTATTTATGAATAAATGTGATCTTAAAAGGATTAAATAATGTTCATAGTGATGTACTATAGTTTTTTATGCCTTAAATGACCTTTAAAAGGTCTATAACCAAGCCTCCTTATGCAAAACAATGAGGCAGTTCCTATATTGGCCTATATTAGTGCCTTAAAATCTTATGTATAACTTTTATAAGTCATGAATGGATTTTATAGGTCCATGAGGCCTTTCAAAAATCTCAATAATCTTCTTCCACTGGCTTTAATGGTTTCAACATGCTTAAACACCTATAAAAAGAGATGTAACCATCTTATTTGACCACTTTTTAGTACTTTTCCCTCTCACACATGATAAAAATACAATCCACCATGTATCCATGATACCTAAATAGGTCATAATGATCCTTATAAGGAATGTGGAGTTCATTAAATTCACCCAAACTATTATTTTTCTCTATCAAGCTTCTTGAATGGTAAAACTAGTGGTTTTAGGTGCTTGCCTTGTTGATGATTGTTAATAAAGTTTAAGACCTAAATTTATGAAATAATGAAAAAAATTGAATTATAAAAACATATTTAACATCTCTATGATCCATTTGGACCCATGAACATGGTGGATAGATTTACAATGTGAATAAAATTCCTTCTCAATCTTGGTAAGACTGTGTGTAGGTTGAGAGAGTGTTTTGGCTCAACAGGTCCTAGAGTTGCATGTAATTTGATTGTAAATCAACTAATAATGTCTAAAACATCTTATATCATGTATTAAATTATTTTAACAATCATTTTGGTTCATCAAATTGTCCTAAAACTTTATTTATCTAGGTCTAGGGTTAGTAGGTAGTCTAGTCATTTTAACCCTGGTGACCCTTTTATAGAATATTATTCCATTTAAAATGGTTCAAATAATTATATAAACATTATATAGGATCATTAAAATAACAAAAAAATATTATACTTCCAAATTTATCATAAAAACTTATATTTTCTGTGCCTTTTATATGTAGACCTATAGGTCTTCTTTTGGGACTAATACCTTGCAAAGGTCTAAGAATATATCTTAGTTGAGTGGTTTATATTATTATATATAAATTATAAAAAATTAATAATATTCATAAGGTATCTTATAACCCTCATACCTCATATCTAACACATAAAATGCATCTTTCCCATCTACTCTATCTAGGTAGGCCTATAGGTGTTTGAGTGGGGTTTTAGGCATGTTTAAGCTTGTTAGATCTCTTCCTATATTCTCTCACATTTGAAACTTGATAAGTGACTTGTGACACCATTTTAAAATTTCAAAAAAAATTCATATTCCCCCTTACATACCTTGGACTAGGAAATTTAACCTTAGCAGCTTAGTTGATCTCCATCATGTTCTTCACAATCATACTAGCCCAACTTGTATAGAGAGTTGTAGGTGATCATTATTGTTTTTGGGTCATAATATAGGATTGAAAGTATTTTAGGATATATTGAAGGTAATTTTTATTTTTATATCTCAAAACTAACACTCCTTCCACTTGTATAGGCCTATTACCTACCTACTTACACCTAGAAACTTGTGAGAGAACCCAACCAATGTTATTAATATACTACCACCTACAATTTTGTATTAGAGATGTACATGGAGTGATTTTATCATATTTTTAGATGGTTCCACAAGATATATATATATCATAACAATAATAATAAAACAATTTTACTATTTTTTTCTTAAGGAACAAGGTTAAAATGAATTATTACTCTCTTTAGACTCAACAGGCCTAAAACCTTTCCACACCCCCATTTCTCAGACTAGGTAGTTCATCCTCATGAAAAGGAGTATAGATAGTAATAAAATATTTATCCAAGTATATTATATCTTGATTTACCTTCCATCTCTCACATCTATCACAAAATTTTGTAATCTCTCTTTATATCTTAATGTACATCCATATATCTTCTCTCTTGAGGACTGCACTCTTGGGTTAGTACAAGAAAGAGTCTTTGAGAATGAATGTGAGTTTTGAGATGCCTAGAATAATTAAAAAGGAATAAAAAAATGTGTCTTAAATTTTTTGACTCTCTTCACAAGCCTCAAACCCTTTAAGTAATGTCAAATTGATCAAAAACTTGACTTTCTCAATGCATACAAGCTTACAACTTCATATTCCTCTTATGCATGCATGGTGTGTTTCTTAAATATGATGTGAGAGGATATATTAGAACTTAAAATATCCATAATAACCTATCATTCACATAAATGAACTCTCAAATACACTTGAACGAGGGAAAACCATGCCTATGGGGTTTTAGAAGGGTTTAAGGATCTGAAAACAATCCTAATGATTCATAAATAAGAGGCCTTCAATATATAAAATAATGCCACAATTTTGAAGGTTGTTAGGCTCCCCTTATTTTACTAAGATATATAGTTCTAAATCTCTCTCTCCTTCATGAACTAATGCAAAAATAATTGAATTTCTTGAGCCTATGAATGATCTGATGGAGAGTTGGACTAGGTTTTTGACTTTTTTGGACCTCTGGAAGTTTATTCAAGCATGATATGACATTGATGGTATTATGGAAACAAATCATGAACCTTTAATATATCTAAAATTCATTTTCATCTCCTTTTGATAGCTCATGAATTGAGTTTGTAATTGATTGGAAGTTATTATCACTATTTTTTGACTTAAAACTATCATTTCTGACCTGTACTTGATCATATCCACATTAAGGCCTCCTCATTGGGTTGAAAGAGTGTGTTGGTACATAAAATATATTATATTTGACCTATAGATTCTATTATAAAACTTTAAGCATGATGATCAAGCATGAAGAATCTTTTGAAAAGGCTTAGACTATACAAATTAATTCATAATACTTGAGATTCATTTAATGACTTTATTCACATGTTTTTCCTATCCATGTTAAGGCTAATTTTATTGAATTATATATTATCGCCCATAAAAATGGAGGTTTGTGAAATAAAAATGATTTGGGAAGGGCTATACTAAGTAAAACATTAACCTTAACCTCTCTAAAAACCTTAACTTATTCAAAAGTTCCTTAACTTCTACTAATCCATCATATATTGATCAAATTACATAAGAATATGACCTATCAAGACCACTTAGATAGACATCATGAGATTACAAAGCATCATAGGACAAATCATAGGCATGAAAAAGGTTATCAATAAGGTTAATGTGGCTTATAAGTAAAGTTTTAAAATGTAATGGAATATGGTAGCCATTTTGGGTAACAAGACCATCACATGAATTTGAAGTTATTCATGTTTTGGTGAGTTAGGGTTCACTATTTGACTTATACTTATATTTTTCTTGAAACCTTTCCTAAAAACACACTTTAATGATTTTTGGGTTCACTTCAAAAAAATTGTTATAGACAAGATCTAGAGTGAAAAATATAAAATTATACCTCTCATATTCCATGGTGGTCCCCAACCCATAATTGAAATGTTTAATAGAAAGTAATAAAGAAAAAAAATAAAATAAATTATTATAAAAACTCAATTTCGAGGTGATTTATGTAACCTCTATTAGGGTTATAGACACTCGACTAGAAATAGAGTAATGTCTTGAGTGGGATCATACATATCTTCATCGAGGCTATAAATGTTATGATAGTAGGAGAGTAATGTCTAGGCAATCATTATGAGATATAATTGAACACTAGCTTGATGATATGGGTTGTAGTATCTAGTCTCTATGAATTACATAAAAGGGAATATATGTATTTTTACCCACTATGGTCAATGTGAATATTTTATTTTATCTTATGGCCATTCCCTTCTTATCATTCCATGAGTTTATTTATGTATGATGTTTGTCTTAGCTAGATAATCCATGTTCATATAAATTAATATTTTGTTTTAATATAATAAATAATATTTTCTAGTAGAGTCACTAATTTTTTTACTTTAAAAGCATGCCCTAAATTTGTGGAAATCATGGTACCCATTATTTTTATCTGCTAAAGCCTGGTCTCAGTTTCAATTGTAATCTAGTTTATTGTCACTTGATTGATCCTTTTTTGGTATAATTTGTTGTTTAGTGTGAAATCACGTCTAAAAACCCATTCTAATGTGTAAACCAGTTTTGATAGATAAAATTTCATATATGACACTTGGTTACAAATATATTTTGAAAGGTTTTTTGCTCCCCCTTTGCTAATTGGGCTTGAGAACTTGATTAGGTCTGTGAGGGGCATCTTAAGAATTTTTAGTGTAAATTGGGATAGAAAATTTGATTAGGTTTTAGGGGCCTTGGTTTCCACATCCCTTTGTTAGGTAGATTAAAAAACCAAACCATATATTTCGGTCCTTCTCAATCCCTTCCCTATGTTAATCAGGCTCGAAGACTTGATTATATTGAGGGGGCTTCATGACCCCTCCTTTTATTGATCAGGATTGAAGTCTTGATTGGGTATGTGGGGGCCTCATGAATCCTACCTCATGTGTCTATTGGGCCCAAAATACAACACATTTTAAGGATGCATTTTGGCCCCCTTTTAATCAAAATCAAACTCATGCGCTTGATTAAGCTTGAGGAGGCCTGTCTACCCTTTCCCCTTTGGAAATTAGGATAATAAACCCCATGTGGGGGCCTTTGGACCCCACCCATTTTTTTCCCTTTTTTTTATCAGGATTTCACATCCTTTTTCAATATAAGTCTAGGTTTGAAGTTTGGCTAGGTCGAAAAAGCTTGATTTGGTCTATAAAATTCTTGTGAAAGAAAAAACCCGATAGGGTCTATAATATACAAAATTATGAGTTAATTTTTCAAGCATACATTTTAACTTGCTGTTGCATTTTGCATGTTGTTTTTATAATTAGAATTTTGGTTTTTCAATATTCACAATAGTGTTGGTATTAAATGATATAAAAGTAAGGTCTAAAACCTATCAATGTTATAGTGTCTTGACTTACTATTTTTTATGTAATTTATATTTAATGAGTTCAATGTATTTTTACCCTTTTTAAGTAAATAATGTGATTTATCTTGATTTTTCAAGAATTGGAAGGAGAGGAAAAGTGAACAAGTCAAAGTGGATCTCTCAACAACCAACATGTGTTGATCATGAATGTTCTTGGTTTCTAGTGCATTGAGAGTTTTATTTTACATTATAACTTACTCTTGGTAGGTGGATCACATTTAATATTTGTAACCAAATTTTGGTAGGAGGATTTATATCCTTCCATGAGCTATAATTATATTTAAGACCAATCAAGAGACTTAGAAGAGGATGGTTCGTTTTTAATTAGAGGATAGAGTAAAGGACTAGATAATTTTTATTTCTACATTTTTCTGCTTTTGTTAATTAGTTTTTCCCATGAGTTGTGTTGTTCTGAGGCATATTTATGTATTTAAATTAATAAGGATGAATCCCAAACATTATTTTTCAAGTAATATCTACCAATTGAAAGGTTTTAGATATTATTATTCATTACCTATGCATGTATATGGTGGTTTTGTTCTTCTTCTTCATAGTTAAATTATCCATATACTCTTTCATTGTATTTGTTCATGCTTACATACATACTAGCCAAGAAAAAGATCGATTTCATGGATTTCATTTATCAAACAGACCCAATTTATGTTCACTATAAAATAAGCTCACTTCTTTCTTCTTTCCCTTTATATTTTACTTTTTTATGAATCTGTTAAGTAGGTTTAGAGTAGATCTAAAATAACAATATGTGTTTACAAGTTTTGTAATGATTGAAAAAAATTACTTATTATTTTATATGGAATGGTTTATTTATTTATGCAATGAATGTGTATTGAATCAACTATATTTTTTATATTATTTTTGAGCCTAATGATTACTTTAGGTTATTTGTCTATAATTTTTGTCCCTTTTGTGTCTAAATCCCACACTAACATGTTAACATACTTATGTTTTCCTCTTATTTTGTTTAAGCTTAGATTTCTACCAACATTCCCTTTGAAATGAAAAAAATTCACATTGACAAACTAGGTTATCTACTATACCATGACCTAGTGTTATAGACCTTGGGGATATTTTTTTTCCTTTCAAGAGAGGTTGGATAGATTTATAGACTACCTAAGTTTGTGTGCCAAACAACCAATCAACACAATCCATGGCACATCATCCTCCCCATCCACCACCATATATCAATGCTACATCTATAAAAAAACAAAGCATGCTTAAAAATATTGCATCATATAATCAATCAAATCAAAAAGAGATGTAAAAGGATCAAAATTAAAGAGAGAAAAAATAGGTTTATAGGAAAAAGGTACCTAATTTTAAATAAGCACAAACACTTGCAATACCAACTAAAAACTTTATTCATAAAAATAAGATGTGCCTCAAAAGGTTCATCAATTGGGATAATACTCTACAAACCCTCATGGGATTTCACATAATCTTTCTTATCCTAAACCAAATTCTCCTACACAAAATTACACAAGTAGAAGTTTAGATTTTTTTGTTACTGAATATGATACATGTTCTGATTTTGTTATGGACATATCTGATACATTTTGTTCAAATAAGGTATGATGTTTTCCACTAATTAGCTATTGATTTAGTTCATATCTTGGTGGAATCATTGGGTAGCTTATGATTTATAATATCTAAAAAATTCAAAAACATGTTTAAACAATTAAAAAAATTAAAATATGATTGTACATAGCTTCTTGATTGTCATTTCTTATTATTATATTTAATTGCATATGTGATCATTTGATCAATTTTTCTATGCCATTGGATTTTGTCATTTTTTTGGAATTTTAGCCCTTATATTTTAGTTTTTAGATCTAAACCACTTTAATTAATGATCCATCATACTAAAAATTAGCATTTATGTATCTAATTGCATAGTCTAAACTAACATTTTATCATTCCCCCCATACATTCCCCCCATAGGACATAATCACACAAAACATGACAAAATTGTTTATCATTATTGTCCTAGTTGATCAATCATGTCCTTTGTATTATTTTACCAAAAGACACATTTTTAGTACATAAAGCCTTAATTATTTCAATTTTTATATTACTTACTCAATTTCAATATGCAAATCATTGTTGTGCATGTTTATTTAACTTTTAAGGGTTATGGAGTATAATCCCTAGGTTGTTAAACTATCTAAGTATAACAAATTAGTGTATTAAATATGAAATAAATATAGGAACTGATTTGTGTAAGAATTGCCTTGATCTGGTATTTATCAAAATAGTAATTAGTGACACAAATGAGTACTTAGATTTTTCCTAAGATAAATGATATGGAAGCTAAAAAATGGTACATGAGCTAGTTTGAGTGTCATAAATAGGATCTAAGTGTCAAAAATCCTACTGGATAATAGTACAAAACCTTAGAAAATATAATTGTGGTGTTAGTGTCCACTTTTAGTGTTAATTTCATCTATGAAATAACTAATATATATTTGTGGGAACAACTGTGTTTGAGTCTGCTAAGCCTATTTCTACGTGGACAAACCCTGATTCACTATTTGTGACCTATTTTGATTGATTTTGTGTGCAAACCCTAGACTTTTAAGTGGTTAGGGTATTCAATTGGCATAAATATTAAAAATATGATGTTATATGGGTAGGTTTGACATCCTTAATACCCTGTTATGATGATATTTTATTACATACCAATACTCTGAGGAGGGATCATCCAAATGTCGTTCTCCCCATCTAAATGTTGATAGAAGTATAAGTGAAGCTAATATGAATTTTAGTTTAAGTGATTTTAATGAGTCTTGAGATGGTAAATTTATGTATTCTAATCTTATGATTGTTGTATATGATTGTATGTAGAATTAGGGAAAAATAAGGATCAATAACCTTTATCATACACAACTTGTTTTAAGCTTGTTTGTATGCATTTACATATGATTTATATCTATTGAATAATTGGATAAAATTCATGTTTATATATTTATTTAGTGATTATGTGGGGTTTTAAATATGTCTAGGCCAACCCTAGGTGTCTTTGGTATTGAAAAGTTATATGTTGGTGTAGACACCAATATCGTGTCAACCCCCCTTGGTCCCCTTCTAAACATTAACACTCCTAACCCACCCCTTATTAATTTAGAAACTACTTATTTTAAATTAAACACCTCACCCTAAGACCATTTCTTAGCCTATGAGTCACCCTGAGACTAGGTCCTCCAAATCCTAACTACCTAAGACCTATTCTCACTCCATCCTAACTCCCTAACCAACTCTCATGCCTCATAAAACTATGTTTTAACTATTCTCCAATGAAAAAGGCACTTTGTAGGTGGAGAAGTGGGCAAAGAGCTAAAAATAGCCCTTTTACACATTCTTTCTCTGCCGACGTTGGTCAATGCTCGACTGACACCGGCGGGATCACCGACGTCCGTTACATAAACTGAGATCTAACATTGACCTATCCCCCCACCTCTTTTCACATTGACATGCAAAATATGAGACCTCACGCACCAGAACTTGACTATCATTCTCTTGGCTACCGAAGCTCTGCACAAGTCATTCCAGAGACTGGACTGAAACATTGTATGAAGACCTCAACATCAGCCACAATGAGAATAAGCATTCTGACACCTCTAGTTCTTCACCTAATAGAGCTAAGTATTCTAGTTCTCATTTTAGTATTTTAGAATACATTTTTAATTAGTTTCTATTTGATATTTCTAAATACTATCAAGAGGCCTGACTTCTTTTGTGGAGGGGCTAGAATGCCTTCCTCTTATTCTCACCCCCTTCTCACCCCAACCCTCCTCCTATACCATTCCTCAGACCTCATTCACCTTCCCGCAATCCTGTACCAACCTCTAAACTTCTAGAAACCTCCTGTGTATCCCAAAAATACTCCAAAAAGCCAACAGCCCCTATCGACATCGGTAATTCATTCGACATCAGTGCCATTTTCCCTATTGACCTCAGTAGACCCGCTAATGTTAACGACTGTATTATGAACTAACAAACCAAAAACCTATCCAAACAGCCCATACACCAAATAAAACCTTTACCCAACTTTCTGCAACATTTAGAGACACACAAACTGTAATCAGGGAACAGGTATGTGCTATCTATTTTTCTCTTTTCTTAGTCATTTATCATTTCTTTCTTTAAAAAAATCTCTTCTTTAAATAGTGGACTGTCATCCCTTAGGAGCTTTACACTTTCGAGACTAACCACATAGCTTGGCAGTCCACCATATCCTCTTCTAACATCTTCTTTGTTCAAGTCTTATTCTTATTGCAGGTGTTTCCTCCATAGCCAAAGAGGAGCTCCCACAAAACTTGGATATGGTGTGCACTTAATTCGGGTAACATCAAACCCAAACCTTCTTAACTTTAGTTTCTTTCTTCTGAATATAATTAATGAAAAACTTAGAGAAACATTTTGGCATGCCTGGTGGGACCCTTGGAGTTTTCCTTGGGTTCATTCTTCTTCTTTTTAAAAAAAGTCAAATTTTCATATAAATGCATTAGAAAAATATTCAATTTTTGCATTCCCTCTTCTTTGCCTTTATTTCTTGAGAAATAAAAAACTTAACTTCTCTTACTTTCTCCTTGTTACAAAAGGAAATCATTAGCAAAATTTAAAAAGAACGTCTCTTTTTCTTCTTGTTACTTCTTGCATGCATCATAGAGTTGTGAAAAACTCATACTCTTTACCTCTTCTCCATTTGTTTGTATTTGAATAACATATTTTGATTTGGGTTAAAAACTACTGTATTTCATTCTTGCTTGAATGCATACTTAGCCTACTTAGTAATTAAAGCATTATGAGTGAATCGTAGTGCACAAATGTTACACAACCAAACCAAAATCACTTCAAATCAAACATATAAACTTACTTGAGACAAGGCCCATCTAGGATTTCATCACCTAGCAGATACCTTACCCCACCTAGTGATCCTACTTGGATTTCACCACCAAGAGGAGGACCCACTCTATTCTCTGGCAGAGTATAAACTATAGGGAAGGTATATTTTGGCTAAGCAACCCAGCTCAACTCTAGGTTCATGAATTGAAGGGAGCAAGCCCCAACACTAGGCCACGTACTGACCCTAACACATATTTTTGAGCACTATAACATAACTTGAAACCAGCCATAGACTACCTCTCTAGGACCTATTCTACAAGCCCAACTCCCAACACATTCTCTTAAGGCATAAGCCACCATGACTTTAAAACTCATTCCTAGGAATCTTACATTTTAGAGGTTGCTTTCCTAATCATCTATTCTGCTATTTTTATTTGAGTGTTTGAGCTAGTAAGGTCGTACCATTTTGAAGTCTAAAACAACTCAAAATATCTTCTTTATCCAAAAACTATCAGTTTTTTGTGTTTCTAGAATTACACAAAAACTGACATCAATTTTTCCACCGACGTCGGCAACAAATCCTTCACCGACATCGGTTAACTGACTAACATTGGTAACATTTTCTAACTGATATTGGTTAAACACCTGACATTGGTCACTGCCAATAAACTTTCTTTCCAAACAACAAGATTAAAACCCAAATTTCTTATTATTTAACACAAATTTTGGTTTTCTAAAACTAAAACACAGTTTCTGGCACCTAAACCCCTTTCTCCTTGGATGGTCCTGACATGTAGTCAAGCCAAATCCCTTGTTGACCATGTGAGTCAATAGCCACTCCCACCTTCGCCCTTCGTGCCAAGTCATCTAATGGAGTATACTTCAGACACTGAGCATACTCCTATCCAACCTACCCCCGATCAACCTCCTATTATTCCCAAAGGGGATCAAGATTTTGAGAGATTCCTTAACCATAATGTCAAGGCTGTCCAATATTATCTCGCTAGAAGCCAAATGTGAGATCCTTTAAGTAACCCTATTTATATGATGCCAACTTCTTTGGTTGAAGTGGCAATGATATCAACAACATCCACTACCCAACTTATGGTCACTCAAGCCACTGCCTCGACTAGTAACCCAACCATAGCCAATGCTCAAGATTTGGCCTCCCTTTCCATTCTTTCTGGCCCTACCTCCATCTGGGTTTCCATACCCCCTCAACCACAAATAATTAAACCAAGTTCTACACCTTTCCAAAACTTGATTGTCTCCATCCCATCCACTCTTGCGCCCATAAACACAAGAGTGACTACTCATCCTTTAACTAGTCTTACTGCCATTCAACCACCCTTGGTGGCATCTAGTCAAGTTCTGCCCTCTAACTTCATGGCATAAGCCCCCTTGGCCTCGACATTGGCCCCTATGACAAACTATCAGTATGTTGCACCTACACAAATGCAACTAAGTATGACATATGCCCCTTCCAATGCCTTCCAAGTACCCTATAACTTAGGGGAAGCCCCTCATGCCAATCCATCTCCCGATCTAATTAAGATGATGATGGATAAGATGTCCAAACTTGAGACATCTATTTGAGGTTCAAAGAGTGTTCTTTCATATGAACAAATCTACAATGAACCTATCCATCCTTCAGTGCCTATTCAACTATACCCTAGCCAGTGGGAACTCCCTGAATTTACTCTCTTTCAGGGTAAAGAGGACCCACAATAGCATCTATGAGCATTTAGACATGCTTGCTACCTCATAGTGTATGATGATGCATTATTACTTCGCACATTCCCTATGTCACTTTTTGGTGCCACCCTTGACTGGTATAGCTCCATTACCAGTCATTCTCTCTTCTCATTCATTCAACTTGCTCAGCTATTCCTTGATCATTTCTCAATCAACATCACCAAGAAGGTCTCCATCATAGACCTTTATTCCATTAGACAATTCAAGGATGATTTAATAGCTAACTTCATCACCCGTTAGAGAGGTTTGATTAACCAACTCTCCTTCTCACTAGCTCAACCTGAGCTCATTGAGATCTTTTCAAGAGCATGTGCCAAGTACATCTCATCCACTCTGTGGGTTCAAACTTTTTGCACATTCAATGAAGCTTTCACTATGGTCTGAAAGCTTGAAATCTATGCAATCGAAGAAGATAGGGTCAAATTGCATAGCAAAAATACCAACGCAAAATCTAATGACCCTTCTTCCAAATATTCTTCTTCCCACTCCAAGTCTAAGGGATCGACAAATGTTATGGTCCTTAGGTCATCATCTTCTACCACAACCAACCAATATGAGCCCTCTACATCACAAAACATCACTAGACAATTCCAACAATAGTATGAACAGTGATGATACACTCCAATAGGAGAATTGTATGATTCCATATTGGATAAACTAGTGAAGCAGGGAGTCCTCAACCTCCCTCAAATCTGACCACCTGTCCAATTTGACCCCTCACGAGCCATCCCTACATGGTATAGGGAAAATGACTTTTGTAACTATCATCGTGTCAAGGGTCATGACACGGATAATTGTAAAACCTTAAAAAACATTGTTCAAGACATGTTAGACAAAGGGGACATTGTTTTAGATAACCGTAATGCACTATCCAACCATAACATGGATGTCTTTAGGCAACCATTTCTTAACCATCCCCTAATTTAGAACAATGTTCAGACCATGGTAGATGACCCTCAAGAATGCAACATATGCACGGTCAACATGGTCTTTCCTTTCATTCCTAACCAACCTCTCCCACAATCTAAAGAGGTTGGTCAACCCATTTCTCCCATTTCTCCACCATAGGTAGAAGAGCCTATTTTGCCCTTACCACCCTCATGCAATGAAGAGCTCCCTTTGCCTCACCTTCTTCCTCACATGGATGAACCCATTTCACCTGTATCACCCCCACAACATCAAGCACCTCCTCTACCCATTCTTTTACCTCGTGAGGATCATGTTTTACCTATTCCTCTTGCCCCTACCTTCCCTCTTCTTCTACCATTGGAAGAAGTTACCATTCATACCCCACTCATGTAGAAGGGGCCATCATCCCTCAGCTTCACCCTTTAGAGGAGCCTTCCTTTCCTATTTTTCCTCCATCGATGGAGGATAGTCCTCCATATACCCCCTTTCACACATAAGAGAGTCTACTTTTACCTCTCCCATATTGGAAGATGCTTTGACGATACCAATGCTGATGGCCCTACCCTTATCCTTCTTATCACCAATGGAGGATCATACTTTCCATGCTCCTAGACCACATGTGGAGGGCATGATCATTCCTGCACTTTATCCACTTGAAGAGCCAAAATATCCAATCTCTTCTCTACCGAGAGACGAATTCTCCACCTCACCCACTTCGGCTGAGGAAGATTCGATGATGGTTCCCTCTCGCCTTTGGCCTGTGATCACTACATCTAACACATTTCCACTCTCACAATCACCCAAATCCTTCTAAAGACTAACTATATGGCCTCACATGATGTCATCTAAACTCTTCTCTCAATTGACAAAAAACTTAGGATTCCTCCATTTTAGGAACTTAGAACATGAGGTGCTATGGGAGTGACTTAAGGCTCCTTATCTTACACATTCCACTTCACCTTATACTACCAACCCTTCCATAAAAATTTACCCCAAAGTCTTTGATGAGGATCAAGTTTTCACTTGTAAATCATCAAAAGCTTAGCCTTCCATGTTTGAATCCAAACCCTCGCAGGTGTCCACCATGCTGAAATAGATTAGATCTCTCAGTGTTCACCTTGTGTCAAACCTCACTCACCCATAAGTGAAGTTAGATTTGAACCTCGCCCTACATAGTAGTGGTCCTCGCACCATACTAAATAAGGGTGCTAAAACACATCTATCTACTCCTCCCCACCTTCACCATTTCCCTCTATCTTGGGTGCACATCCTTCTACTTTAATAGGAGTGCTCCCTATTCCAACACCTCAAAAAAACAAACTGCCTCCATTACTCCCTCTACCTGCCAAAAACATATTTTATCCAAGAAAATTGACACCTCTCATCAAGAGAGTGCCATCTATGCTTGTGGCCACACCACCAACCAAAAAGGTGGTACGAAAAACTCCCCCTACAACTCTTAAATAGAAGTTATCAACCCCTACTACAATAAAGAGCACATACCCATTAGTGGGTTCCTATGCTTCATTGTTATGCTGATTGTTGTAGTCTTCTAGCATTGTTCTTCCACCCATTAAGCCATACCAACCTCTCAAATCAAAACCATCTTGGTTTGACGACACTCAAATCTGCTTATATCATCACATACCTGGGCATGATACTGAGAGTTGTTGTGCTCTTAAGGTTGTCATTCACCAACACTTGGAAAAAGACACCCTTCACATTAAGGATTCTCTTGACCACTTTTGTGACAAACTACCGACACCATCCCATGCCTCTCAAACCTCACTTAAATTGAGATCCCAACACAAGATTATGGTCCCTCTACCACCTTCTCCCCCTTTATTTGAAATTAACATAATTAATGTGGCCACCAAGTCCCAAACCCTAAAGGATAAAGGAAAAGAGCAGGTTTCTATCCCTTAGACATATCCATTCGTCAAGCCTTCTCAACCACCAAAACCCAATATTTCTATCTTGGGCACATCTCAACCAACATCTTTAGAGGCAATTCGTGACTCCATGGTGAAACAAATTCACCAAATCCCTGTGAAGATGTCTTTGTATGGCCTAATACAAAGCTCTCCGCAACATCACCAAGCCTTGATCAAAGATTTACATGTAGTGGAGGTCCAACCTAAAGACCCCCGACCACTAGCTACTTTAGTCAAATTGTTACCCACCATTGCCTCAATCACCTTCAATGATTTTGAGATTCTTGCCTCCAACCTAGAAGATCAAGATCCCACCCTCTAAAACTAAGCCTATTAGGCAAAAGATTTGCAAGATGCATCCTCGCATCACACTCCTTGTCAAAGAGGAGCTTCAACATCTTCTCTCCATCTCCTTTATCCAACCCATTGATTATCCATAATGGGTGTCAAATATTGTCCCTATCACAAAAGCAATAGGGGAATTTGAATTTGTACTGAATTTCATGACCTCAACCTAGCTTGCCTAAAGGATGACTTTCCTTTGCCAAGCATTGACCAACTTGTTGATCTCCTTGTGTGATATACTCTCTAATGATGACTTTCATCAAGATTGATTAACACAACTTGCATTACTCGATGAACATCAACTTGCCGCTCTTAATCATCTTCATATCTACCAAGATTGCATAAAGCGTGCCTACAACAAAAATTTGAAAGAGTGAGATTTCAAAATCAGAGATCTCATCCTTAAATAAAACCAACATGTGACAAATATGGAAAGAAGCAAACACAACAAGTTTGCTCCTAATTGGCTCAGACTTTATATAATAATGCATAAGTATGGATCAAGCACTTATCGTCTATCTTCTCTCAAAGGCCACCCAGAACCTAAGCCCCTTAATGCCTTACATCTATGACCATTCTATTGTTAACCAAGTGATCATTCCCTTGATGTTTAACTTGAGTTCATCCCTTGAGTAACCCTGTCATTCTCATTCCTATTCTTTTCAACCCTTTTTCCCTACAAAAATTAGTTAACCCTTTTTTAAGCATTAAAGCTTTGTCCTAATAAAAGGGAAGCCCCTAAACCTCTATAGTCTAGTACATGACTAAAAATTTATTAAACAAACAAAAAAAACATAAAATTGGGATGCCTAACAAAATATTAAAAGGTCATAAACTATAAATGTAGACTGCTCCCTCGAAGGACAACTGCATTATTATTGTAATTAGTAGACTACTCCCTTGAAGGAAAATTATTCAAAGAAATCAAAACAAAATATAGACCACTCCCTTGAAGGATGGCTATGCCCAAATTTTGCTACATAAACATCACCCTCTCAAAAGCTTCTTGCATCGATCAGCTTCACATGACCACAAAACAAAAACAACATCCCAAGTAGACTTCCCGTGTTGATTAGTCTACCAAAAAAAAATTGACTGACAAACTATTAAGTCATGGACTTGCCTATAGTCATTCTCAGGGTCACCTATAAAAGGGGAAAAGTTATCTCTGCTAAAAAGGGTTACGCTATCCTTACATATCACATAATCACACCTATTACCCCAAAATACCCAAGGGATTTTGAGCTCACTAAACATCAAGTGATTAGGGTACTTGTCTAACAAAAACCAATGGTCAACGACGTAATGCATGAATGGGGATTTTATTTGTAAAAACCCTATCTATGCTATCATTATGGTCCTTGTCAATGAAAAAGCAATGTGCCTTTCACTTCTTACACACCTTCATCACATGCCAGTTTATCTTTTAGGATGCAGTGTTTTAAAATTATATGCTTGCATATTGTCATCTTATAAAGTTATGAACCTAACATTCAACTCAATTTTATCATAAACATCACATGTTTCTAATAAAATACAACCTAAAAATTTTCTAACCACTAACATAACATCATGATTTATTTAATACAAATACCAATTTATGTTATATAAATTATCATAGCCCATTCACATTAGTTTCTATGGAAAACAATACACATGGAAACTATCAACCAAACACAATTTATGTCAAACATATACCATCACCAATATGGAAAATTGTTAAGGATGAAAAACCACATCACCTATGTTACAACATACACCATCACACAATATAGAAAAGGCTATAACATCATCATACAGTCATCATTTCAAGCATGTACCATCAAACATATGGGAAATGCTAAAAAAACTAACATAATCAAAATAACTAATAACCTCTTTGACTCTTCTTACCTTTTGGGAGAACTACATTGGCCTAAGGCCCTTAAAATAGGGGCTATGTAGGCAACACTCAGTTGACATGGGGTCTTCTGAGGTTAGCTCAGCCATTCATTCATTCGTCTACCTCATGGACCAACTATCCAACCTAAAAACATAGGTCTTCTCTCAAATTACCCAAAATCATGACCAAACAACCAGCCCTGACACTGTAAAAGTCACCTTAGACTTCTCATGGGGCACATTCGAGATCATATACATCTCCCTATTTACAACAAACAACACTTGAGATCACTTATATCTCATCCCAACTTGACAAATGACCTTGGAGATCATGACTATCTCCTCAGACCATGACCACTTTTGAAACAACTTTGCCTTGGTTATTTTGCTTGCATATGCTACTTCATGAATAATTAGCAAATTGTACGCACCCCTCACACCTATTGTCAGATCATGACCAAGATGATCCCCAATATCTGTGACATTTTCATGTTTTCCAAGAGCACTTCCTAGCCTGGATACTTGGAACATGATGCCCATTGGAGCTACAACTTTGATCATTTAACCTAATTAGCTACCACTAATAAGCTAGGGACTGGTTACTTTGATTTTAGTCCTCCTCAACCATTAGAGCTACAACTTTGATTGTTTAACCTAATCAGCTACCACTAATAAGTTGGGGACTAGTTACTTTGATTTTAGTCCTCCTCGACCTTGCTTGCGACAATTTGACCTACCTATCAAGTGAAGTGGTATATGCACAATCTCAACTATTATAGTATTCACACTCCAATCTCATCCTACCCATCCACTGCCTATCAAATTGGCACTCGATTTTGGCTTACCTTCTCTCGATTCCCGCTTTCAGGGGAAATACATGATTCCATACCTGGAGCAACCTACATCACTTTTTGTCTTGTAGCTTGTTAGAACAAACCACAAGACAAAAAAGGGGAAAATGTAGACACGAATATCATGTCAACCCCCATTGGTCCCCTTCTAAATGTTAACACTCCTAACCCACACCTTATTAATTTAAAAACTACTTATTTTAAATTAATCACCTCACCTAGACACCTCACCCTAAGACCATTTCTTAGCCTATGAGTCACCGTGAGACTAGGTCCTCCAAATCCTAACTACCTAAGAACTATTCTCACTCCATCCTAACTCCCTAACCAACTTTCGTGCCTCATAAATCTATGTTTTGACCATTCTCCAATGGGAAAGGCACTTGGTAGGTGGAGAAGCGGGCAAAGAGCTAAAAGTAACCATTTTACCCATTCTTTCTCTATTGATATCAGTCAATGCTCGACTAACACTAGTAGAATCACCAACATCAATTACATAAATTGAGCTCTAACATTGAGCTATTCCCCCCACCTCTTTGTACATTGACGTGCACACTCTGAGACCTCACGCACCAGAACTCGACTATCATTCTCTTGGCTACCAAAGCTCTACACAAGTCATTCTAGAATCTGGACTGAAACATTATACAAAGACCTCAACATCAACCACAATGGGAATAAGCATTCTAACACCTCTAGTTCTTCACCTAATAGAGCTAAGTATTCTAGTTCTCATTTTAGTATTTTAGAATACATTATTAATTAGTTTCTATTTGATATTTCTAAATACTATCAAGAGGCTCGACTTCTTTTGTGGAGGGGCTGGAAGGCATTCCTCTTATTCTCACCCACTTCTCACACCAACCCTCCACCTATACCTTTCCTCAAACCTCATTCACCTTCTCACAACCCTGCACCAACCTCTAAACTTCTGAAAACCTCTTGTGTATCTCAAAAATACTCCAAAAAGCCAATAGCCCCTACCGACATCGATAATTCAACTAACGTCAGCACCATTTTCCCTACCGACCTCGGTAGACCCACTGATGTTGGTGACTATATTCTAAACTAAAAAAATAGAAACCTATCCAAATAGCCCATAAACCAAACAAAACCTTCACCCAGCTTTTTGTAACATTCAGAGACACACAGACTGCAATTAGGGAATAGGTACGTGCTATCTATTTTTCTTTTTTCTTAGCCATTTATCATTTCTTTCTTTACAAAACTCTCTTCTTTAAATAGTGGACTATCATCCCTTAGGAGCTTTACACTTCTAGGATTGCGCACGTAGCTTGGTATTCCACCATATTCTCTTCTAACGTCTTCTTTGTTCAAGTTTTATTCTTATTGTAGGTGTTTCTTACATAGCCAAAGAGGAACTCCCACAAAGCTTGGATACAGGGCGCACTTAATCTGGGTAACATCAAACCCAGACCTTCTTAACTTTAGTTTCTTTCTTCTGAATATAATTAGTGAAAAACTTAGAGAAACAGTTGGGGATAAAAATAGGGAAAAGGATAATAGTGTCAAACTGGGACACTAGTGTAAGTTGCTAGTGTCCAAAGTATGGTGCTAATGTCTAAGTGGTATAAACTAAGGAAAGAGGATCTCATATTTTTAAGGGAGGGTTTGAGACTAATTTTGAGAGTTATAGGGATGCATAAGTCCCACATAAAACCTAGATAAGTGTCTAAATAGGCCTTAAGTTAGTATAGGGCTAAGCTAGGGATGGGTGGTCTTAAGTAACACTCTTGGAACTCAAGTGAAATTTAATATGACTAAATTTTCCCCCACTTGATTTTAGAAATTTATTAAAGTGAAATTAATATGATAAAGGAGAATAAATGTACCCAAAATTAGCTAAGAGGCAAATCCCATGAATTTGGATTTAAGTATGTGAAATGCATTCCATTACATGTCCTACAAATAAAATGTGAATATAATAAATAATTACTTAATAGTTATCAAAAGAAAATAAAAAATTGAGTAAAGAGATAAGAGAGAGGAAAGGAATGAATACATCTCATTGGGTATGGAAACCAATGCAAAAAACTTGGTGACATTCTCTTTACATGTGTATCTAGTGATCAATTGGTGAATAACTTGGACTGAGCTAAATGGATTACTTAATCCCCATGTGTGGGTAGATCACAAACTAAAGTTAGACTTGAATCCATTTTGGCCCACTCCTATTCATTGGATCATAACCTATGAATAGTTTGGATTAGACTAAAGGCTTTTCCAACCCTCTTATGTAGGTGGCTCAAGAACTCAAGTAGATTATGACTCCATCATTATCTACCCATGTTTAGTATATGAATATGCAATTATATTTTCATAATGTAGCTAAATTTGTATGAATGTAACTAAAATGTATATAATGGTTCCATGGCCACTCAATAAATCTAGAATGAAAATTGACTTAGGTGCCTCTTAAGCACTCAAGTATGCAGCTCAAGGATTACTCGATAATGCCAACTGCTATAGATAGTGTAAGCCATCAAATTTGGTACAAATTGGTGTAATTGGTATCTTGATTAAGAATGTATATAATGACATGAAGTTTTCCATTCCTTCTAATTAATTATTACAAAAGTGAGCATACAAAAATAATGTGCCATGCACAAGCCCCCAAATATGTTATATGAGTATATGGATTTTAGATTGAGTTGTAATAATCTATATCTAACTATTTGAAATTGAACTGGGAGTGATCATGTCACACATGAATGCCCCTAATCTAAGCAAGTTGGCATGATTTTGTGCAAAACTAAGCATAACCTAATAAACTCTAACTAAATTTGTGCAAAGTTAGACTCGTTATAATTTTTAGGAAAATATATATTTTCCTATTTTTGGGGCTACTGGATAGAAGCATCATACATTGGATAGCAACACTATAGTGCTAGTGTCCACTTTCAATGATAGTGTCCAGTTATGTTGTTTCTCTAAGAAACTAATTTTAATCTCTATCTAACTATTTCCCAAAATGTTTTCATAATTTTGAGCTATGTATTATATGCATAAATGATGAAAAATGTATTTTGAGTGCACTTGAATGGCCTAATATCTATGACAAACCTTTTTGAATCCCCCTATTTTTATGGGAGCTATTGAACCTATACAAGAACTATCCTTAAAAGGAAAATCTTTGGATGATATATGTTAGTTTGAGCATATATGATATCTGTGTAATAAACCAACATAATATGTATGCATGACATCAGAATGTAAGATAAGCTAAACACAAGTTGGTAATATATGATGTATGATATATCTAGCAATCAAAAGGATATTAAGATAGATATAATAATGTAAGCATGTGTATAGACAACAAATCCAAGTAATAAAATAATTAAATACCTATGGGATGGGGCATGATGTCCATAAGGGCACTTAAGGAGCAAAGGGAGATGCATGAGGTCCCTCAAGGCATCTAAAACTAGAGTGTGTAACAAACAAGAGACACGTGTCATGGTCATGATGCATACATGAAAGCATACATGCAACACACATGAGGCACATAAAGTAGGCCAAGGGGCCACTATACAAGGGACATGGGCACATGTCACTAAATCTAAGAAATTAATACATACAAGGACATGTTCAAATGTCCACATAGAAAAGATCAAATAACTTGGTGTAAATCCATATGGAAGGACATGTTTAAATGTCTATGTATACAATTAATAAGGCACACACAAGGACATGAGCACATGTCCAAAGCATACATATAATGAAAACATGTGGCATATATGTGTAGAGTAATGGAATATTCAAATAACCTTGAATATATTTAAAAACATAGAGACACAATCAAGTCTAAATTAGTAAAGCTAGAAATTAAAGTCTTTATAAACATGTGGTATAGATTTTTATAATAGAAAAGATGTACATAAATTGAGTCTAGAGTAATAGTAGTCAACAAAAAATATATGTAGTGTAGGATGATCAATATCAAGATATAAACAATGTTACATCTATGATATAGAGTATAAACTTATGTAACCTAGAAATTGAAACTGTGTATAGGATGCCCTGAAATGGGTGAATGTATTAAATGAGAAACCTGTGTATGTGCCCCCAGTGGGTAGATAGTATAAAATTTGGATTTATGTGGTAGACCTAAGTCTTATAAGAATCTACAAACACTCAAAAAGAACAAGTGAAACATGCATGTATGATAAAACTGAATACATTAACATAGATAACATATGTAGTACCTTGAAATTATAAGAAATGTAAACATGGACATGCATACAATCTATAATTTATATTGTATGAGAAAACATTTGAATGTTTTTGTGTTGTCTGAGTATAAGTTATGTATAAGAAAACATGAAAATGAAAATATATACAAGGATCAAGATAATAAAAACTATTTACAAGTAATCTGGAATGAAAATGAAAGTATGCACAAGTAGGTTGGAAATGAGTGAAACTATGTACAAGGAGAGTGCTAGGGATAAGAATCTTTTTGATAATAAATAATGGTGCTAGAAGCCAAAAATGTCATTGATTGGATGTATTTATGTAACATAGGTGGCATATTCACTTTTTGAATGTTCTGTACCATAATATTCTATGTTATTCCAGCCATGTTATTCTATTTGATTAACATTTTGATTATTGATTGGGATCTTGCCATCTAAAATTGTATCCACTATAGGTATAACTTGATTTTGTATCTCTAGTTGGGAAGAAAATTTATCCTCTCTAGAAGCTGTAATCATTGTACTCACAAGTGAAAAGGATATTCAACCTTTATTTTTGTTAAATTTTCCTCCTATTATTGTTAACCATAAACTTCCAAAGATAACATTGTAAGAAATTGAACTTGTAATAACATAAAAAGTGAGAAAGCATTCTTTTGAGGCATATGAAACTTTTAATTTAAGTGAAACCAACCATTAAATATAAGCATACATTGTATCTAGATGTGTAGAGTATTTTTCAATAGAGATAAGAAATTATAGTGAACAAAAATTGATTGGTTGATAACCCATTATCTTAACATCTGTGCATTGATTTCCATCTATATAAGCTATGATAGTGAAAGGATTTTGATATGAGGGAAGGATTGTAGTTTTCCCATTTAAATTGACCTTTTAAGATGTATATTTTTTATGTATTTATTGCTTTTAAGACTCTATCTTTAGAAACATTCTTTTGAGAATGGTTGTTTGCATAGCCTAATTCTGAATGTGCAACTTAAGTTCTTGATCTTTTTGTATTAATTTTGCATCTAGATATTTTGCGTTGATTAATTATATCTCTAAATGATTTGATTTAGTATGTTTCATAAATCAAAAACATTTTTAACCAATATTATAAACTACTTCTTATACTATTTCTTACTCTAATTTTTTCTTTGTGAACCTTTTGTTGTTTGGAGTTATGTTTTGTTAACCACTTTTGTATTGTTTCTAAATTTGACCCCTTTTGATATTTTCCTATATCACTATGAATTATTTAATTGATTTATCAAATATATATTATATATTATTTTTCAATGCCAAACATGAATCTATGTGATAACCATGTATTCTATGGTATGAACAATAATATCTAGATCTCCTCACTAGATGTAAAGGAGGTAGGTTGATCAACTTATCTTTAAAAATTTGCCTTAAAATCTCACTTTAAATTATATTTTATCTTTTATTACTATTTTAATCATGATTTTTAGGTGCACTTTGTTTTTATTTCTTGTTCTGATATGTAACATTGCTTGCCATAAATTGACTAGGTGAAGATGCATATACATGATTGACATTAGTGTGCCCTGGAGGCTTTTATTTTGTAATATAAGTTTACAATATTATAATATTTTCATGTAATAGTTGATTATAAGTTTAGAATTATGAAATTAGCTTGATCATATTTATAATTTCATCTTTTAGAGTCTCAAAAGTGCAAACCCTAGTTGCCTCTGATTGAACATGTAAGGACATATCTTGAATGGGAGATATGTGAAGGGAAGGGTTTGAAGGATGGATAGGATATGTATATACATTTGAAACAATAGTTTAGTATACCTCACCTCTTGGAGGAGTGATATCATGGACATGGTTATATGGAAAGTAGTTATCACGCTCTTAGAGATGAGGAAAATCATATTCTTTATCCATGAAATTTGGCAATGCAACTTGGAATAGGGATGATAGGGTATAATATATAAGGTTTTAAAACCCTAAAAAAAACACTAAAAATAGGAAAAAATGGATATAAATCCTACTATCATCTAGGGATAGGGTTTTTTCACTATTTGAATTAAGTCAAATTCACCAATTGATTTAACTTTTAAGGGTTACAGAGTTTAATCAGTAGGTTGCTAAAGGGTATGAATATAGTAAATCATGATATAAAATATAAAAAAATATATCCATTAATTTGTGCAAGAATTGACTTGATATGATATTTATAAAAATAATAATGAATGACACAAATAAGTACTTAGCTAGAAATTTCTTGAGATGAAGGATTTGGAAGCTAAAAACTATTATAGGAGTTGGTATAAATGTTGAAAATATGATCTAGGTATAAAAATCCTCTTAGACAATAGTATTTTACCTTGGATAGTATTGTTGTGGTGCTAATGTCCACTTTTGGCACTAATGTCCTCTATTCAAAAATTAATCTATACTTCTGGTAGTATCTATGTCTGATTCTACTAAACCTATTACTATGTGGAAAAACCTTATTTCATTGTCTATGACCTATTTGATTGATTTTTTATGTAAACCTTAGACCTACATGTGGTTAGAGTATTCAATTGGAATAAATAGTAAAATTGTGATGTTATCGGGGTAGGTTGGACATCCTCAACACCCCACTATGATGAGAGTTACCTACATACCAATACTCTAAGGAGGGATCAAGCCTAATATAGTTATCCCCACCTAAACGTTGGTATAAGTACAAGTGAAGCTATAATGAATGCTAGTTTGAGTGCTTTGTGTGAGGCTTGATACTATAAATATATTTATTTTGAGATAAGGATGGCTATATATGACTATATCCAGAAGTAGGGTATAAGAGGGATCAATAACCTTGATTGTGCATAGCTTGTTCTAAGACTTTTTGTAGGTATTTGTATCTGATTTCCATCTAGTGAATAAATGGCTTAAAGTCATGCATATATATGGATTTGATGATTTTATAAGGTTTGAAATAGGTATAATATGACCCTAGGTGTCTTTAGGATTTAAAATATATCCATTGGGGATAAAAAGAGGTAAAATATCAATATAATTAAACTGGGACACTAGCATGGGATGCTAGTGTCCAAAATAAGGTGCTAATGTCTAGGTGGTAGAACTTGATGAACTAGTGGCTTGGATCACTAAGGGAGGGTATGAGATTGATTTTTAGAGTTCTATGGATTCAAAAGGCCCACACAAAAAATTTATAAGTGTCTAAATAGGCCCTAAGATAGGTCTAGGGCTAAGCTAGGGATGGATGGTCTTAAGCAACACTCTTGACACTCAAGTGACATTTTATATGACCACACATGTAAAACCTATATTTTTCAATCTATATTATTCATACATGTGACATAGTTTTAAAAGTTACATTTGATAAAATGAGATTGTAAAATCAATAATATACATACCATTATTGTTCTTGATGCTTCCCAATGCTACAATTGGGGCATCTTATTTACATGGGTCCATACAGACCTTTTCTAGTGTATATATCACTAACACTTGTTATGAATAATTTATATCTTTCTCCCCTCTTCTATTTTTTAACATCTTTATATCACTTCACATTTTTCTATTTTTGATTTCAATATTTAAAAAATACAAAAAAAAATCATATATTTAAAAAATACCAAAACATTAAATCAATACATGAGCATGTTTCTAAATCTAGTTTACATATTTTCAATTTGTTATTTATCTCATGATTAGTAGATAGCATATTATTTACATATCACACATGAATTTCACTGGTATTTGGGATTGTTGTGCATGACATATAAAATTTCACAAGGATTAAGTTGTTGGACCTTCCTCTACCTATTAGCCGTACTAAAATGGGGGCACATAATTAAAAAGTGACAATATTCAAGTGTTATTATTCTATAACCTCTACATCATCGATATTTTATAATACTTTAAAAATGTCTTGTAACATTTATATATTATATAGTATACATGAATATGTTATTTGTTATGATATGATCACATTACATATGCATAATTTAGACTCCTATTTCTAATTGTATGTTCCATTAATGTTTTTTACTTGTACGTAATAGATCACATGTTATTATCTATTGGTTGGTCCTTATGTGCAAAATCTTGGTTGGTACATCTCTATGAGATTTTGTGTGTTGTATGCAACATTTAAATATGTCCTTGATTTTGACCCTTGGGTCCATGTGTGTGTGTGAAATTTTAATATATCCTTGATTTTGACATTATTCATGTCTATCATGTGTGTTATTTTATACTTTGAGACATTTGAACATCCCATATTTTTAACCCTTGGCCTTTTTGTTCTTTCTGTTTGTTGTGTGTGTCAATGTGAGATTTTTGAGCTTGTTGAGTTTGATAAGTGCCATGATACATATCATGCATTCCTAACATAACATACTAATTATATTTCTAATGTTAAATATAATTTTATGAGCTTAATAATGTAGACACCGAAATCGTGTCGACTCCCCTGGTCACTCCCCGTCTTATTCTTCTTCGCCTATTTAACCCTTGACGATCACTTGTTCTACCAACCTTGACCCTGGCAGCATGTAACAATGAGCAGAGAACTAAAAGCTAGACTCTGTCCTCATTGTGCATCTGCCGATGATGGTCTTTACCCGGCCGATGTCACCGACGTCGGTCACTTATCGGCCGACGTCGGCAATCCTGCCGACGTCGGTCACCATCCCGTTATCCGTTATCCGTTACCATTCGGTTCTTGATCAGTTTTTTGAAACGGTTATCGAATCGTCTCTCAAAACCGTCCCAGGGCCTTCATTCAATCTCCCCTCCCCGATCAGTCAATCAGACTCCCATTTTTTCCGACATCTACAGGCTCTCCAGCGTTCGAACTCCAGCGTCCATCAACTCCAACATCCATCAACTCCAGCGTTCGTTCTTCCGACACTCCACAAGAACTTCAACTATCGCTTTCATCATGGCGTCTGACAGGTAAGTATCTTCTGTGTTTATCTTCATTTTCTTTCTGATCATTTATTCCCTATTTCTGCCATCCTGAAGCTTCAAACCCCTAGACTCGACCAAAAACCCCGTCCCAACTCTATCTAAAATCTTGTCCCGACCTTGTCAAGACCTTCTACAACTCACCCAGACTCTGTCTAGAACCTGCCCCGATCGACGTCGGTCACTGCCCCGATCGATGACGGTACCTTAACCGACGTCGGCACCTTCCCAGACCGACGCTGGCACCAGAGAGACCGACGCCGGTGACTGTGCAGAACAGTGCTGCTTATCAGGTACGCTCTTTTATTTTCTGTCATTTATTTCTGTCATTTCATCTTTTTATCTACTTTCATCCAATATTACGCCCTTTATCAGTGGGTTGATATCCTTTTAGGGAGTCTTCGTACTTCCGGGATCGGGCGTTCGCCTGACAACCCACCATATCTTTGACTAACATCTTTCCGTGTTTTAGTCTCTTTTTCACAGGTGTCATTCCTCCACAGCCAAAGAGGAGAATCTTCCAACGTCTGATTTCGGTGCGCTCAACTTTATCAGGTACTTCTAGTCTTAACCTTTTATTTCAGTTTCTTATTTCTTCTTTGAATGTAGAAAGCAATTTTGCATAGAAACATTCTGGCACGCCGGGTGGGACACTAGGTCCTCCTTGGGTTCTTTCTTTCTTTCATTCATTTAGGCGCATTAGGTTTCTTCCTTTTCGCCTCCTTTCATCTCTTCTTAAACGACATCATAAGCAGAACTAAAACGAACATTTCTTTCTTGCACTTTTAGACTAGCTAAACTCATATTCTTTGATTCTTTCTCCATTCGTCTTCATACGAACAAACATTTCGACTTGGACATTTAAACACTTTGCATTCATTTCTATTTGCTTGCATCTCTTAGACCACACATAGTAATTAAACTGCATATTGAATTAATCTAGATCACTTCATGTTACACGACCAAACCACCTGCACAAAACAAACATTTTAACTTACCTAAGACAAGGCCCGACTGGGATTTCATCCCCCAGTGGATACCTTACCCGTCCTGGTGACCTTACTTGGATTTCATCACCAAGGGGGAAGCCCACTCCGTTCTCTGGCAGAGTATAATCTCTAGGCGAGGTATATTTTGGCTAAGCGAAACCAGCTAACCACTGGAATTGTGAAGTGAGGGGAGCTTGCTCCTTAGCACCAGGCCACATACCAGACCCTAACACAGACTTCTTGAGCACCATAACAAAACCCAAAACCTTCCATAGACTGCTTCTTCTAGGACCCGACTCACAAAGCCAACCTCCCCAAACACACATTCTAAGGCATAAGCCACTATAATCCTAAAAATTTTACTTCTAGAATTTTAGGATCTGCTTGTGTCTTCATCTTTTTAGTTCTTATCTGCTTGTTTGAGTGTGTAAGGACGTTCTCTCTTGCCTTTTATGGTTTTGACACACAGTCAAACCAAAGACCCTTTTTGACCACTCTGGCCGTCAACTGCTTTCGTCTACCTCATCTCTAACCTGTCCTATCATGGAGTTCCACTCAGAGACTGAAAGAACTCCTACAGGACTGACCCTGACCCCGACTCAACTTCCCATCATCCCTGAAGGGGACCAGGATTTTAAAAAATTCTTGGACCTCAATACCACAACCCTCCATAACTATCTCGCGAGAAACCCAACGCGAGACCTTTCGGGTGACATGGCGACGACATCAACACCATTCGCCACCCAACCTTTTTTGACTCAGCCTTTCGCCCCAACCGTTAACTCAACCATGGCTAATACAGAAAGTTTGGCCTCTTCGTCTATTTTTAAACCGACCTCCATCGGGGTTTCGTTACCCCCTCAATCATCTACAAATCAACCAAGTTCTACATCGTATCAGAACTTGATTGCCTCGACCCCTTTCACTCTTGCGCCCACAAATGTAGGAGTGCCAACCTATCCCTATACCAGTGCTGCTATTCAACCACCTTTGGCGGTGCCTAGTCAACTTATACCTTTGATCTTCATGACGCAACCACCCTAAACCTCTGCTTTTGCCCCTGCGACTAGTCATCCATACGTTGCACCCTTACTGGTACAACTGACTACGTCGTATACCTCCTCTAGCCTCTTTCAAGCACCTTACAACCTTGGGGGCGCTCCGTCCACCAATCTGTCAGCAGACGTCATCAAGATGCTGATGGATAAAATGTCCAGTCTCGAAGCTTCTATCTCCGATTCAAATAATATCTCTTCATATGACCAGATTTATAACGAGCCCATTCATCCTTCTGTCCCTATTCGACCATACCCCAACCATTGGGAGCTTGCTAAATTTACTCACTTTCAGAGTAAGGAAGACCCACAACAACATCTACGGGCATTCAGACATGCCTACTATCTTATTGCCCACGACGATGCATTATTATTACGCATGTTTCCTATGTCTCTTTCTGGCCCTGCCCTTGACTGGTATAGCTCCCTTGCCAGACATTCTATCTTTTCCTTCATTCAACTCGCTCAATTATTCATTGACCATTTCTCAATCAATATCACTAAACAAGTCTCGATCACAAACCTTTACTCCATTAGGCAATTTGACGACGAATCAATAGTTGATTTTGTCGCCCGTTGGAGAGACTTGATCAACCAGCTCTCTTTCTCCTTGCCTCAACCCGAGCTCATTGAGCTCTTTTCTCGAGCATGTGTCAGTCACATCTCATCCACCTTGCGGGTTCAAACATTCCACACTTTTGACGAAGCTTTCACCATGGCCCGAAAGCTTGAACTCTACGCTATTGAAGAAGATAAGGTCAAATTGTGTAACACTAACACAAGAACCAATGACCATTCTTCTTCCAGACCTTCTTCTGCCCACTCTCAATCTAAGGGGTCGGCAAACACTGTCATCTTTAGACCATCATCTTCAACAATAACCAACCGACCAATATCTTCAACATTAGACTACATCAATAAACATTTTCAACGTCAATCCATACAGCGTCAATTCACTCCAATTGGAGAGTCATATGCCTCTGTCTTGGATAAAATCATCAAGCAGGGGGTCCTCAATCTCCCTTCAATCTGACCACATCAATTAGACTCCTCAACACCTATCCCTGCATGGTACAGGGAGAATCACTTTTGTAACTATCACCGTGTCAAAGGCCATGATACGGATCACTGTCAAACTTTTAAAAACCTCGTCCAGGACATGCTCGACAAGGGCGATCTTATCTTGGATAACCCGAATGCACCGCCCAACCAAAACCTCAACATCTTCAAACAACCTTTTCCTAATCACCCGCCTACTCAAGACAACATCCAAACCATGATCAATGACCCTCAAGACCATATACACACCGTCAACACTATCTTACCTCTTGTCCCTGACCAACTTTCTTCACAGGATGAAGAACCCTCTTCTCCTATTAGTCCTCCATCTATTTCTCCTATATTGGAGGACACCTTGATCACACCTACACCATTAGCCCTACCTTCATCCAATGACCATACCTTGCCTACTCCTCAAGCACAAGCAGAAGGCATGATCAACCCTACCCTCTGCCCACTTGAGGAGCCACCCTCTCCTATTTCTTCTCCATCAAGAGAAGACCCTATCTCTTCACCCATTTTGATTGAGGAAGACCCAGTCACGGTTTCCTCTTGCCCTTTGCCTGAGATTGTTACATCTCACTCACCTCCGTCCACATCTAAACCCAAACTCGTATCTAACCTCGCCTCGTACAATACTGGCCCTCAACTCAAACCCACGAAGACCATTAGACCACACCGGAGGACTCCTCCCCCACCTTCGTCATTACCTTCAATCTTGGGCCCACATCCGTCTACTTTAATTGGAGTGCTTCCTACTCCCATCCTTCACAAAGGCACGTCGCCTCCATTACTCTATCAACCTGTCAAACATATATCTTCTCTAAATCATCGACCAACGTCTCTTACACCTCTCAAACCAATGTCATCAACCCTCACTGCAATAAAATATCCAGACCCATTAGCAGGTTCTTATACCTTACTGTTACGGCACTTATTGCAGTCATCTCGCCTCAACCTTCTGCCTCTCAAACCATATCATTCTCTCAGACCTAAACCACCTTGGTTCGACGACACTCGTATTTGTGCGTATCATCGCACACCTGGACACGACACAGAACATTGTTGTGCCCTCAAGGTCACCATTCGCCAATGTCTGGGGAATGACACCTCTCTTCTTGACCACGTTATCAAGCCTTCAACAGCGCCCCTCTCATCAACTCTCGGATCAAGACCCTCTTGGTTCGACAACTCTAAATACTGTCACTATCATCATACTCCAGGACATGACACTGAGCGTTGTTGCGCTCTTAAAGCTGTCATTCGTCACCAACGGAGAAAGGATTCCCTTCTCATCAAGGATCCTCTTGACCTTCCCTCCCACAAATCATCAACACCAACTCATACCTCTCCAACCTCATCACCTAAATCGGGATCTCCACGCCAGGTTCTGGTTCTTTTGTCACCTTTAACCCCCTTATTCAACATCAACATAGTCCATTTGACCACTAAACCTCAACCTACCTTAACCAATCCGTCAAACATTCTCCCTAACCGCTGGGGGAATTCAACCTTCATCCAAACTTCGACCAATTTTTCAACACAATCTCGACCACATATCAATCACTCTTTCAACTTAGCCTCAACCAGACTAGCAACCAAACATTTAACCCGACCTCAACCAAACATTCGACCCAACCAATCAACCCTCGACCAACCATTTACCAACTATCAAACGACCAAATCTCAACCAAACATTAACCAACCTTTTTATCCACACATTCAACCAGTCTCGATCAATCAACAACCATATCAGTCAACTTCACATCCACTCATCAATCAACACGTGACCAATATGGAGTGAAGTAAACGAGGCAAGTTTGCTCCTAATTGGCTTGGACCTTTTATTATCATGCACAAGTATGGATTAGGGACTTACCGTCTGTCTTCTCTTGATGGACGCCCAGAACCTGAGCTTCTTAATGCGTTGCATCTGCGACCGTTCTATTGCTAGTCGAGTACTCGTCCACTTGACACTTAACTTGAGCTCATCCCTTGAGCAATCCCCGTCTTCTTAATCCTACCTCCTTTCAACCCTATTCCTCTTAACAATTCCTATAACCCTTTTATGCAGTATGGATGCTTTGTCCTCATAAAAGGGAGTTCTTGACCTTCTATAATCTTGTCCATGACTCACATTTCTATAAAAACAAATCAAGATGTCACAATATCTATGGTCACTATATCTATATCAAAATAAAAAAGCAGACTGCTCCCTCGAAGGACAGCTGTACTATCATTGCTGTAATAAATAGACTGCTCCCTCGAAGGACAGCTATTCAAAAGCCCTTTTATTAAACAAAAATCTAGACCACTCCCTCGAAGGATGGCTATGACTAATCTGGCAATAAATAGCACTATTTTAGAAGCTTCTCGCATTGATCAGCTTCACAACCTGACCACCAAACAAATGACATCTCTATGCAGGCTTCCCGCATTGATCAGTCTGCCAAAAAAAAAAAAAAAAAAATTGAATGAGTCACGGACTTGACTTATAGTTGTCTCAGGGTCTCCTATAAAAAGGGGCATCGTTATCTTTGCTATTAAAATAGGTTACCCTTCTTCCTCCTCCTATCACCCGCTCAAGGGACTTCGAGCTCACTTTAGTGTCTAAGTGATTCGATTACCGCTCTAACATAACTATGGTCAACGACGTCACGCATGAATGGGGCTCTTGGTTCTCATAACCCCTATCTATGCTATCTTTTTGGTCCTTGTCAATGAAAGAGCAATATGCTTTTCACTTCTTCTACACTTTGGTCACATTCACCTTCATCACTTGTCAATCGACTCAACTCAACTCTCTTTTCAGACCATCAACCTGACCTAGCCTATTCACCCTAGTTTCTATGGATACCAATACACATGGAAACTATCGACCCGCCACAATTTATGTTCAGCATAAACCAATACTTGCTGAAACATAAATAAACCTCAATTCATTTTTAGCATACATCCATCACGAATATGGAATATTGCTAGGGATGAAAAACCCCTCAACCAATGTTGTAGAATACACCATTTGGAAAAGGCTGCAACATCTTTTTTTCCTCATCATTTCATCCAATCATCGACCAATCTATCAACCATTTTAACCACCTGTCTACCACTCGGATGCTTGGTCTGAACTACATTGGTCTGAGGCCCTATCACCAGGGCTATGTAGGCAACACTCAGTTGACATTGGGTTTTCTGAGGTTAGCTCGACCATTCTCGTTTGTTCGTCTCTCTGATGGACAAACCTTCTTTCTTTCTTTTAACCATAATCTTGTCCTTGACCATGACCCATTTTATCCCTTTGACCCTCCCTCCCTTTTAGGGAGAACTACATTGGCCTGAGGCCCTATCACCAGGGCTATGTAGGCAACACTCAGTTGACATGGGGTCTTCTAGGGTTAGCTCGGCCACATCCTTTCATCCATTCCTCCCCTCGACCACCAACCATTGGAGATCATGCCTATCTCCACTGACCTCGACCACTTCCAAGACGTTATTGCCTTGGTTGTTTTTGCATGTATGCTACCTCATGACTGGTTAGCAAAATTGTGCGCAGACCTTTTTTGGACCCTCACAAGTATAGGATCACAAACCGGTTGATCCGCACTACTTGTGGCTTTTTCGTGTTTCTAGGAGCACTTCCTGAGCCTGGGATACCTGGAATACGATGACCATTTGGAGCTTCAGCTTAGATTGAGTGACCCGATCAGTAGACGACTAAATGCTGGGGCCCGGTTACTTCAATTTTGGCACTCCTCGATCCTTGACCTGCGACACTTTTGACCTGACCATCTCGTGCAGTGGTATGTGCGTAATCACGACTTTTGCAGCGTTCACCCTCACCCCTTTTTCATCCACTCTTTGTCAAATCAGCACCCGATTCTCGGTTCCCTTCCCTCGACTCCTGCTTTGAGGGGGAATACCTTATCCTTAATCGGGGCAACCTATCTGCTTCCTATTTTTGTCTTGCAGTTCATTCGAACAACCAACAAGACGAAATCAACCTTATCCTTCACCTAGGGCAATCACTCCTATTTTTGTCTTGTAGTTCATCAGAACAACCAACAAGACAAAAAGGGGCAAATGTAGACACCGAAATCGTGTCGACTCCCCTGGTCACTCCCCGTCTTATTCTTCTTCGCCTATTTAACCCTTGACGATCACTTGTTCTACCAACCTTGACCCTGGCAGCATGTAACAATGAGCAGAGAACTAAAAGCTAGACTCTGTCCTCATTGTGCATCTGCCGACGACGGTCTTTACCCAGCCGATGTCACCGATGTCGGTCACTTATCGGCCGACGTCGGCAATCCTGTCGACGTCGGTCACCATCCCGTTATCCGTTATCCGTTACCATTCGGTTCCCGATCGGTTTTTTGAAACGGTTATCGAATCGTCTCTCGAAACCGTCCCAGGGCCTTCATTCAATCTCCCCTCCCCGATCAGTCAATCAGACTCCCATTTTTTCCGACATCTACAGGCTCTCCAGCGTTCGAACTCCAGCATCCATCAACTCCAGCATTTGTTCTTTCGGCACTCCACAAGAACTTTGACTATCGCTTTCATCATGGCGTCTGACAGGTAAGTATCTTCTGTGTTTATCTTCATTTTCTTTCTGATCATTTATTCCCTATTTCTGCCATCCTGAAGCTTCAAACCCCCAGACTCGACCAAAAACCCCGTCCCGACTCTGTCTAAAATCTTGTCCCGACCCTGTCAAGACCTTCTACAACTCGCCCAGACTCTGTCCAGAACCTACCCCGACCGACGTCGGTCACTGCCCCGACCGACGACGGTACCTTAACTGACGTCGGCACCTTCCCAGACCGACGCCGGCACCACAGAGACCGACGCCGGCGACTGTGCCGAACATTGCCGCTTATCAGGTATGCTCTTTTATTTTCTGTCATTTATTTCTGTCATTTCATCTTTATATCTACTTTCATCCAATATTACACCCTTTATCAGTGGGTTGATATCCTTTTAGGGAGTCTTCGTACTTCCGGGATCGGGCGTTCGCCTGACAACCCACCATATCTTTGACTAACATTTTTCCGTGTTTTAGTCTCTTTTTCGCAGGTGTCATTCCTCCACAGCCAAAGAGGAGAATCTTCCAACGTCTGATTTCGGTGCGCTCAACTTTATCAGGTACTTCTAGTCTTAACCTTTTATTTCAGTTTCTTATTTCTTCTTTGAATGTAGAAAGCAATTTTGCATAGAAACAGTCAATGTGAGATTTTTGAGCTTGTTGAGTTTGATAAGTGCCATGATACATATCATGCATTCCTAACATAACATACTAATTATATTTCTAATGTTAAATATAATTTTATGAGCTTAATTGATATATTGTATAGGCCTTGTCTCTTAAATTATATGTAAAATTCAAATCTTACTATGCTAAACATGACTTTTCCATATGCTAAAATTTTAATTGATTACATATTTACTACTCATATTTCAAGTTAATTTAATTTTGATATGAGTGAATTTTTAGAACAAATTCACCTTAAAATGGGACATTTCAATGAGCATTTCATGCATGAGATAAGCCTTTTGAAAACAGATTTTTTTTCTTTCAAAATTATAGTTTTAAAAGATGTAAAATGTTTCAAAATTTAGTATTTTGTACATATTATGGAGGCATATGTCATATATATGCAATCCTATTTCATTTTTAAAGAGAAAATTAACATAATTTCAATGTTTCAAATATCATTTAAAATGACAATTTACATATAGTTTCAAATTCTATAATTACAATGGACACATGATATAGTTTCATGTTACATTATTCATTCTATTTTTATAGCTGTGGGCATGATAGGAGCATGGGTATACTCCATTCTCTTCTGATCTTGAAAATTAGGGGAAAAAATTGCAATTGGATTTACAAGCCATCTGCATTGGTTGATTCCATTTAGGTGCCTAGTGCACAACTTGGAGTTCATTGGAAACTCTAACATTGTGTATGAATTCATTTGGATTTCAACCCATTTCATGTGTTGGAATTACAAATACCAGAAGAGGTAAATTTATTTCTCAAAGTCCCTCAGTGGGTGTTATTTATATTTTAAAAAGTATACATTCAGTTTGGGGTTTGATCACCCCCAATCTTATCTAAAGGTATAATTAAGGAATTATCTTGTCCAAGTGCTTCATGGGACGTATTAATTATCAATAAAAATACAAAGAGAAACGTTGATTTTACACATAAAGGTGTATTCATTCCATACTCTCATTTCAAATTTTCAAAGTTATAAAGTTTAAGCAATCTTTAAATTTAGCAAAGTTCACTTCAATTTTTAAAATTTCAAAGTTCTAGAAAATTTTCAAATTTCAATTTTAAAAATAACAAAATAACTACTTCATGTGTTTTTTTAGGGTTTTCCAAAGTGTAAGGTTCCTATGATTCCTTGCATGATTGAAGTATCATCTCAAAGATAAAGTGTGTCATATACACTAAGGTATAGATTTTGTTTATAGACTAAGGGAAAATGTAGTAACTTAAATTTGGTCACAAATTCTTGATCATGTTTATTTTATCCATTTTTACCTTTAATTAATTTTAAAAATTAATTAGTGCCTATTTTTATACTTCACCCTAGCCTAAGGACAATATAAGACTTAATATTTTCATATATCTAATATATAAATGTTATGATCAATAAAAACACCATTAGTAATTTGTATGTCTTAACCCAAAATAAATTTTAGCATTTATCCCTATGGGGCAAGAACTCCCAATAGGGCCAGTAGTGGTGAGTATTTTTGTTGTTATCCAACAATCCTATCCATTTCCCAAATAACGTTTAAATTAAATCCTTGTCCTACATATTTTTAGGCTTCTTAGCATGTGGTCATCTATTTTGAATTGCTATAAAGGCATACTAAAGTCACTTATTACACAACCTAAAAATTTCAATTCAAATAATTATCTACACAAGTGCACAATAAGAAAAAGCTCCCTATTATTCCCAATTAAGATTCCAAGAACCCCAAGTAGTCTTAGACAAGTAGCAAGCTAGTTTTATGTAGCCCTATCCAAGCATAATCAATTATTCAAGATAATTATAGATTCATACGTATATTCAAATTAATACAATTGCATGAAGTACTTATGTGGGAGAACTACATTGGGATTGATTTCTCTCCTTGGATTATTGGATGTGTAGGTGATATTCAATCATCATAGGGGTGATTTGGGTAAAATATAACCAAATACACTCTTATTTTTCCTACTTTAAAGTAAATTAATCATTTCATCCTCTAATAGGGCTTTCAACTTTAAGAATCTAGCCATAAATATCCTACGTGTCTTCGAAGGTAAAATAAATGCATACATGTCTATTTTATACCATCACATGTGATTGTGTCCTAAATTCTTATTTTATGCAGAAGGATAAAATTGACAAACATGGATAATAGTGATCAATTTTATTGTACCTATCCAACATTCTTGTCCTTGCAAGGTCTCAAATCTAGTTTCTAGGAAGATCCTAGGTTTTATCCTATTTTACTATTTTTTCATTCTTCCATTCAATCAGATGGATCAAAAATCTAAGTTCATCCTTTAATTACATAGTTTACTATTGTTTACAGTCATTTCATTTTGTCTATTTTCATATTTTTATCTTCAGTTTCTATTTAAAAGTGTATTTAGATCACCCTATATTATTATATTCTATTTATCTAAATTAGGATTAATCACCACATTAATTCAAATCAAGATAAAATATTCAACACCTTACATCATCACATTATTTTTTTCACATTTATTCATTTTTACACTTTAAAATTTTCCAAATTTAACACTTAGACATGTTTCATCTTGCATAGATATCCTTTACTATTCTACATTACATTATGGCCAAAAAATGCATAAGGATTCACACTAGTTGTAATACTTGTGAGCTCTTTGGGGAGTCCACCATGATTGTGTCCCATGAAAACTAAGTAATTTAACTCTTGGGTTGCTTTTTGATCATTGTGTTTCTATTGGTCCACATTAGACTCACACCTTTGAGTTTTGCCTAAAATTAGAAGTAAAACTAGGTTCTAATTGGTTTATAAACAATATTTTTAAAACTTTATCATTTATTGACACTCTATCTCTTGTATCAACCCATATAGTTTAAATATATTTGAGTGAACACATTAAAGGGTGCATTGATAAATGGATGAGAAAACCATTGGTGCTTCATAATACTTTTTTATAAATATATCATGCCTATATCCATTATACAATACTAATCACTTGATCTTCTAAGCAATATTCCTCATAAATATCCCCCAACTAAGCCAAGAACAATAACTTTGAAACTATGTCAATGTGGGTCAATTTTATTGACTAAATTTTTGGAAGGATCTAGGGTCAACTCACCATTATAAATACAAGTCTCATTTCAATCCAATAGAGAGAAATATTAATTTTTGTACTATTGTTGTTCATAATTCTGGTTTAATCTACATTTGGGAGAAGCCATAACTTAGATCTTGTATTGGAGGGAATATCTTATCTTGTAGAGTCTTGGATGCAAATAGAAAAAGTATTTTATCCTAGAGATGATTTCAACCATTATGATTCTTACAACCACATCAACCTATTGTAAAGCACCATTGGCCAAGGGAGAGTTTGAGGCTTGATAGGTTCTATTCAAGGTAAGTATTTATAACCTTATATCTTTCATTTAGTAGATATATATTGCATAATCAATAGTTTTGAATGTATAACTCCTTATTTTAATCTCCTCTACATTTAAAATTAGTGTGGCTATATGGTTATTCAAACTTGCCATTTTCACCCTAGGTAATCTAGGCCTTCATTTGCCTACAATGGTTCTTACCCTTTTTAGTGTTGTTTTAGTCATCCCCCTTATTTGTGTTGTAAGCTTTATTAACACTATATTAGATTAATTTTATTGTTATTAAGACACCTAGTTAGGGTTATTTCATTATATTGATTACCCAGAGGCTTTGGAACCCTCTCCATTGATGTTGTGTGATAAATGCTCCTCTAACTAGGTTTATTGGATCCAATTGGTTATGCCTTATTATAACTAAGTGTCCAGCAAGTTTTAGTTAATTTACCTTATTCAAATTTAGATATAATAGGAAGGATAAGTTACATGTCTATATTAATTCATTGTATATATTCTGGTGAACCTAACATAAACTAGCCATTATTTTTTGCTCATTCAACAAAATATATCAACAAAGGTTGATATAATTATATTTTTATGTGTTTATATGTAGATTACATTAATACGGGTCAATCTAGTCTAACTTATGTCTATTTTTAAAAAACCTACATCAATGTGGGTTGATAAAATTTTAATTTTCTATGTATTTCTAAACATGTTACATTGACACAAGTCAATCTAGTTTAATTTTTTACATTTTTATTTTAGCCAACTATATCAGCTAGGCCCGATCTAGTTTTATCTCTCTTATTTTTTTTTTGTATTTTTTGCATTTCCTACAAATTATATTAACCCAGGTTGATCTATTCTAATTGCTATGTTTTTTCTAGGAAACTAACTCAGTAGAGGTCAATACAATGTTAATTTTGTGTTTTTATAGCAGGCTACCGTAATGTAGGATGATATAATTTTCACAATTAGATCCACATTATATTTAGTCCATCAACCACATTGACCAAAGTCAATATAGTTATATTTTATATGTATTTTTATGCCACCTACATTAACCTAAATTGATATAGTTTTATTCATCTTTACAATCAATTTTATTAATCAAATTTTTTTAGATTTGTACTTTAAAATTTACATTCTATCAAAATTAATTCTTACACAATCAATTATATCGACCTAGTCTAAAATAGTTATAAAATTATTTTCTTTCTTATTATAACTGCATCAACCTTGGTTGATATTTTTCTAATTTTGCATTTATTATTAGTAAACTACATTGGCATACTCTTTACTAGTTTACTTTGATAGTTTTAATTTATTTTTACACATGCTACATCAACCAACATTGATATCATTTTATACTATTTAAACAACTACATTGTCCTACACTGATATAGTTTTGTATGTTTTTATTTTCAACATAAACAAGGCAAATCAATCTTGCTTTTTAGTAATTGATCAAATATTTAATTTCAAGTTGACTGCATGTTTATTACAATTTAATAAAATCTATAAATTAATTTTTGCCTTTATTTTTTCTTTGATTGGATTTCCCTAGAAACTATCCTAATAATTTTCAAATTACTTAACTACTATCATGAAGGGATATGTAGTGTTTTGTTTATAATCCTTGTCTATTTTTTATATATGTCATGGCATGAGGGGTACAAAATACTCATAGCCATTATATAAAGCTAATAATGGACTTCCGTTTCCACATACCTCATAGTATTTAGGAAAGATCTAGGATTCCCCTATTTTATTAAACCTCAAGAAGCTATCCATCTATTTGATTATGTAATGCATCAATTAGTGGTTAACATTAGGGAATTAATGTCAAGTTACCCTTGAAACTAGGTTTAGTTGGCTATGGGAAAAATATTTTCTCCATAGTTAGTGCTCTAAAATATTGAGCTAACACTATCCAATAGACAAGCATTTTCAAGAGACTACAAATAAGTCACATCATTTTAACACATCTATCTGATCTTCATTTCAGATAAATAGTTATCAAAATAGTTAAATCTTTAATTTGATGATTTTCATTGTATTTTATATCAACTAGTGTTGATAAGTTATCTTCTATTTATTCCAACTACATTGGCTAGCATTAATCTACTTGTTTTTGTTTGAATAGACTACATCAAATAGGATCGATAAAGTCTACTGAGTTTATTTTCTTGTGCATCTATTTATCATACTACATCACCCAAGACTAATATGATTTAGTCATAATATTTTAAAATTTTTCCCATATGTGACTACATAGACTGAGCTCAATATAGTTTTGACATTAGATTTTAGTCTATATAACTACATCGACCAGGATTGATGTAGTTTTATCTGATTTTTCGTAGTTTGTGTAACTACATCAACCCTAGCTAACCTAGCTTATTATTTCACATTTATTATTTATGTTAAAAATTTTAGACTTGATTACATAGATCAAGTTTAATACAATTTGTCTTTTCACCTTTTTACCTATTAACTACATTAACCAAGTTTGATATAGTACATTTCTCATTCTTTACATTTTTCAAAAATTTCCAGATTTCACTACATCGACTAGGCTCAATTTAGTTTATCTTTCAAATTTATGTCTATATAACTACATTGACCATGATTGACATAGTGAATTTATGATTCCATTTATTTTTCAATACAATATAAATCCTCCATCATACAATATATCTTTGATGATTTTGAATAAATAACATAACACAACATGTGGCTTTGATAAATTCCCCTAAACATCCTAACTCTCACCTTCCTTATAATTTTTTTAGAAAAGCTAGATGCATGTAATGTTCATGTGGCCACTAGAACCAAAAATTATGAGTCACCTCATTCTAAATTTTTTGATCCATTTAGCTATCCTCCACACATGCCTATTATAGAGGATGAAAGTTATATTGAATATACTGCCAAAATATCCTTTTCATTAATGAAAATTTTTAACATATGGGAAAGGATCCCATAGTAATTTATAGCCTCATGATGGGACCACACATAATATGTCCATCTTCACCACCACATAGTTTTTCTACGTGATTTGGGATAAATTAATATACAACTTCCTTTATTTATTCTTCTTTTATGTTGTCTAGTATAGCCAATACTATGGTATGTATTTCTTCTAGTAGGCCTACTCAAAATACCCACATAAACACTCAAATTAGTGCCACTATTAGTTCTTCTCAAGCTATTACTACCAGTGTATCTCATGTTTCTACTACTAGGGAAGAAACCCTAAATACTAACTAAATATTATTATAAGACATGAATCAAATGGTTACCCCAATAATGTTATTTAACTGATGTAAATGCAAAATAAAAATTTAAAATTCTAAAGTCATACTAAACCTACTTAATGGGGAGTGTAAAATTAAAATCCCCCCACTCCCTATTGGAGATGCATAAGGTAATATTATTCCTCAACCACCACTCTTTAACAAAGTCCTCAAACATATTCAAAATGAACCATTAATTCCTCAAACTACCAATATGGAAATAGGTGGTATTACTCCTACTATAACCTACAATAGATCTACTGATCTCATGTTGCATTTACATCCTTTATAAACCTTAATAAAGACTATATTAAGATACATACCTTTGCTTCTATGAAACTTATAACTAAATCTTTTCTAGGTGATGCCCTGGATTGGTACAATCAACTCAAGTCTAACACTATCTCTAGTTTGGAAGACTTAGTCAATGCATTTTTTCATGAATTTCAAACCAATGATTTACCTAAAAATAACATAGCTCATTTTATCAATTACAAACATGTAGAATCTGAAATTGCTAAAGTTTTCATTAAAAAATGGAAAGTGTATGTAATGAGTTAGGATAGATTTACAATTTTTCCTACTAGTGGATTCTAATATCAAAGAAGATAATCTTACAAAATAATTTATTTCATAGCTATTTATATTAGGACATGACTAACTTATATCTATTAAACCCAACCAAGGCATCTCTTACCACAAAACATCGAAGGAGAGAGTTCCAAATCCTCTAGGCAAATGACATTATGTAATAACTCTAACTAGGCCTAAAATACATAAAATAAATATAATCTAATGCTCATTAAATATTATGGCACAAAAGGGGATAATTAAAAAAAAACATTCAAAGAAAGCTATACTAAGTGAAGAGTACAACATTCATCCTATTACTTTGTGCAATATCTATCTATCAAATGAAAGAGTAAAAGTTAAGAATACTTATATTGAATTTAACTTGTCATGACTTAATCCTTTTCTTCACTAATGGTGATTTTCATGAGGTTGTTGTGGCTTTGTAAATATATCAATATATAAATCATTTTTATGCTAAAATACTCCTGCTTTTCACCCAAGAATTTTCCACGAGACAAAATTCTTCCTTACCAAAGCAAAACCTTAAGCAATGACTCCTCACGTGTAGAAATAGTAAAATTACAAGTTGTAACAATGAAAAAATGAATTTTACTCTCTAATGGATTAAATTTAAGGGAATATTTATAGTCATGTACTGAACTTAAACCCTCTTAATAATTTAGTTGATAAGATTGAATGGATTGATATTAATAGGTGGGAAAGATAGTTGTTAGGTCTCGAACTAGGTTGGCTAGGTTGACATAGTTCCTTAACATACACTTAATCCCTTATAAGATCAACCTAGTTGACATAGCAAAAAAATGAATAACATATGTGTATTCGTAGTCAAGATCTATTTAGGAATTTGAATTTCTTATAGGAGTGGATAAATGGGTTTGAATTGCTTAGGGAGTTAGATAAAAGTAACTTCCAGTGGTTTTAGGTAGTGGTATAGGGACCAAAAATCTTTTAAATCAAAAAAAGTTTTCCCACCCATTTCTTGATACACCCTTTAAGGCATACACTCAGATAGATTGAAACTCAACAAGTTCCTACAAGATAGAAAATATCAATATATGATAAAGTGTAAAATTATTATGTGTATATAGAAAGCCTTATGTAACAAGGCTAAACACAACATGTTATAAGATAATATCTTTCATTTATTTATTAATGTTTTTAATACCATGTTAGGACTATCTCTCCAAAATATTTGGAATAATATCTTGATTATGCTCAATGTCAATATTTCCTAATAAGATAATTTGAGACTTATCAACCTTCAACATGGACTCACACGCTTATGAAATCAAAAGACAAGCACACTACTAAGGATGGTGTTATTGATACCCACAATTATCTATATACCATCCATGTTATTCTTCAAAATGGTTCAAATGATGGAACTCTTTCTCCACCATCTACAAATTCTCCCTTTCATTCTTCTACTTCTATATCTTCCCATGTATATAATGTGGATGCTCACCAACCTCTTTTCATGGTGGAAATATAAAAACACATTCCTAAACCTTCAACATGAGAACTTGATACTACTCACCCTACCAAACATTTATATGATAAACACAAATTATGTTGATAACATACAAGTTGGGGACATTCTCATGAAACGTGTAGACAAGTTAGGAACTTTTATCTTGAGTTTATCCTTGGTCCCAATTTTTATCATGAAATAATGATTTAGCAACGTCAACAAAACTATGAAAAGTAGTTAAATTTCATGATTCCAAAATCAATAATGGAACTTTAAATCAAACTAATGTTCACCTGGCTATCTATAAAGATCTACTTCCCAATCACCAATCCAATACTACTCAACCTATTACATTTAATGTTGTGTAAACTTTAGTTGATCTTGTCTCTCTAATCAATGATGAAAATGTAGTAAAAATTAACAACATGAGGTGTGTAGTATCATATATTGATCCTTATCCACATTTCACTTTTAATAATTTTTCCACATTCCACACTATTCAAGATACTTATCCATCTCACCTCATAAATATTGAACATAAGGAAATAAATCTTACATCTATATAGACAAATTTCTATCCCTTACATTATAACACTCACTTGTATTTCCTTACTAAATCATCTACTAATCCAATACCATAATAGCTTTCCTTTTTATATCTAATTATTTCAAACATCATGAATCAATATATTTATGTACCTAAATCTCCACCACTAACACCAACCATCTCAAAGGAGTCAATTATTTAACCAAATATGCCACAAATGACATCATCTATCCTCACACAATGTGATTCACCAAGCCAACCTAATTTTCTAGGTACATAAAACATAAATCTAAGCATTCAAACTCTAGTGTAATTTTTCTCCTCCTTCAATGGATTTACTTCAAAATTGCACATTTTTATCTAATCTAGTTATAAATGGATATGATGAATGGGATCCTTTTAAAAAAAAATTCTCACCTCACATCTCAAATTCATTTTATCAAACTCATGAGGACTTATTATTTTAATCATAATAACTGAATGTAACTTTTATTTTAAATGAATATCATTCAACCTCCACCTATGGGGTAAGAAGCTACTTTGTCTAGGTCTGAGGATAGTATTCTCAATTAATGTGAATAAATGTTTATACATGTTGATAAAACTATAGACACTTCTATTTCACTCAATTTTAACATTTCTTTAGTGATTATTGATGAAATATTGCTCCATGTGGATGATCCTTTGCTATTCATTAGTGTCCAATTTGATGATATCCAAGTCAAGCATGATTCTATTAGTGAATGTTTTGGTAATTATGTGTCACATCCATTGAGTACATTAAAACACTTGGATATTAATAATGAAATATTAAATATACCCAAAGTACATGTCAAGGTTATAATCAAATATAAATACATCCTCTAGGTTGTATCTGGCTTCCTATCATGGTTTCTCCTATCATAATTCACATGAAAGTCATGATATTTAATTTACCATTGTCATATAATATTTTACTTAGTGAACTATGGACACATTACATGAGAGATATGTCTTTATCAACATCCAAATGTGTCAAATTTCCCCACAATGGTTCTATATAATATTTAAGGAGACAAAAATCCTTGGAATTTTAAATAATTCAATGCATGTAGTGTTTTAAAGATACCCACTCTTAATGCACTCTTAAAGCTTTACATAACATTCATTTTCATGAATCTCAATAATTCAATTATCTCATTAATTATAATATATGTTATAATAGAGACCTTGAACTTATGGGAAACATATTACCTAACCTATTAGATTCTAATGATGATGAACACAATAAGATTAGTTTGAAAATAATTTTTTTTGATCTCCATTCACACATAATTATGTAATTACCTCCTTATTTACAACCTTGGTCTCATCAAAAGATAATGGATGAAATTAACATTTTCATAACGATGCTAAGAAAATCCATTCATCATCCTTCTTAAATCGATAAAATCATTGATGCTTGTAATATTGATCTTCATACTCCTAATTATGATGATGGATATTCATTAGATGATCCCTTTTTAGCTAGATTTTCTCAAGCTAAAGATGTATAAATACTTATATGTTGTTTTTCGTACAAAATTATTTACATTTACATTGTATTAGTTCTATTGATGTAGTTCCTTACTTTTCTACCTCACCTAACCTTATTTCATCTTCACTTGATTTCTATAGGTCTGATATGGAGCAGGAACTAACTAATTCTCATTTTGTCACTTTTGATCCTCTTTGGAGTATGATTCTTGATCATGCCATGATGAGACCATATTAGTTCACTAGATTTTATGATTCTTAGAACATGTTCCCTCTTGATATTTTAGCCACATTATTCTAACCCACTCTAATATATTATCTCATAACTATTGAGCCTAGTTTTGATCCTACGCTGACTTGTCCTACTGATGTTGATGTCATATTACCTTTGCATAAGATTGATAACCTACCTAAATGATGGGAATACGAACCATATTATGGATTCATAAGATTGTTGGTCATTAGGACAAGGATTATCATGCACATTAGATATTTTTAGCATACTAGGAGGTATGAGATTCCACATCTACCACATATATTTGACCTATATAATAAACTAATCCTATAAACATTTGTTATTTTTAAGGCATGAACATGCACACCTCTACTCATTGTTGATAACTTCAATAGTACATTGATGTACTTCATTTATAAAAGTTAAGTCTCCTACTAATAAAAATTTGCCTTTGCCTAAAATGCTTCCATAGTAAATCCATAAAAATGGGGATGTTTATTGTCTTTGGCATTAGTGTGATACACATCATACATACAGGGGTAGATTACTAAAATAATATTTTTATGATTTCCCATGGTCTATGTCATCACTTTCTCAACAACATACTCAAGGTCATTTTCAAACAAAGGCTCAGCCTTACTTGTAACCTACATACTACTAGAGATCTAAGGATATCAATCACATTAAAGTACTAGTTCTTCACTTTGATTATCCTTCACAAGAGATGATACATGATCATCCTTTTATTATATCATACCTACTTTCTCCATAGATATAATGCATTAGGAAGTTCTTGCATGACTTTCTACAAAAATAGATGAGACTATGATAAAAGTCATATTTTAACTACAAGAAGATCTACTTGATGTTATTGATGATATATGTCATGAAATATATAAGCCTTTATGAGCATCTTATTTTCAACAATAAATTATTATTCACATTTTAATATGAGTTAGATTTGATATTTACATTTCACTATAGCATTTATGATTCATTGTTTATCTACTACTCTCACGATTCTTATATTTAATTTTTATAATATACTATATTCATTTATGATCATTTTTATTTATTTTTACAAAAAAATTTGAACACCAATTTAAATCATGGGTTAGAGAAAAAAGTCTTTATCTATGTACCAAAGAATGAAGTGAGATGTCAATTTTTTTATTTCAGTCTTTATCACTGATTTCTTAATTTTGAAAGTAAATAATGAAACTAATAATAGGGTGTGTACAATAATATCAAGTAAAGTGCATGCATGAATCTAGATGATGATGGGAACTCCTCTTTGGCTAGGGAGGAATAACCAATAGATAAGAAAGACACTAGAAAAAGGGGGGGGTCATTAAGAAAGACACTAGAAAGATAGTAGATGAGTAGACTACCTAATGTGAGCTAGATCAAAGAAGCATATTGCTTACTAGGAGGTCATTAATCCACTAAAACTTGATGGTGGAAGGATAAAGTAATTTGTCCAAAGTGATATTACTTCAACTTTCAAAAGTGATTTCAACAACACTTTGGGTCTCTGATGATGTTGCTTGCTTGCTAAAAGGATGTTGGATACTTGTATATAAGATATCTTGGATGCAAGATCATGAATTTCCACCCCATTTCACTTCCTCCTCTTCTCCTTTTATAGGATTAAGTTTTTAATTGAGATGGAGGAAGTTATTAATTTTATATGGGGATAATGTTACCAATTTTTGATGTTTTAAATCTAATTTTAAAAGTAAGTTACTATTTAGGGAGATACTTATATTGCATAAAGATATCAATACTTTAAGACTTTAAAGCAAGGTTAGATACCTAATTGTCGATGGTCAGGCCAACCATCAATGGTTAGGTTGATCATCAAAAATTAAGGGGCTAGAAGAAAATGGGTTAAATCAAGTTAAAAAAGGTGAATTAAAATGTTTATTCAAATGTGTTAAGTTAGTAAAAGTGTCTAATTACCTAGGTGGTCTACTAGACATGAAGTTATATGATGGTCAAAAGGCAATTTGACATCAAAAGCTATTGGGTATAGTTTTTAAGTGTCTATATTTTGCCCCTTTCTATTATGAATCTTTGATCTAACAAGCAATAGAACAAAAAAAAATTGTTGGTCAAGGTCTGGTTGCCCTAAGTATGGGAGGAGGTGTTCCCCCTCAAATAAGGAATTGATGAGGTGAAAGGGAAATTAGGTCAAGGTTTGCTAAATGGTAAATGGGTAGTCACAAGGTGGGTAACATAAAATGTTGGGAATTTTAGATACAAAAACATGCACAAAATGTAACTAAGGGAGATAGTCAAGATCATGCAAAGATTAAAGTTACCAATATTGGTAAAAATAAGCTTGATTATAGTGAGACATGTGATAGGGGTAACTGGTACACACCATTAGTCATAGTTGATTAGGTCAGGCTTATCAAGCCATCTAGATAGGGTCAATTTTGGTTTAAGTATCTAGGATATGAAGTGCTCCAATGAAACAACATAATTGGTCAAGTTGTGCATGAGGTGGTGCAAAGTTTAAAATTTCAACATGGCAAGGTTTGTTGGTGTGATCAAAATGACCATGCAATTTTTTTGGAAAATAGGCAAATGGTCTAGCTCAAAAATGACCAACATCAAAGTGGACATGGTATAATGGTTGGTTGGTTGGGTAAGGGTTGGTAGGGGATGGTAGAGATGACTCCATGTGCACTAGGTAAGTGGACACTACCTACATAGTTTTATGGACATAATATCCAAAAATAACTTCAAGCCAAATGTAGTTTTCTAAAAAGGCTGGTAGTAACATGGGGTTATTTTGAAAGAGGGGAAGGAAATGTGGAACCCTAACCATCGATGGTTAGATGTCCCATGGTCAACCATCGATGGTCATACTAACTATTGACAGTTAGGTAAAAACCCTAAAAATTCATAAGAACAAAAGTAACATGGTAAGTCATTTTTACCATTTGACTTGTTTGGCATATTTTTCTCTAGGTATTTTATGATATTTTTCACTTGTGTGTTCAACTTAGTGATTTGGATTGTTGTGAGTGGTGGAGTGCATGTGTTCAAAGGTTGACTCGATGGAGGGTGGATGAGGGTGTAATTGAGTGGCTAGATGAGGACTCTGACCATGATAGAAATCATAGATTGAGGTAGAAGTTGTTTTGAAATTGATAGCATGTTGTAATTGGTTATTTTATAGGTGTGTTAATGTTACTGGGTGATTATTTGGGTAGGGTTTTAAAATGGGTCTAGAAGAAATGAAACCTTAGGAGTTAGGTTTTGTTGAATTAGGCTAAGGTATAGATGAATAAGAGTGTTTTGGATAGTAATTGAGGTGGGAATAGGATAAGAGTTATGAGACATATTCCCACATGAACGAATAAATGGAAAATAAAAGGCATGATGTTTTGGGTTGGCAAGGACCTAACAATAAGAAAACATAGTTGGATTGACTTAGTGAACATAAGCCTATCAAAATCTTTGTATGAGTATGTTTTGATTGAGAAAGAGGGTGTCTTTATCACATTACATCAAGTAAGCTCATAGTCCCTTGATTTGAGAAAAGGTGTGAAGGGAAAGTAGGTGATAAGTAGATGGTTGAATGAGAAATGGGTGAAATGGTATCCTAATGTGGGTTAGCTTGCCCCTTCTATAGGTGACCAAAGAATCATAATAGACAAGTCCATGCCTTAATATGATATGTAGATTGATCAATGCAAGAAGTATAATAATGTTATATATAAGATTTTATTGTGATGTACTAGGATAATTCATATAATGATCGATGTAGGAAGTCTATAAATGACACTTATAAGAGCTGATTACTGATTGATTATTTTGATTTTGACTTAAGGTTATTTGTTACTTTTATTATTTTGATAATTTATTGAAGCTAATCAATGTGTGAAGCTTCAAAGGATTATTTCTTATCCATATTTGAAGGGAATGGTATGAAATTGAATTTTTATAGCTGTCTTTCAAGGGAGTAGTCTATTTTTAAGAAACTTTTAGGTGTTGGGCAGCTATCCTTCAAGGAGGAAGTCTACAATGCTAGAGATATGGACCCAAATAATATTGGGGTATCCCAAATGATCTTGAATACTAGGTTGGTCATGGACTTGTCTATTTAGGCTTAAATATTTACCTTCATGATGGTAGAACTTTAACACAAAAGGTTAATGATAGATGATGGAAAGTGGTTTGAGAGATAACTAATCATGGGATTCCATTTGATTAGAGAAGAAAATTATCCATGATAACCATGGCATGGGTAGATCTATGGTATCCATGCTAAGGATTAGGCTATAAATATGATGGATAATCACATGGTTTTATGTTGTAATCAATTATCCCCAAGATAAATAGGGATATGTCAGTGAAGAGAAATAAAAATCTCATAAACTAAGGGATGAGCTTAAGATAGACACAAAGGGGGAATGTGATCCTTGTTTTATCAATATAAAGGATGAAAATGAAATGTATTGAGAGGTTTAAGTTCTATTTTTCCTTTGAGAGAGGATAAAATATAAGCTTATGATCCATACTTACAGGTTATGATGTAGGGTCCAAGCCAATTGAAAGCAAATTTTCCCTTTTTAATTTTCTCTGTATTAGTTACATGTTGGTTTTCCTTAAGTATGAGGCCTATGATATTGAACTCTCACTCTTTTAGGTGTTTATTATATGTGTACTTAATTCATTCCTAATGGACATGAAGATGATTAAGTGTTTTAAGGTGATGTTCATCAAGAAGTTCAAGATGCACAAGATGTTCTTGATGATAGTCACTCTCAAAAAGGATTTCATGATATGATATGCAAAGAGAGGGAATTTTTACTTTAGAGGTAAGACTACCTTGGATTGAAAGATGAGAGAGAAGGGGGTAGTACCCATAGAAGTTCAAATGCTAGTGTGATAGACCCATAAAGTGAAAGGGATGTTTAAGTGTCAATCCTGACCTGAAGCACTTACTACCTTGGTTAACATTTTGATGAGAGTTTTGTTAGAGGCTTCTGCCTATCCATTGACTTATGGATGATAGGGTGAGGAAAAACTTAACTTGATGCTAAAAGTGTTGCAAAGACCTTGGACTTTCTTAATTTTTTAATATTTTCGATTATTAGTGATGATCTTATGAGGAACATTGAAGTGACAGATGATATGGTGATTGATGAAGTAGATAATTTTTTTAGCTTTGGTTGAGATAAGATGGATAACCTCTACCCATTTGGTGAAATATTTGCTAGTAGTAATGATATATTGATGTTTTTGTGAAGAATAGAGATTGATTTCCCTAACAAGTTCAAGACCCCATTGCAAGAAGGGATAATAATCTTTAGATACTTGAAGGCCATGGGGAGGTGCATGATGTAAGTTAGCATGTTGTTGACATTTGACACATTTGTTTACATAATAATAATAATAATAATAATAATAATAATAATAATAATAATAATAATAATAATAATAATAATAATAATAATAATAATAATAATAATAATAATAATAATAATAATAATAATAATAATAATAATAATAATAATAATAATAATAATAATCTTGATTTAGGGTGGGCCAATAGTAGATAAGGTGATGAATATGTTTAATAACAAATAGACCACTAAAATGTCCCCCATAGATTATATCATGTATTTCCTTGATAGTGTGGGAAGCTTCATGGCTATGCAGACAATGGAGAAGGATTTTTTTGAAGCCACATGTGTAAAGGATTCCCCCTAGTATGGTCTAATGAGAGGTACCCTGAATAAAATCTCTTTGAGAATTCTTTGATAGGTTGGGAAGAATAATTCCAAGGTTAAGGTAGTCAAAAGTTTGGTGATACCAAATGTTGAAAAGAGATGTTTCCACACTAAAAATGGTAGGAAGATCAAAATTGATATACAAGCGTGTGATAAAATGATGGATGGTGATAAATAGTTTAGATTTGGTAGGTTGAGATGAAATTTGGGAAGCAAAGGAGGCCATTATATCTATAAATTTATTAGTAGATCAAGGAACTAATTAAATGAGGTGATGATTGAATGATGCTAAGAGTACATCCATGAGTTGTTTATATTTTAGGAGGACATCATTTAAACATTTATAAAATCCATTGACCTAATTGATGGCTAGTTGGGAGTCACCAAAGACATTGATTGTTTTAACTCCCAAGGCTAGGGTGGTTTGAAGACCTATTATTAGGGTTTCATAATTGGTGATGTTGTTGGTTCATTCAAAGTCAAGTTTAAAATTAAGGGGAAGAGGTTCACCATTAAATGGAATGAGAATAAATTTGGTACCCCCACCATTTTTTGAATTTACAACTATATAAAAACATGGTCATTTAGTAGGTGATCTCCTCTTGAGAGAGTTATGATGGACTCATATGGAAAGGCAAGAGGAAGAGGTTTATTATCTAGTAGAGGGGCTTCAATTAATTGATCAACGATGACTTGTCATTCAATGGAGTTTTGTGGAAGGAACTCAAGATCGAACTTAACTTAGAACATGAGCCACTTAGCCATACAATGGTTTTGGTATGGCTTAGAGTGCATATTCTTGAGGGAGGTAATGTTGGTGATGACATATGTTTTATGATTAAGAAGATAGTGATGGAGTTTAGAGGCCATGAAGACTAAGATAAGGTAAGGTTTTTTGGGATGGGTATACATAGTTTCATATTCAATAAGGGTATGGATAATGTAATAAATGGCTTTATCTTTGTTTTGTTCATCACGATGAGTGATAATTACCCCTAGGGAGTGGTCCATGGAAGATATATATAGGTAAAAGGGATGGCCTTCCTTAAGAGGGATGAGGATAGGTGGAGAGAGAAGATACTCCTTGATTGAATCAAAAGCTTGTTTACATTCCTTTGTCCACTTAAAAGAGGTGTCTTTATTTAGGAAGTTGTGAAAGGGTTGACACCTATCTGATAGTTTAGAGATGAAGTGATAGATAGATTGAAGTTTCACCTACAAGCTACAAAGTTGTATAAGGTTGGTAGGAGGAGGCATCTCTAAGATTACTCTAAATTTGGTGGGGTCTATTTTGATTCCATAGAGAGAGATAATGAAACCAATAAGCTTTCCTGATAATACTCTAAAAATACATTTCTTGGGGTTTAGCCTGACATGATAATGGATTAGTCGATCAAAGATGATGGTGATATCAACTAGGTGATCCTTGTGGTATTTGTATTTCCTAAGGAGATCATCTACATATTCATATATGATTTTATGGATGAGATCATGAAAGATATAGGTCATGGGCCACTTATAGAGTACTACAACATTATTTAGTCTAAATGTCATGCCCATGTAGCAAAAGATTCCCCATGGGGTAACAAAAGAAGTTTTATGATGATCTTTGGGGGCAATCAAAATTTGATTATATCCCAAGAAACCATCTTTGATAGATAACATTTCATGGCTGGATATAAGATCAACAAGTTGGTCTATGTTCAGCAAAGGAAAATCATCCTTTGGGCAAGCAAGGTTGAGGTCATAAAAGTCAATGTAGAGGTAAAGGCCCCCTTATGGGCTTGGTGATAGGAATGATGTTGGAAACCCATTATGGATAGTCAATGGGTTGAATGAAGTTAACAGATAAGAGATGTTGAAGATCTTATTTAACAAGAAGGGCTATTAGAGGATGCATCTTATGAATCTTTTGCTAAGCCAACTTCACCTTAGTATGGGTAAAAATGTTGTGGAGGGAAATAGAAGGTTCAATTCTAGGCATATTTTGATAGGACAAAGCAAACATTATGCTATGGTATCTAAATAAAGAAGGGTAATATTTTTGCTCTATGATATTTAAAGATAGGCTGATTTTGATGATATGGGGGTTATCCTGAGTACTCAAGTTGACATCAATAGTGGATTCATTCAGTATAGTTTGATTCTTAGGAGGGAGAGATTTATGAATTGAAGAATCCCCCACATTGAGGTAGGTGAGAATGGGATCATCATCTTGATGTTAGATGGTGTTGATGGTAGGATAATCACGTTCAATCATTTTAGGATGGATGAGAGGAAGGTTTTTAGTTTGGTTATTCTTTTGATACGTCAGGGAACTATATTGATCAAACAAAATTAGATAGGATGATATCAAAGTCTTCAGATTTGGAAGGAGATGGGGTTGGTGAGGATGTAAGTTCTTCATCAATGATGGTAATGGGTTTTGGTGATGTGGGTTCTTCTAGTGGTATAACCCCAAGGCCAAAGGACTCACAAGGCTTTTGATTTTTGATTATGGGTAACTTTTGAGGTCCCTATTCATAGAGGCCAAGACTAAACCACTTCTAAGCACATTGGTAAAGGTAAGTGTTAACAAAGGCTGGTTTATCCAGGTATAAAAAATTGGTGGTTAATGGTTAGATGAATGGGGTAGTGGTAGGAGCAAGAAGTGGCTGATAAATCCCCCATAGATGGAATTTATTTGATTGTTGGGGAGCTCAAAAGGGATAATGGTTCTGATGTTGGGATCATAGTAAGGGTCATATTTGAGGTTCCCATATTCTTGTAGAGTGGGGAAAGCATCGAGAACTAAAAGATGATATTACCTAAGAGAGAGATGTTGGAATGTGGATTGCAAGTGGTCCTCAACTAAAATTTGGGATGAAAGGACAGATGAGCTAGTTGAAGCTTCATCATTTTTGTGGGTGAGAATGTTGATAGTTTTGGTTGGTGGGTTGTTTTTTTTATAAGTTGGTTATGAGGTAGAGGAAGGAGGTAAGAGGACATCATTAGTATGATATATCATATTACAAGAGGTAAAGGGACTAGGATTAGATTTGATGGTAATAACTTATCCCTCATGCTCAAATTTAACACATCAATGTAAGGTGGAAAGGACATAACTCATAGCATAGATCCAAGGGCTTATGACTAATACATTGTATTGGAACTCACCCTCTATAATGTAAAATAGTTCAAGAATGGTATGAGGCCCCAAGTGGATATGGAGGACAACAGTCCCTAGGGTAGTGGCCATGGTATCATTGAAGGAGTGAAGGACTACTGTACTTTTTGACATGATGTTTTTGGATAGATGAAGTTGGTCATATGCATGGGAGGAGATAATGTTGATGCTATCTCTTCCATCAATCATAACCCTCTTGATGTGGTTTTGATTGATGTATGCTATGATGAAGAGGGGAGGGTCAGGATCTTTAGTATGAACATGTGGTATTTAAAATCTTGAAAAGTGATGAGGGTGTAAAATTGGAGGGCTCCAAAAAAGGGTATAAGAGGTTGAGGATCATCGAGTTAAACCTCTATAGATTACAGAGCCTCTATCAATGATTGGTGATAGTGGGGTGAGGTGTTGATTATTTCATAAAGGCTCATTTTCAATGTTGTTTGGTGAATTTTTTTCAACACTAACCACTATATGGATGCAAAAGGGTTGGAGGGAAAATCTCCCCAAATAGATACTTTGGGTTTTGGTGGTTGTGAAGGTAAGGGTGGAGATAATTGGGTTTGGTTGGTGGATTGAGGGGTTAAAGGATATGTCCATGGAATGGATGCTTTGGCTTTTCCCTTATCTTTCTATTAGGCTTGGGATCAATTAACCACATGAATAGTATGGATGGGTAGATTTTTCTAGTTTGGTGGTTGTAGACATCCAATTCCTAACACCATTTGTGTTGAAATTGTCGATCTTACTCGAATTGAACTCAAATGCAAATTTTAGGTTAAAATACTTAAAACATGATAAATGGTTTGAAATTGTCATTTACAAGTGCCAATTTAGGTAAAAGTATCCCTAAATGGGGAAATGAAATTTATGGGTCAGCTAACTTTGATCAATTCATTTCGAGTCAAAATGATGATTTTGCCTTTTGTGCTCTGGATCACTCTTTTCTCCTAAATTCATTGGTACACACCATGTACCTTTGTTATTTTTGTTTTTGAAACATCCTAAATGGAAATACAGTTCTAGTGCATCTAACATCACCTTATAATTCTTCTTGAGTCAAATTATAACTCAGTAATATGACTTTCTAGCCATTTTGATTCATTGAGGGCCAATTTTCAAATAATTGCACAAATGTTGATTAACCTTGTGTAAGGCTAATTAATCCAAATCAAGAGCTTAAGTGTATTTTCCATCAGAGTTGTTAAATATTTATTTTTAAAAATTGATTCCTATTAACTACATCATTAGGTGACATCATTTCTCAGGAAGACATCCCTAGGCCATACATACCACAAATATCAAGATTATGGGTCACCCATGCCTAGTTAATGCCTCCCATTCCTCTTTAATGCCCCTTATTCCAAGTTCTTGATGAAGATAATTATGGATTTAATTCCAAATATTAGGGTTATGCATGGCCACACATTTCGATCTTGAGATGGATGGTCATGGTTGATCCTAACCAATCTCAAAAATCTATAAATAGAGAGGCCATGAACATCATTTCTAAGCTATTTTGGTGCAAGGTCATTATGCTCAAATATATTAAAAGGATTGAATATTTCAAGGTTATAATGTTAAATTGTTTCCACAAGGTTTTGCATTTGATCATAGACTTTTCTCACAAGCTTCATTGATAGGCCAATTTAGTGATTTGGAGTCAAGAGCCTAGCTTTTATGGAGTGTTCTTGAGGCATTGGAGGAGCTTACCACCATTGTTGACAAAGACAAGGATGCTTGATCAAGGGAGAACATGATTTTGAGCTGCATGGGTATGGTGAATCCATTTGGGAAGGTAATATGGTGTTTCTTTCTTTCATTTGTTTCTTGTTATCCTTTATAATTCCCATTGGAATAGATAGGCTTGGTTAGTTAGTTCTGTGTGCATGTTTCATCATTTATGTACTAATTCTTGACTAACTTGATTTGTAATCCTCTCTACATTTTGGCACACCTAATGGGACAAGACACATCTCACACCTAAAGAATATCACTTTGTAACTCTAAAATATCCATTTAGACCCTTAAAACTCATGTAAATTGATTTTGTAACTTTATTTTGCCATTTTTCTTTGTCATGGTTCTACACAGTAACTGACATCGACAAGTGATACCGATATAAATTACCTAGCTTAACCAACATTGGTTAACATAACTAACATCAATTAACCAAAGTAATCATCATCGGTTGTAATAACTGATGCCAGTCATAGTGTTTTTCTTAAAACATAGACCTGAGAGCTATTTTTCCAAAGTTCATTGTTTTAAGCTAAAAAGATCTTCAAAGATAAAGGACATGATCAAATTTTTGCTACAAGAAAAAGATTTTGCTTTGATAAAAACATGTTTAAATCACCTTTTGCATGCTTAAAAATCAATTAGGAACTTTGTTTTGGTGTTTAACAAAGAATTTAGATGTTTTGGTGATTGTTTTCAAAGTTTGAAACTAAGATCAAAGTGTCAAATGAACACCACCAAATATTTTATTTAGGTTTAAAATTGAACACACTTGTCAATTCTTGTTTGAAATAGTTGTTTACTTAAGTTTTTGTTTGGAAAAAAGAGGAATTTTTTGTGTATGCTCTTTCATTTGTCCCCTTTAGGGAAAACTTAGAATCAGAATCATCGTTCCTATTTAAAATAGCCTAGTCTAAGGCTTAGAAATAATGTCACCTAAAGCACTCCCCAAAACCTCATCAAAATTTGGGTGATCTTGAAAATGACTCTAGATTCTTTCTATTTTATGTTTTCTTTATTTTCATGCAAACTTGGCTTACGAGGGGGATGTCATTACCTATCATGAGTTATTTAGGGAAGCTTGAAGTTGGGGTTTCACCTCTTGACATTGAATTCATTTGACTCTTTTGGAGTTACACATGGGATTTATCTGCATTTGGACATGACACTACACTGAGTGAACAACAAGATGTAGTGGTTGTTAAAAGGACTATACCTTTTTACAACTAGCCAATGCCACGATCACCCAATTTTCATGCTTGTCTTTTGTATCATTTGATGTGAAATTCATTATGTAATTAATTCCCATAGAATGATCAAAACCTTTCTAGTTTAGTAGACCCCACTTTGCCATACCTTGTCAATTTAGACTTAAGACATTTGTTTTTTATCATTAGCTTACATGGTCTTAATTTGTGTCTAAAACTACTTGTTAACTCAATGAACTTAACCAAAACACATTGTCCTCAATTTTCTTGAGCAAGGGAGGCATTATGTTATCCAAATGGAAAGTTCATCTTCTCTTTGTTCAAATTGTTATCAAAATCTTTGTGTCATGCCATCCACTTTGGCACAATCATGCTTCCCAATTGAGTCTAGATATTTTACCCAATTTTTTATAAATCCTTCATTTATAATCCAAATTTTAAATTTAACCTTTTTGAGTTTAAGGGTTGGTGTGTCAAAGTGGTTTCGCCACTTGTGCACTAAAATTATTTTAACTTAGGTTCAATTTTCCATTTGGAATGAAGGTTGTTTATTAAGACTCAAAATCACATTATCATCTTGGTAGACTCAAGTCATCTTGTGTATTGCTCACACTTTGTGTCATAGAATATATTTTATCCTAATAGAATCATGCGGAAATGTTGTGTTGCCTATTTGGTCCTATATTTATACATAGTGATTCGCGTATGTTTTTACATCTTCAGTTGCTTAGTTAATTTTGTATTCTTTGTAATCCAGAAAGATTTCCTCTAAAATTATAGGGTCAACTTGTCAAAGTTAAATCTAGCTTTTATAGTTTGGGTGTATCAAAAATATCTAGGCTTTGGTGTATTAGTTTTCACCTTGGGTCTTTGAGTTACCTTACTCTCTTCTGATATATATAATTTCAAATTTACCAAAGGTTGAGTAAACTCATGAACCAAATCTTCTAAATTATGCATGGTTTCAAACCACCCTCCATTATAGTGTCATTTAGTACCTTGGTTATTTTTTTAAAAAGATATCTAAATCATACTCTGATTGATTACCAAATGTTGGTCCAAAGTTAGTCAATACACAAAACAACTCTTTTAAGACATGACTCAAAGGTTCACTTGTAGTGGGGCCTCTTATGGCCTTAGTTATGAAGATGAGCAATTTTATTATGGTCAAGATAACCCCATTATTTTTGATGACATCCCCACAATAGTAGGATTCGAAGATGATTACAATGAATATCAACCCCAAGAAGATCAAGATGAAGCCCTTCTTAGATTGATAGAATCAGGTGCTAGTCTACCTTTTGACTTTCCTATAGAACAATTGCATACATTAGTTAGAGAAGGAGAACAACAACAACAAGAGCAAGCTTTTTCACAAATAGACATACCTTCTTCCTCTGACAAAGGAAAGGAAATACAAATAGATTCAAAACCCACAAATCTAGATCTTCTAGCTAAGATCTTCTAGCTAAGATCAAGATAATAAGTCAATGATATGTAGATCAACTTTTCATAAATTTAAATGACTCCCTAGTTGCCACTTCAACTCACAATAATGCTTTGAAATAAAAAGGAAACGTGGTTACAAGTATGCAACAAATATTGGATGAAAACATTACCATATTAGATCAAGGAAATCTAAAAGAATAATTAAAGACACAAGAGACATTATAAAGTGTTCCATTTGACATAGAACATACATTTTTCAATCATAAAGAACCTATTTTTACTTTACAAACTTAGAAACCCAAACAATCAGTCTGAATTGAGGAAATCCCTTAAGACAATTTGGCTATTTCTTTTCAACCAACCAAAAGATTGGTAAATAAACATAGAAATTTCTAAAATTAGAAATGTGCAAAACAACCAAAATCAGGGAATGTTTTTCAATCTAAGAATCAATTGCCTATGTTCTCAACTCAAGGGGAAAATCATAACCAAGTCATGGATTAAAAGGTATACACTCCCTATAAATTCACACAAAATTAGGGGAACATTCTACCCCAACAACAACAAAACTAGGGGCACATTGCACCCCAACATCTTATCCAATCCACAAATGCACCAAAAATGAAAGAATGGAGTTATATGAAAGAAATTTACCAAATATTGGAGACAAATATTAGCGTCCAAAATTATAAATTCAATGAGATATGCCCATATCCATTTGATTTATCTATTCTCCAAAACCCTTTTCCACCTCATTTCGAGGCACCCAAATTTGACAAGTATAAAGGAAAAGGAGATCCATGTGAACACATACATGCATTCTTCATCCTGTGTCAAGATGTTGCTTACAATAGTGAGTACTTACTACGACTATTTCTATGAAGTTTAGCGGGACAAGCTCTTGATTGGCTACTTAAACTACCCAATTGATCAGTTGTGGATTGGAATGGCTTATCAAAAAAGTTTTTTAACCATTTCTCATACAAGATAGAACATGAATTGACCATTTTTGACTTGTACAAAGCCAAATAATGTGATGGTGAAATTTTTGTTGCATATCTACAAAGGTGGTGAGCACTGGTAGACCACTTTCAACATAATCTACTAGATAAATAGTTGGTTGATATCTTTACATAGAATTTTCATCCTAAAGTTGTGTATAATATACAGTTAGCTTGTGCTAACTCATTTGAATAAATTATTGACAAAGGAGTGTAGATTGAGAAGGCTCTTATTGCTAGGGTCCTTGTTAAGATTTTTGTGCAAGGTCAAACATCTAATCAAACTAAATCATTGGCTCAAATAGTTATGTAGCATAAGCCTAAGGGATTTAACAAAAATAAGAACATGGTTGGAAATGGGGTGAAAAAAATAATACATGTACAAATGATGTAGGCTATGCCTCTTTCAAATGTATAATTAACTCCCCCAAATCCACTACCTACTTTTCAGAGACAACCTCCATGAAGGACATTTCATAATAGTTTTAGAGCCTTTATTAAGCTAGGAGAATCACTTGAAATAGTGTTACAAAAGCTTATTATAGCTAATTTAATTATATGGCCAATATCAAGGCCATTTCCTTAAGATTAGTGAAAACTAGATTGGTACAAAGAGAACAAATGGTGTAACTATCATCATGGTGTTGGTCATGGTGTATATCATTACATTCAATGTGATATATTATTTAGGAGTTTATTGAAAGTGGTGATCTAGAAATTAATTTGGCCCCTAATCAAGACACAAATCAGGATATGGGAATCTACAAAGACCCCTTTCCTCGACATGATCCACCACCACCAAGTAATAATCAAGATGGTCACAATCAAAGATAGAGGTAGAATCAGAAACAACAACAAGGTCAAAATCGTAATGAGCATAATCAAGATCATAATTCCCACACTAATAATGTGGCTTACAATAATGTACCTTATGACTATAATAACACTTTGGGATTCATTTTTGCAACCCACATTGCCACTGTTACTCTGCAGCCATGTGGTCAATCTTATGTTCCTTAGAACATGGGACCCATCATTATAGGGTCAACACCCTCTCCCCTTATTAATACCATTTCAAGTTCATATCATCATGTTTCTACTCCATTTACATGGGTTACTAATCTTGAACAACAGTACCATTCTTCTAATTATAAAATCTCCTCACAAACCCAAAATTATAGCAATATAGTTAGTCACCCATAAGTTACCATCTAAGGCCCTTTGCCTCCCTCTTCTAATTATAATAACTCCTTACCACCTCTAGGTTATGCAGTTGCAACTAGATGCCCATGATTTACCATCTAGGGCCCTTCACCCGCTTCTTTTCATAGACCCAATGAGAACATTGTGCCAATAGTTCCAAAGCTGAATGTTGTCCCAATAAAGACTAAACTAATTCAATCCACAGTTCAAAGCCTTATAGTATAATGGATCAATTAGATAAAACCTTTGCACAAATTTACATATTATAACTCTTGTAGACATATGATGTCTATAAAACCATCTTCAAAAAACTTTTGCAAGTCTATTGTGGTTAATGATATAAACCTTGATAAGTTTTTGAACCTAATTAGACATTTGTCTTCATTTTACCAAATTACATTTGATCAAAAGGACATGTCCACCCTTGGCCCAAACCATAATAACCCACCATACATTGAAACTATTATTGCAAATCACAATATCAAGTGGGTTCTTATAGATAATGGTTTACGGCTGAACATCATATCTCTTAAATTAGTGCATTGATTGGGTTACATGGATAAAGACATTCAACTAGAAACTATTACAATCAAGGCTTATGACAATGCCAAGAGGGAGTCATCTGGTAAAATTTGGTTACCAATCATGGTTGGGTCCATTTCTCATCAAAAATTATTCCATATTATGGATATTGAGATTCCTTATAACATACTTCTTGGTCATCATTGGATCCATGAAGTACAAGTAGTTCCATCTACTCTTCACCAATGCCTTAAATTTCCCCATGATGGGATCAAGGTTACTATTCTTGTTGATCAACAACCCTACGAATACTACAAACATATTTAAGTAGATTTTCATAATTATAACTAGTGCCTAGGTTCTAAATCCATTACAAAGAAGAACAAAGCCATCATTTCTCATCCATCTCCATCTAATTATATAGACCTTGGTGATCTAGCCTCCACTTCGACTGATCCATTCCCTATAGCTTTGGCCAAGAAGGTTATTATTAAAGACATATGAATTTCCATGTACAATCTAAAGGACATATTCCATATTGTAAAATTACAAAAATCCCCTAAAACATTTGGTAAACCTAAAACTTTCTAGACTCCTAATAAACCTAATTAGATTTGGCAACCAAAGAAGAAGAAACCAAAACCTCCTATGGTTTTTATACCTGTAATTTCACCAAAGAAAGATCAAGAGGCTTTTACTAAGGGATATTTATTATATTTTGAATGCCTTGCTGATAGTTTTTTAGAATCTAAAGTATCGTATCCCTAATAGGATAATGGATCATCTTGACTATATGAGGAAAGGCCTTGGCCCATAGGCATAAGGAATTTTAAAACCCTTATTAGCTAGAGTTGTCAATTAAAATCATTGTCTTGGATTTAAACCACCAAAGGATGACCTCATAACATTTGATAGTGACTCTTTTAAAGTGATTCATAATGAGACTCCTAGAGGTGACATAATGTCCCATTATAGCCTTTTTGATGAGCTTGTTGACATAGATTTATTTGATTTGAATGCCATGTTGACCATAAAACCTATTAGATATTCTAATCCTAAAGCAAAAATCTATCCTAATGGTTCTTCCATTCCTAAAGAAGGACATTATATCTTTACCATTAGAGCTTCCCATCCTAAAGCAAAATCCCATCCTAGTGGTGCTTCCCTTCCTAAAGTAAGACACTATATATTTACCATTGGTGATTTCCATCCTAAAGCAAACCCTCACTATAATTTATGCCTTTTCCATCTTGAACTTATATATTGGGATCAACAAAATTTAGTCATATACCTCAATGAGATTCAAAATGAAGAATCAAGTGTAAAATACATAGGCCTATGAGATACATTTCGCATCAAATATCATAAGCAGGGTTTTATTTTTTCATTAAATTATTCTTCCCACTTTGGAGAGTAAGAAAAATTACTTAGTCATAATAAAGATCAAACATCAAGATATTCATGTAAAAACCTCTTTGAGGCACTTGTCGATCATGAGAAAAGTAAAGAAAAAGACAAGCCTTTAAGTGAAAACTTGTTTCAAGTGCTTCCAAGTGAGAAAGTTTGCTCATCCCCTTAGGATGTATAAATTTCATCTAGCCCAAGTTTCATATCTATAAAAAGCATCTCTTCAAAACAACATTAGATATTTGAGCATCTTGTTCTTGAGTTTCTAGAGGTCTTTCCCAATTGCCTTTACTTGAGAAGGTAGATTCCAATTCTTCATATTATCCAGATCTTTGGGAGGAACAACAAGAAGATATAGTATAAGAAGATAATCATGACCATATATTTCCTATAATTCTATAAGATGGATCCACACTCCTTATGGAGGCTACAATATAAGTGAATTTGGGAACCCATGAGGATCCCAAAATGGTTTATCTTGGAACTTACTTTATTAAAGTAGAACATGAACATATTATATCCATTTTTAAGGATTATATAGACATCTTTGCATGGGCATACTCTAACATGCCAGGCTCAAACCTAGATGTAATTATGCATCATCTTGTTATTCACCCTGATGCTAAACCAGTCAAGAAAAAATTGAGAAAGATGCATCCATGCATTGCCCTTTTGGTTAAGGCTGAGTTGGAAAAGTTGTTAGGAGTTGAGTTTATTACACCACTAGACTACTTTGAATGGATTTATAACATATTACTAGTGAGTAAAAAGACCCAAATCATACATGTTTATAATGATTTTTGTGATATCAATAAAGCATGCCCCAAATATGATTTTTCTTTGCCCAACATTGACATGATTGTCAACTCAACTATTGGGTATGAGATGCTATCCTTAATGGATGGGCTTTCTAGTTACAATCAGATGAAGATATCCCTTGAAGATCAACATAAGACTACATTCACCACTTCACGGGGGAAATTTTGTTACCAAGTCATGCCATTTGGTTTAAAGAATGCTAGAGACACATATCAGTGTGTAATGACTATCATCTTCTATGACATGATGCATGACATTGTTGAGGACCATGTTAATGATTTACTAGTAAAATCAAGAACAAGAGAGGGATACCCTGACATTCTATCAAGAATATTTGAGAGTCTTCATGCATATAAAGTCCACTTGAATCCTAAGAAATGTGTCTTTGGAGTCACATTAGGAAAATTGATAGGGTTCATTTTATCATAATGAAGGATCGAAGTCAACCTTAAAAAGGTCAATTTTATTATGGAAATGCCTCCACTAAACAATGTTAAATAGTTTTGAGGTCTACAAGGCAAGATCCAGTATATACGTAGGTTCATTTCTCAATTGGTAGATAAGTGCCACCTATTTACCCACCTCTTAAAGAAAGGGGTAATGTTTCAATGGGATGAAGATTGTTAGATAACATTTGCAAAGCTCAAAACATACTTGGCCAATCCACTAGTTTATGATCTCTGACACAAGGAAAACCACTACTTATTTATATATCAACCATAGAACATGCACTAGGGGCAAATTTGGCTCAAGATGATGATCATGGTAAGGAGCACAATATATTATTTAAGCCACACATTTGTATCCTATGAACACATAATTATATGCCTATTGAGAAGGCATGTTTAGCTATGGTGTTTGCCACTCAAAAATTGTGACATTATAAGCTAAATAACAAAACTATTTTTATCACCAAGGTATGGAAAGTTGACTTCAAAAGGTTTGACTTGATTTGATTTTAATTGAAAAACGTGATCTATATTTGGATAATTGATTTGAATGTGGGTAATGGTCAAAATGGACTTGATTTGGTTTTACACATGTTTTAAATTAGGTAATAATGGTACTATCTAGACATCATAACCTTATGATAGGATAGAATGAGTCTTGATTTTAATAGAGTAAAACCTTATCACATAACATTTTAAATTAGACATGACAAGGTTTGGACATAGGAAATTGAGACTTGTTTGAAGTATATAGGGAAACACATAATATGAGTATGGGCAACAAAGAAGAAAACACACAACTATAATTCCTATGATTAGTAATAAATGGGTTTGTAAGGTCACCTTTAGCCCTTATATCTACTCACATAAAGTGGTGAATAAATTAGTGTCCCAACCCTCACTAAGCATTTGTATGTTATGGTTAATCTTGGGGAATGTTGTTTTCCTTATACTAGGTGTCATTTTCAGTCGAATATATCAATCTAGAAATAAATCAACTTATCTAGGTGTGTCCCCTATATAACTTATAGTATGAAGGGGACAAAATCTATGAAAGAGGATGATAATAGGATTTAAAAAAATTTCTAGTCCCTTCATAACCACTCCAACCATAATATTTCGTTGGAGTGTCACCAAAAATCATTCATTACGAGTGTTATATGATAACCTGGTAATAAAGATAAACTCATTACCTTCATAATTATGTTTAAAATAGACAACCACTTAGCTAATGTTAACATATACTCTCAATTTTTATAACCAATTAGAATATGGGGTTGGTATGTACACTAGGGGTTGAAATCCTAGTCACCACAGACTAAAGACTTACAGTTTGGGAATAAGGTCTAACTCATGTAGCTAAAAATAAAACTAGAAGATAAGGTATTTTTGATCTTCAGGGTCGAATGAGGGGTAAAATGAAAGCATACATAGTGTCTCTTTAATAAGGGATACTTTAAGTTATTTTTATCACTGAGGATCTTTAAATTAGGAAAGGGAAAGAATACACATGTCAAGCTATTGCAAATAAAGACACAAACATACAAGCAAACTCAAACAAGTACATTTTAAACACCAAATTTAAATTTTTGTTATTTTTAGAGAACCAAAATAAATTTTATAAGTGTTTGGTTAAATAATCATATCTTTGACAAGTGGAAACTTGAAAAAAAATTTAGTAGTCTCAAATATTATTTTTCACAATTAGATGAGGTTTTAAAAGTTTATTTTTAAGTCTCTATTTACATTTATAACATTATATAAGGTTATTCCACCATTATGTGATTTATCTATTATTCAAGTCAATATTACCATTATAAAGGTTGATATCATTGATATACAAGAGGCAAAAAATAAGAAATAGAAAATTACATTATTGCCATTAAGGTTAACAAATCTACTACTACATGGAACATTTTTGCCACTAAAATCACAATTATGCCATTATTGAATATGATTTCACTATTATATAAAATAAATACACAAAATGATTAAAAACATTTATACTATTAGTAAACACTATATCATTGTTATGTAAAGATTTTATGTCAACTCGAACCATGATTCCATTGTTAATAAAAAATAGATAATCAACCATATAAATTGTGATTCTATATTTGTGCACCACTATTCAACCACTACATAAAATGATTTTGATGATCCCTAAAAAAATAATTATGGGGTGAGATTTTGTTGATTTAGAGTGTGTTTTTACTATTAAGCAAGGTAATTCCATCGATTATGTAGAATGAATAGAAATATAGTAATCATTTATAATGTTTCTAGTCACTATTCCTCTATTGTCGCAAGTGTTTTCATCACTTAGTAGGGTGATTCCACTTTTATTATGGAAATGATAGTTTTGGAAAATTTCAAGGATATTAGGTGAAACTAGCTTAAAAATTAGGCTAAATTTTACCTTAGAATGATGATAAGGCATATTTAAAGCTGATTGTGGGGTGCTAGTCCCACTGGGCATGCAATATGTAATATATGATTGCAAAGGTTAGTTTTATAGTTAGTCTAGAATAAAAAATAATTGAAATATACTACTAGCCTAGGTGTGGTCCTCTAATTGAGCAAGATGAAGAAGATGAAAAATTAAAACAAGAAATAAAAAGAGTGATGGTGCTCAGATGTCATTATAAAATGCTTATATAGTGTATGTGGTAAATATGATAGTGTAAACCCTTGATAGCTAGATGATTTAATGAGGTGTAATGATATTGTTTAATATTTTGTAAGGATATTTGAACAACACTTCATTGTCTATTAAAATATTATTAGAATGAGGAGACAGATCCTCAATTTAGATGTATTTCAAATCAATGTGGATTGTTGATCCTAGATGAAGACCAATGGTGTAGGATCAATCTTAGAATGAGAGGTAAGCATTTTATTCTATGACATGGATTATGTAAGTTATTATAAATAACCCATTCATGAGGGTTTTAAATGTGTAAGTGCATGTCATATGCATTACTTTCACTCCTCTCACCTTCCATTAAACTTTCCTTATGAAGGAAACCCTTGACTTTTATAAAATTATTTTAAATTTTTAAGTGGGTGAGTGATGTAGTAAAGTAGGATTTATTTGAATTTTAGTAAATAAGACATGTGAATTCCATGGATTTTCCTATTAGTGGTGATTAATTAGCTAATAAAGAGGGATTAGGATGATGTGGTCACTTTTTGTAATGTTCTCTTTTGATTAAACATTTGATTTAACTGAACCAATGTGACATTAACAAATCCATTGATTGATCTAGGATGTTGTTGATGAATTAGATGATTTTATGCGATGTATTTCCCCAATAAAGGATGCACCAATGCTTTTTTGGATATACATGATAGTTCTACAAATAAATTTGGGACAATTGATGAATTCTATTTTAATTTATTTGTTATTTTATAGTTACATTAGAATATCAATTTTGAAACAAAAGTGATAAAAGTGGAGTGTATACACTTTCAAAATTAGATTTAGGTATACTTCCAATTGTATGCAATGAATTAAGATAGACCTATAATTTATCCCACCTAATAGATCTAAACTAGAAAAAGGTAAGTAAAATAAAACCCATTCGATACTTAGTTATATCAGGGTAAGACCAATGGGATCCACTAAACTTATCTAGAAGATAAATTATCACACAACATATATGAAGAGGGTTCCAAATCCTCTAATCAATCAATATAATGAAATAACTCTAGCTAGGTCTCTTAATAATAATGGAATTAATCTAATATAATTTTACCAAATCTTAAAACACAAATAAGGAGGTGGATTAAAATATCACTAAAAAGGGTAATGAAACATGGTAGGCAAATGAAGGCCTAAGTTACTTAGGGTGAAAATTGAGAAGCTAGAATAACCCTATATCCATAATTATTTTAAGTGTAGAGGAGATTCAAACAAGGATTTATACATTCAAAACTATTGATTATATATATATATATATATATATATATTATGTTATAAATACTTACCTTGAATAGAGCATATAGAGTCTCAATCTCTCCCTTGGCCAATGGTGTTTTCTAATAGGTTATTATAGTTGTAAGGATCACAATGATTGAATCATATCTAACCTAGAATACTTCTTCTATGTCATCCAAGACTCCATAAGACAAGTTATTTCCCTCTAAGATAATATCTAAGCAATGGCTTCTTCCAAATGTATAATAAAGCATAATAGTAATCAATAATAATGGGAAAATGAATGTTCCTCTCTATTAGATTGAAATGAAACTTGTATTTATAGTGGTGAGTTGACATTAAACCCTTATATAAATTTATTCGACAATATCAATCCACCTCAATGTAGTTTAAAAATTAACATTCACCATTGAACAAGGTCAGCTTGGAACAACCTAGTTACAAAGCATTTGATGTGACTTTAAAAACCATGTTGACCTGAGCTGACCTATTTTGGGTTTTGGTGGGAAGTGGAATACACTACATTGATCTAGGATAATATATTATAAAAATATTAGACTTGGATAAGTTATGGGATATTTAGAAGGAATATTTCTCTTAGGATATCAAGTAAGAAATATTTTTTAGTGGATATAGGCATGATAGATTTAGAAAACAATCTTGTGAAGCACCAACGGTATGCCCACCTCTATCTCAGTACAATCTTTGAGGTGTGCACTCAAAGAGATTGAAACATAAGAGGTTTGTATAAGATATAAAGTGTCAATAAATGATAAAGTTTTAAAAATATAATGAT